>OX243978.1:3002500-3447500 GCA_945859745.1 Synanthedon formicaeformis
ACAACTTTAGTTTTAGCATATTTCTGTGCCTCACACTAGGCTCTGCCTGTCCTATGGGGATATATTTTTTATCCTATATTAATTATAGATAAATTAGATGTAATTCTTATATTTATTGCAAAAAATTACGTGTCACAGAATGCTATTAATAATTTATTAACAAAACCATGCTTTCAATGACTTTTAATAATACGAGTACAAACTTTTCCCTTCTATCCCTCTTTCATAAATAAAAAAAAGACATCATCCCTTTCTATATAAGTGAAAACCGAATTAAAATCGGTCTAGCCATTCTTGAGTATCTTGCGAGAATAACGCATGGCGATTAATTTTTTAATAAAAGAATATTCACTGCATAGAGTAACACCTGCTAATAATCATTGTGAAATGAATTGTCAAAAACGTCAAATGAAATGACACAAATTTTGAAGCTAAATCGGATTACAGAGAAAATAAACCAACAAAATAAGGTGTAATCCGTTTCAAGTGTCAAGTGGATGAAGCCAACAATGATCTTGGAGTACGACATTGAAGTTTTAAATACTTTTTTTTTGTATTTTTGTGCCATTTTGTTTTATTGGAGTTTACTCCTTAAGAATCGATTTGCATATAATATATAAATAAGCCCGTGGTAAGAAAATTAATGGGAGTAAAATCAGAATTGACACACGAATGCGTTATGTTATGCGTTATTAGTAACATTCTATTTTTTTAATATTTTAGAATATCTGAAATTTCATAGATATTGCGCCATCTACACAATACTTCTATACAAAAAGAACAATGTTGTTCTTACGGCGTGTTAATCGTTCGTAACTGTAGGTCGTGTGTCATTTTTTTTTGGCATTTTGTTTTATTTATTGGGAACATTGGGATCTTTCATATTTAAAATTTTTGCATGGACAAGGGTTACCTATATATTTCTCAATGAACCTTGTATATTCATTATACAATGTTACTAAAATATTAGAGTAAATACAAAAATATTTGACTTATTTTCCCTGCAGAGAAACTTTAAAATTGTTTTTAAATTCTAATCCAATTCTTCTTTGACAGATATTAAAAAAAATCCTTACTTATAGCCAATTGTTACAATACACAAATTTATAAAGAAAAATCTCTAATTCTAATTTCGACCTTCATATGTTAACAATAAAGGTTACATTTCAATTGCACAGTCGAATTTTGGTTTTGTCAAACCGAACCCTCGGTTATTCTTTGTCGAGATATAATGGCTAATGCACTCGCGATCTTTTCAACAATGTCATCAATACTAAGTACCCTAACCGCAAACAACTGTTTACGAGTTTAAAAAGGACAAACAGTCCTTAAAACAACATTGTTAAGGTCTAAATTTCTTTTTCAAAAACTGAAAAAAATATTTATGTGTGCGCGAGTAATTGAAATTTTGACTTGAGTAAATCGTGTGACAAGGCAAAACGGTGTGACGAATGGATGTGTATTTTTAATTGAACACAGCTTGACTTTCTTTTCAAAATTGTATTGTTGTTAAATAATGTCACCTAGAGATACTGTCAACGTCTTGCTTAGATTGAAGTTGAAGTGAAAAAAAAAAATACATTATCACTACATATCACTACATATTATTATAAGACAAAGTCCTCTTCCGCGCCTGTCTGTCTGTCTGTTCGCGATGAACTCAATAACTACTGCACTGATTTTCAAGCTGTTTTCACCAATGGATAGAGTGGTTCTCGAGGAAGGTTTTAGTATATAATTTACAAAGTTACACCAGCTAGTAATTACTAAATCCTAACCCGAGTTCATATGATAACGCTAATTTTTTAAAGTTCGAGTAAACAGGCATTTTCTTGGTAAGCTCGCTCCATCATAGGCTTCGACAAAAATACTAAACTATGAATATACTAAACCCTGAATACTATACCCTGAATACCCTGAATACTAATACTAAACTAGGAAGATAATAAACCCTGAAAGATACATAACTTTCAGGGAATGGTGAGAATCCATGTATGGATAGGGTTTTGTTACTCTTTCAAGCAAAAAGGGCACGGGTTTGAATGAAATTTGGCGCATAGATACACTACGCACAAAAATTAAAGGAGCAAAAAAAAAATTTCAAATTTTTAGGTTATTTTCAACAGGCTGTAACTTGAAGACGAATTGTCGTACAGTAAATTAAAAAAAAAGAAAATTGTAGCTCCAAGTGTCTAGATTTTGAATCTGATCTATAAAAAATTTTTTTCAAAAGACGGCCGACAAAAAAAATTTAAAAAATTTTTTGGTTTTTCTTTTTGAGAAGCTATGTGGGTGGGCGCTTTGTATCCATAATTTGTTTTTATGAGTTTGTGATTCCATGAAGTGGATCGTCAGCCTGCCTGGCTGAAATCAACATACAAAAACACAAAGCGTAACAAACACTTTCGAATTTATATTAGGATAAATATGAATTCTTTTTACAAGTTCCGCCATCTGTTGTATACGAAACGGAATTTATTGTGTTCACTTTATCCTCTTAGTAATAACAAAAGACAACAGATGGCGGTAGGAGTAAGAGAATTTTGTTTCAAATAGATTCTAACTGGAACGATGAAATTGTTTTCAAAGACGAATCTTGTTCGATTTCATCATTCATTATTACTGAGAACGCTCACCACCTTAACATAAGGGGACTGTCTGACAGTGTCCTCTTATTACAGAAATTAATATCGTCTATAATATCGTCTTGAGAGAATTTGTTTTCTAAAATCTACCAATATTACAAGAGAAATATAATATGCATTTTTGTATGTTTGTATGGACGGATTTTAAATTGTGTTACCTATAAAAAGCTACATTATCAGGGAGTGACATAGGCTATCTTTTATAAAGTTACGTGCAAAAGCTAGTGTGTTAACACAGAGTAAATAGTACTTAAATGGTTATAATTAAGTTTGTTATTCATATCAATTGAGCCGTATATCGTTAACGTATCTGCATACTAAAACAATGAAGTGGGTAACAATATTATTTAAGATTTTTATATATACATATAAACCTTCATCACTGGCAACACACATTTTGGGTGGGGAGCCCACGATGCTAAATGTGGAGTCACTCGAGCGTCGTGGGGACCTATTAGATATTGAAGATTAGATGGGAGGAAAAAAAGGTTATATGATAATGTTTTTCTTTTCAGCGGTGGGGTGAGCGTCTACAGGCGTTCAAAATTTTGTAGGCGCTGTATTAAAAAAAATCCTAAATATAATTGTCAGATTAAGAATCAGCACGATCAGGAATTCAGGCTGAACCGTCTGTATGAAAATCTGTTGAAATATGAAAATGACAAAATGGCAATCGTCATAAATCTTTTTTGCATTTTCAAAAAGCTGCCACGAGCTTACGTTACATCCGAATCGTCTGAATTTTAAATGAGAGATTAGCTTAGGTTCACATAATATCCCCTCTGAAAATCTGACGCGCTCGAGTTTTATTTAAAATTTTACCCCAACCCCCACCAAACCCATCAACCAAACCGGCAGATTAATACATATACGTTATCAGAGACACGTGGGGAGTATACATTGGCAATATCTGACGCGCTCGAGTAAATCCCAATATCCCCTCTTGGACTCCCTTACCATTGGTAAAAAAAACTTTTGTTTTGAAGCACTAAGGAATTTTGGACAAGAAGATGTCTGAAGGGTTGACTGGGGTTATTGGGGTGGGCACAAAATGGACATTAGACATTACTCACATCTTGTCCATATATTCATCTTAAGGCCAACTCTTTGGGAAACTTGACTAAAGCCATCGAACATCGAGGACAATATTGAGTACTTACCTAAGTTCTTTTGAAATAAACATAAAAATTTATAACTAAAGATCGACTTTCACAAACCTTATAAACAGCTTTTGTGACGCTTATAACAAAAGGTGCTCGGTTTCTTTAGTTCTCCAACCAACTTTTCTTTGTTGAGTCCGTTGATTATTGATCGGCTGAAAAGGCTTTTAACTCGATGAAAATATTTTTTTTTGTAGCCATTAATCTTTTGTTGTTATCAAGCACACATAAATGTAAATATTACATTTAAAATAATATTAATGAGAGACTTGTAAGGGCTGGTTTACATGGACTCGGTAAGTGTTGACAAATTTCTTAAACTAGTTTTAAGAATAGCATTCTAAAAACGATAGTGATTATGAATAGGTTCTTTTTACAAGCCATAAGAATGTAATAAATCCAAATTAAGTTTTTGTTTAAGTAGAAAAAAACATAAACTGAGCCGCAAAGAAAAAGGGTCGGTTAGAAAATCTTTAATATCTTCAAAAGTACGTACCTGACTTAGATTTTATGAAATAAAGACTAAACTAAAGCTGAACTAAATAAATTTTACTTTTGTTTAAGCACATTAAAATATTCTTTAATTTAGTCTTTATTTCATAAAGCTAGCTCAGGTACTTTTGAAGATATTGAAGATTTTCTAATCGACCCTTTTTCTTTGCGGTCCAGTGTATTTTGAAACCAAGTTTGTTTAGAACCCTTCGTCAACATGGAAATGAGTGAATATTCTTCAAGTGCCTGAAAAGGACTTCATAAACTATTATAGCTTAAGAAAAATCTCGATCACATCATCTTTCAAACAAAAAAAAATTATAAAAAAATCGGTCCACATGTTTGGTAGCTACGAAACACAGATATATAGATCATAAATACAGAGATAAACACTTATACAGGTACGAGTACATAGATACACAATATAGAGATACACAGACACACAGGTCAAAATTATAACACCCCTCTTTTGCGTCGGGCTTCGGGGGCTAAAAATAGTCTCGGTCAATAGAACAAAAAATGTACGAACACATTTTAACAAGCTACGAATATTCGTAGCACTTCGTAGCACAATTCGTAGACTCTCTACAATCGTTACAACATGGCGTAGCTTTTAAGATTGTTTTGTATTTTTGTCATAGTTTTTTTAAGTAATGTTTTTTTATATAACTTTTTTTATATTATATTAAGAATTTATAATTTCGAAATAGTTACGATTTAAGATTTATTTATTTATTATTGCACGAGCCGTACTAGTTAAGTAAGAAGAACTATAGGTTTCTGATAAAATTAACGTGTGAAGGTTCGATTTCCGGTTGGCTTTAAAGTTTTTTTATGATACTAGGTGTTAAATAATGATATTTCCTTGCTTGCTCTTGCCCTAACATATTATTATAATTTGAAGTCTCTGTCTGCGTCTATCTGTTTCTCCGCTGCTAACTTCTAAAGCACCTAACGGTTTTTGATACGGTTTTTATTAATGGAAAAAAGAAATGTATGTGTGTAAAAAAATTGCAGAAAAAATTGCATTTGTGCTAAGCCGGGCCCAGGCCGCTTGTTTTATTAGTAATGATTTCTTGAGATTTCCTCTAACGCATTTCTATTAAATCTGTAGAAATGTTGACTATTACTCGCATTAAAAATATACCAAGTGTTTTTAACGAGTCTTTTTATATCTTTATGAATACAGCCATCATAAATTTAGACAAATGAATGGGAATACGACGTCGCTATGTCTACGCTTATTTCGTCATCACACGATAGCTTAATACAAATTTATATTTACCGTTGAAAAATTCATTTTTTCATACGCTCTGTATACGCAATCGGCTGCATTCGAAAGTTGTCGATGCACTGTACACTTAAAAAGAAAATCAATCTTATCCCCAAGACAAAAGGTTCAAATTTAAAAAGAGGTAAAATGTGTGTAGGTGATGTGAAGGCTCGCGCAGTCGCTTAATCTTTCAGTCAGCTCAGTGGCGCCACAGAGTGTGGACGTGTTTGAGCACGTCTCGGATGCCGGGACTCTCCGAAATCAGTCAATTGTATTAAGCCCTATGTACCGTCGTCAATTCCCGCCTTCCAATTAGCATATAAAACCTTAGGACCTCGTTCGAAAACGTTCAGTTAAAATAGAGTTTTGTTAGCTTAGTGTTGCCGGATAGAGAGTTTCTCGGTTTGGACATGTGTGTGCGTCAGTCAGGGGCGCCAAACCTTTAGCGGTGTGTCGTGTGTAAGTTACGTAACTGTTCCGGACAAAATCGATATTCGGAGCGTATAAATAGCGGCGTTGGGTTGAGAACAGCTGGCTCGACGCCAGGCACCATGCAGCCTACGGTGAGACACGGCCCTTATTTTTTTAATTAAACTTAACGTTAAAAAGTTAAATTGAAAATTTGTTTGTGTGTAAAATTATATGTAAAATTACTGAACTGATTTTTTAAAAGAAATATTATATCAACAAAGAATTTCGTCGCGAATATGAGCTTAATTTTTTATTGATATGTTTTTAATTGAAAACAATATTATTTATTATAGTCGTGTGCTGAATAAATTTAAAATACATGGGTATTAAAATTAAAGTTTATAATAAATGTAAATATACCTATAAATTCCTTAAAATAAAAGCCACTTCCTACCCCTAGTTCTGGGCGGAAATCAAATTTCAAACAAGGTTTAAAATTCCTACTTTCTTGAGATCCAAGGGGCATGTTGCATCCAAATTGATGTTGCTTTGGTCTTTAGACAATGGCCACTTGAAATTGAGTGGATCAACCAACTATAAATATAAATAGTCTTTTAATAACTTTAAAAAAATCCTAAAATAATTAGAAAGAGTTGACAAATCTATCTATATTTTACGGTTTTTTTAATTAGTAATTAGTATTTGACGAGCCCGTTGGACGAATGGCTTGCCTTACGTCTCGCGGGCCCCGGGTTCGATTCCCGGCGGGGTCAAATTTGGAAATTTTAATATAATTTTCAAAATTGACTCTGGTCTGGATTTAAAAGTAGTGGTAGGGCACACTGCGTTTCGCAGTCATTTGGGCAGCCCGTCTGGCGGCAGTAACCACCACCTTACAGAATACCACCGTGAAATAACAGCATTATGTGCTGTTGTGTTTCGGTGTGTGAATAAGGGATGCCAGAGTCCATTACCCCTTCCCTTCCTTAT
Organism: Synanthedon formicaeformis; assembly: GCA_945859745.1. Lineage (NCBI taxonomy): Eukaryota > Metazoa > Arthropoda > Insecta > Lepidoptera > Sesiidae > Synanthedon > Synanthedon formicaeformis. Next base: position 3,009,472 of record OX243978.1, read on the forward strand.
CCCTTATCCTTAATCCTTCTATGGTCGGCAGCGCACTTGTAGCACTTATGGCGTTACTTGAGTTATAGGCGACGGTAGCCACCTACCATCAGCCTGTCTGTTGACCTTAACATAAAAAAAATAAGGTTCTTATTTGTAACCGAATACCTAAAGTAGTTACTGGAAACCTATAGAGTACCTAGGTCATGTATGACCTTGTCAGGAATCAAACTAGGAAATCTTATTGAGCTAACAACCACTTTTTATGTTTTATATATAACTAGTTACTTAGAAAATAAAATAGCATTCAGAAGAAAAGTAATTTTACCGAGAGTTCATCTAAGAATAAAAAGACCTGACAGAAATATTATGACCAATAAAAGATTCTGAGAAAAAGGGGCGCGGACGTAATCGGGGAAAAAATCCAGAAATAACATAATTGAGTTAAAAATAAATAAATCCATACTAATATTATAAATGTGAAAGTATGTCTGTCTGTTACCTTAACACGCCTTAACCACTTATCAATCATCATGAAATTTTGCATACACGTTTTCAGGAATACAAGATAGGACATAGGGTAGGTACCTTTCATCCAGAAAAAAGTACTGTTCCCAAGAGATCTAAAATAAAACAAGATATAACAAAACAATAATAACTAACGTCTCAAGAGGGCAAGGGTTATATTGCTTTTTTTTTCAATGTGGACGAAGTCGCGGATTACATATAAAATTAATTTATTAGTATAAGCGCCTGTTTTACAAACGTCAAGTAGGCCAAACTGTCATTTAAAGTCACCGGTAACCGGGGATAATGGAGCTTATATACGTTTGTTTGTACGGTAAACGTCCCAAACATTAAATAGAAAATAATAATAAAAAAAATCAGCTATCGAATGATGCAGTAAACCGAGTGCATAATTCAATATAACAGAAAATGAGTTCTAAAAGTAACTAATCAACACTTTAATTTTAGTTTGTGAAAGAGGCCCTAAGTAGGTATAGAATAAACCCAAAAAAAGTAAATATTTGCAAATGTAGATTACATATACTTAATTAACTTGACTTCACTATAATTTTGTTGGCGATAACTTTTGCACCCGGTTATCGCTTATTTAGGTTAATGTTACATTCTGTATCTTTCTATTCGTATTACGTCAACCGTTTTTACCATTTACACAACTAGCGACCCGCTCCCGGCTTCATTCAGGATTCAGTTTTTTTTTATACACACAAATCTTCCTCTTTTATACCTTTTTCCATAAGTAAAAATCGTATTAAGATTCGTTGGGTGGTTTAGGAGAAGTGAGAGGAGAAGTAGACATGACGGATTAATAATATATTTTTTATGAAAGAAAATTATGATGTTTTATGATGATGTTTATTTTTTTGTTTTGTTATGTATTTAAAATTATTCCTCTCTGTACAAAATTAGTTTACTAATTCGTGGAAAATGATGTTGATTGCACTGTAACCTTTACTTATATGTATGTTAATCTTTTTTTTTAATTTTACTATAGGTATATGGTGTAACTGTTTGTTTACCCAAATAAAATAAAATAAATAAATAAGAAATGGTTACTGTGAGTCAACTGTTACAGATAAGTAGGTATAGCGGAATTTTCTTTAGGATTTTAGAAGAACTGCGATTCTCTCGTACATAATTTTTATGCCTATAGGTAAGCTATATAAATTTATTTATTGGCGTGTTTTTTTTAAGGGTGTACCTGGTAAAGTGCATCCTAATGGGTCTATCTTGTTTATTTTATACGAGTACAATAGGCAATTTTTGTATGAGTCTTCATACAATCTGTATGAGTCTTCATTGGAGGCATATTGGAGGCGTTAATTTTAACATTTTCACTATTCATCATTTTTACTGAAAATTAATTTTTAGCTACGCTTTTTACTAAGAGGTCGTAGAAATGTTGATAATTTTTTTATATTTTCTATTATTATAGGAGGTGGTACAGGTACTATCGCGGTCAAGGGAGCAGTCCCACCGTAAGGAACAATTTCGTGTGCACATTTTGTATTTATCTTTGTTCCTACTTCAAATACCTACTCGGATTATAACATTTACGTTACTATGACAACCTCGTCTTATACATATTAGGTGATATTAGGCATGAAGCTAAGAATACGTGCTGAACTCTTAGTTCTTAGCTCCATGATATTAGGAGTATAGAGAGGTAAAATATAATTCAACGTTAGACCAATTTGTATGAAAAGTGGGTCTGCTCCATTGACCGCGATAGTACCTTCCTTGGTTTTTCCTTTTTTCAATTGTTTTTTTAGGTACAGTATCTTCTTGAGACTGTGGAGATAGTGACAAATTTAGTTTCCTGTTCTTCCTGCTCTTTTGACGTATCCACTCAGTTTCTCTGGCTAGTTCCTCTTAGTCAGTCTCATACTGGACTGCTTCAGAAGGCTTTACGGCACGGGATTGTTTGGACAGCTGACTCTGAAGATTTTCTATTTGAACTTTGAGGTCTTCAACCAGTTGCTCCAATTTCTCGCGTTTTTTCTTTCCCTCTATGTAAAGGTCATACAATAGATGTTCTGTTTCAGTAGTAACTGTGAGGCCATATTCACTAATTAAACGTCTTAACATTTGCTTACACAAAATATGCGTGATTCAATAGCGGTTTCTGGGTCATCGCAACGACTGCAGTCAGCACAACGTGACCGTTGCCGCTGCGCTGTCAGCACTTTATTTAAAAACACAACGCGAAATAATCGACGCGACCGTTCACAATGGAAGTAAATCAATTATTGGCGTAAGTACATGTTTTTTTTTGGTAGGACAACATTGTTTTTTTTTTGTTTATAAAAATCTTAATTAGGTTATATATTTATTTATTATTTATTTAACTGATGGTGAAAACCGCATCAAAACTAATTGCGCGGCGCAGACAGACGCGGAAAGCGACTTTAAATTATATAACTACGAGTAACAATCTTATATAAGTAAAAGAAATATTAAAACTATTACTTATTTTATTATTATTATTAACACATTACTTCCTTTATGAAGAGTCTTGGCTTTCTTTACGGTGTATAATTAGTCTAAAAATAAATTCAAAGCCACAAATACCCATTATTAGAAATATTGAAGGTTAAATAAAATTGTGTAAAATCAATAAAATGTCTTCTAGGTAAGTACTTATAGATAATAATGACGACAACACGATATTCGCCCACTCAACGATTTTCTGGAAAGTTTTAATGATCCATCCTTATAAGGAGGCGGCTACTGTCCTTCGTAAACCTTTTTAATAAGCCAATGTAGTAGCTACTTCCTTTTAAAAAAAATGATTATAACTATTTTTTATTACAAAAAGTTATCTATATTAATATTATAAAGAGAGAAAATTTGTATGTAATGAATAAACTCAACAAGTACTGGGTTGATTTTAAAAATTATTTACCTGTAGAAAGCTATATTATTAGCGAGTAAGTAATATAAGCTATACTTTATAAAGTTACGTAGGTGAAGTCACACGCAATAGCTATAGTTAGTCTTAATATATAAAAATATATTCCCCATATTTGAAGTTATCTGTACCAAGATGCAGCGTGGGACACCGGACAGAGAGGACAGACATAGAATGCGAAGGACAGAGGACCGTGCGTGGCCTACGTCCAACATTCTTAGAATATAATTTTCAAAATTGACTCTGGTCTGGATTTAAAAGTAGTGGTAGGGCACACTGCGTTTCGCAGTCATTTGGGCAGCCGGTCTGGCGGCAGTAACCACCACCTTACAGAATACCACCGTGAAATAACAGCATTATATGCTGTTGTGTTTCGGTGTGTGAGTAAGGGATGCCAGAACCCGTTACCCCTTCCCTTCCTTATCCCTTATCCTTAATCCTTCTATGGTCGGCAGCACACTTGTAGCACTTATGGCGCTACTTGAGTTATAGGCGACGGTAGCCACCTACTATCAAGTGGACCGTCAGCCTGTCTGTCGACCTTAACATAAAAAAAGAGACCTACAACCTAAAAAAAGAGAGACGTGGAGTGATGATATGATGTCCCTTTTTTTAGGAGGGAAAATGACGTTTACGCACTCATTTACGCACGTTAACGCACTCATCATACGACACGTTTTGACGACACGTTTGGTTTAGTGGCTAGTAACCCTAGCTGTTAACCAAACGGTCGCGGGTTCGAATCGCAATCAATTTTTTTTCGGTTCGGCAAATGTTTTAGGTGTTAACATTGTACCTTTGTACCTGAGTCATGGATGTTTTGTATTTATAATATGTATGTATTTACAAAATAAAAGTAATCTATGTATTATAACAACTGTCTTGTATCCATAATACAAGCACAAGCATTACTTGCTTACTTTGGAACTAGATGGTGCTGTGTGGAATGTGTGAAGATATTTATGTATTATTCTTCGTCGACGGGGACAGTCGACGAGGGGGAGTGTGGGTCTCGCCCGGTGAAGTGACTTATCACCGGGAATACCCACTAAAACCCCCCAATTCCACCATCAGCGGTGATGTGTTGGTGCACACATGTGTTGAGATCACAGAGAGGCCTTATCCTCAGATCCCCATACACCGCTACATTGTCTTCGAACCCAGCTCAGGGCGATGGCTTCGCCTCACTTTAAAAGCGTCGTTGTTGGATTATGTGTGCCTCTTACCTACAACATGGGTTTATTGGCAACGGTAGCCACCTGACTCCAAGTCAGTCTCGCTTGCCATTCCTTAATATAAAATTCTATTCTATAGGTTCTGCCTGTATACTGTATTATTTTTTAAATGTTATTGGTAAAATAAATAAACCGTCATTTAATTTACATAAGGCGTTGAATAGATCTTCCAAGTTGATATCCGTTCTTGTGCCAAGGGGATGCTAATAAATTGTTATAATTTATATCGCGACAGACAACCCGGGGGTGCATAAATTTTAATGTTGTCTAAAATCTGTGAAACTCTCACAATTAATTACTGAAGTGTTCGCTTAGACGCCAAACCTTAGTGATTTAAATATATATACATACAAGTATAATAAAACCGTATTACGAGCTGCGTCTGTATATGGTATATTTTTTCAAATACATTTACTTATGTGCTAGTATATGTAGTACTAAATACCTATTATAAAATAAAATCACTGTCAATTTCAGTCTGTATCTATTTTAACTTCTTCTAAACTCCCAACAGATTTTGATACGGTTTTGACTAAAGAAAAGTGTGATAAATTAGAAAGGTTTGTCTTGATTTGCATAAAAAACTGGGAGTCGTAGGAATCTCGATACGATATTTACTTATATTACTAAGAGGCACGTCAAGTGGCGTGTTTCACTTCAATTAGACTTTTTAAGTGAGCTTTAAAAACAGTATTAGTTAAAAAAATAATATTAATATTATGGAAACAAATTGAAATGAGGTAAGGGTTGTTATCGTAGCATGATTGCTTTTTAATTTGAAACCGGGATAAGGGCTCTTATTATACGTTAGGGAAAATCTCTGAAGGAACTGGATAAGGAAAATTCCTGCGCAAATACAAAGGCGACCGTCCATAAAGCCTTTATCGGTTGAAGAGCACGTTCCATCGTCTATAGATATATTTACATAGGAATGTATATAAATCCTACTGATAAAATTATTCTCTTGTTGAAATCTAGCCATGTAACTATGTTACATCGCTATAAGGTCGGCTATATTTTCCCTCCTTCCACTTGGATCCACAGCTTGGCTCCACATGTGGATCCGCGGATACCTTTATCTCTTCTTAAATCCACATGTGGATCCGCGGATACCTTTATCTCTTCTTAAATCCACATGTGGATCCGCGGATACCTTTATCTCTACTTAAATCCACATGTGGATCCGCGGATACCTTTATCTCTTCTTAAATCCACATGTGGATCCGCGGATACCTTTATCTCTTCTTAAATCCACATGTGGATCCGCGGATACCTTTATCTCCTTTTAAATCCACGTGTATAATCCATGGATACTTGTTTTTCCTCTTCTATCCACAGGGTGGATCAGTCGATATTAAGTTCACAACATTTTGTGCCTCCTTTATTACTTATCCCTTCCTTTATTAGGTAAACCCGGGTATAGATCGTTGTACAACTACTTTGTCCACCTGGGTGGACCACTGGAAATTTTTCTTGTCCGTAGTCCACCTCAATAATATTTCATTGGACATTTTAAGACTTATTGCCCGTGGATCCGACGCGTCCTCATTGACCTCGCGTACAATAAAATTGGTCGAGAGGTCTTACTAGCAAATAGACCCCGATTTCGCACGGATGCATTTTTATTACGTCCGTCTAGCTATATTATAGGTACATAAATTATAACTATTTTAATACACAATTAAGGGCCTCTTTCACAGACTACAATTAAAGTGTGTTACTTTTAGAAATAATTTTCTGTTATATTGAATTATGCACTCGGTTTACTGCATCATTCGATAGCCGTATTTTTTTTATTATTTTCTATTTAATGTTTGGGACGTTTACCGTACAAACAAAGGTATATCAGCTCCATTATCACCGGTTACCGGTGACTTTAAATGACAGTTTGGCCTACTTGACGTTTGTGAAAGAGGCGCTAAAACTCATAAATATGTGGATCTAGTCAAAAAAGGAAAGGGTATACAAGTTGTTTATGCAGTAACACAGTGAATTTACATTTATAACCAGTATTTTTTTTTAAAATTGCATATTTGTTTTAGTTACAAATATGTGAACTCACTTTTTCGCAATGTAAACGATAAACATTATTGTTACACTCCGAAGAAGTCTATTTTTATCTCAGTAAGTAAGACCAAGACTTTGAGAGATCAGATTTTTTTTGCACACACTATAACTCTGTATTTATTTATTGTAATTCGTCCGATTTGAAAAATCTACGTTTTAAAAATGCGATGTTTTACGGTGTACAGTCAAAATAATTATGTTAAATCCGTACAAGCCTGTAACCGCCGTAATAGTACCTTTTAACCTCATTTACAGTTGTACGTTTTCCGTGAAAGTGTAATTAACCTGATCTGACCTTTTGCCGCCTCTGCACTCTTGACCTACAGGTTAAAAAGTTAATATGGAATCTATATAACATATTACATACTTCTGTAACAGCTATTGAAATAATTTTCATTTATTTTTGCTATAAGACTTATGTATCTTTGCGTTTATGTAATATACTTAGGGCTAAACTTGGGGCCTCTTTCACAAACTACAAGTAAAGTGTTTAGTTACTTTTAGAAATTATTTTCTGTTATATTGAATTATGCACTCGGTTTACTGCATCATTATCATTCGATAGCCGAATTTTTTTTATTATTTTTGATTTAATGTTTGGGACGTTTACCGTACAAACAAAGCTATATCAACTCCATTATCCCCGGTTACCGGTGACTTTAAATGAAAGTTTGGCCTACTTGACGTTTGTGAAACGGGCGCTTAATCTAATAACAATATTTTAATGTGAATACAAAAAAAAAATTTATTGCTTGCTTGTTTACTGTTCATCTGTTTGCCAATCGGCAAAGGCCTCCATTTCGATTCTGATCTTTCCTGTGCCACTCTATTCCAAATCACTCCTGCCACTTTCTTACTCCATTTGCCATGACCTCGTGTGTCCTTTTTCTTTAACGTTGGGAAATCCTCTTGGATACCCACCTACCTAAGCTACCTAAGCTAAAATTTTATTATATACTAGCTGGCACCCGCGACTTAGTCCGCGTTAAAAATAAAAAGTAGCCTATCCTGTGTCCCGTATGTCTAAATAAGTTTATCTACCAAGTTTCATGAAAATCAGTTAATTCGTTTATGAGTTACAGATTTATTATTAGTACCTATTGATGACTGATGATGATATTTAGGTTTTAGTCGTTCTGAGAATTTGTCGCAATGGAATTATACGCGTTTTACGATTAACTCATCCGCTAATATTAAGTACATAAAATCAAGAATAGCCCAAAGGATAACATACATTTTCAGTCCAGACATTGTGACTAGACTGTCTGGCGCTAGCTTTATTGTAGGACTTTTATTACATAATACCCAAATAGGTCAAGGCTGTGAAATCTATACTCATATTATAAAGAGATTTGTATTTTTGTTTGTAATGAATAAACTCAAAAACTACTTGACCGATCTTAAAAATTCTTTCACCTATTCTTTTCCCTATATTTCATTTAAGTAGTTACGCTGACGAAGTCGCGTGCAAGAGCTAGTTTAATATAATCCTGATGAGATCAAATACACTGATTTGAATAATAAAATCTTTTCCTTCACCTCTTTATAACTATAGTTTTAAATACATGACACTGTGTGTGTTACGGACAAGCTGACAGTTCTTTTCTATATAGACTTTCGAAAGACAGTCACATCTACTAGCTTTTGCCCGCGACTACGTACGCTCCCTTTTTATTGAGCGTTGAAATTAAAAATTTCTACTTGATAAAAATTTATTCAATCTTTATTGCTCAGTAGGTTTTTTTATTCAAAAGTGGATTAAGGTTACTGCTGAAGTAGGTTTAGCAGATTCTTTTCACCTTTGTTTACTAAGTATGCTATTGTTTTAATACTGTTGTAAAGTAAGCAATTCAAATCATTAGTAATTAAGGTTAACATGTTACACACTGTATCGGATAATCTTTATACATGTATTTTATGGTTTTCATATAATAAAATAATAATAATATTTTTGTCAGAGGTTAATTTTTTATATTTTTTAAGTAATCCCCAGGGGAATTTTTTATATTTTTTAAGTACCTGTTTGTGGAAGTTTATGTCCTTTTACCTATACCTACCCTCCATTTCTGTACCCCTTACTACAACGTATACATGATGACCGGTTGAGAAGTTAAGACATGAAAGTATAATAAACACACAAAACTCTTCAGCTTTAATATACTAGCTGGTGCCCCGAGTTCACCCGTGATTAAAAATAAAAATATATAAGCAATATAACGCTCGACCTCTTTTTGCTATAACACTTTGGCCATGCGTTAGTTTTTTATTTTATTTTAGATGATCCCTCGGAAATTGTACTTTTTCTGGATGAAAAGTACCTGATGTCCTTTTTTGTAGAATTATGTAGTCCTCTTTTGTAGAATTTTTTGTAGAATGGACTTCAGAATTAGTATGTAAGTGTAGACGTTTTGCTACTCAAAACGATGAAATAGAACGTTGTCGTGTAGGATTTTTTTTAAATACAAGAAGCAAATAACTAACTTAAGTAGAATACTCATGTGATCTAATTTTATCCTTGGTGTTATCATTAATCTAGTGGATATTTATAAATTTCTTTAGTATGCAATATAACTGGCCACTTTGTATGCTTTATTGATCGGAAGCTGGCCTTGCAGGTGTGAGGTAATGATGCGACACGCGACTCGACAGCGAGATATTTTAAAAAAAATCACAATTTCCACCTGTAACAACTGTAATTTGGATTATTCTTGACACACAGATAGTTTATTACCTGGATTAACTTTTTCTCCCGGGAAAAGGATAAGTTCCCGTGGTAAAAATATAAAATTGGGCGCCACTTTCTTCAAAATTTTTCGAGAAAACCATACCTAGTAATATAATACAATACATCACGATTGAGTGTTTTCATATTCTATAAAACTGCATCAAAGTCTTTTACGTGGCTTAAAATGAAAAGCACAAAAGTAATCATCAAAAATCAGACTGATTTATTGTCAACTAATTGGCGCCCGCGACTTCGTCCGCATTGAAAAAGAAAAAAAGTAGCATATCCTTTGTCCTTTACGTATAAATGTTTATCTACCAAGTTTCATGAAAATCAGTTAATTCGTTTAAGAGTTATGGAGGTACATAACTCTTAAATAAACAGAAAAAAAATCTAAAAATGGTCAATTCAGTTTCAGTATCATGTATAGAGCCTATAAACACGATATCTGAAAATAAAGTAACTTACTCCATGACCAACCCTTACAGATTTATTATTAGTATTGATGATATGGGAATGAAGGGGTAATTGACAACCACAAATTCGAAACATTTGGACAATCTGTCATGCTTCTAAATTTAACGATATAACGATTCAACGATATAAATGCTTCTAAATTTCCCGAAGTAGTTATGCAGTAAGATGCTTATTTTGTTTAAGCTTCGAGCTGTATTTTTATCATCTTCAAGTGCTTTCTACTTAACTTCAACTTAAGTTTTCAAGCTTAATGCTTGAAATACGTACGTCTTACGTAAGTGAAAATAAAAATATTAGAAATAAAAATACTAAATTCTAGCCTCTGCAATGCAAGTACCTATACATCTCGAAAGCGAATCTCGTACAGTTAATGACAAAAGTGGAATTATTATATATACTAATATTATTTATAAAGATGTACAGTTTCTATGTTTGTTTGTATGTAGGAGTAGACATCGAAACTACTCATTCGATTTAAAAAATCTTTTACCAATATAATTTTAAGATAATCTTTTACCAATAATCTTTTACCAATAAATATAATTTTAAGATCAGCTATCTAAAAATAAATTTTCAACGATTTGCAAAAGTATAATGTCAGGCGTCAATATAGGCGGATGAAGTCACGGCCACCGGCTTGTTTATCATCAATATCAATACTAATAATAAATCTGTAAGGGTCGGTCATGGAGTAATTTACTTTGTTTTCAGAGATATCGTGTTTATAGGCTCTAACCATGACACTGAAACTAAATTGACCATTTTTAGAATTTTTTTCTGTATGTATGTTATGTTCCTCCATAACTCTTAAACGAATTAACTGATTTTCATGAAACTTGGTAGATAAACATTAAGACGTACAGGACACAGGATAGCCTACTTTTTCTTTTTCAACGCGGACGAAGTCGCGGGCGCCAGCTAGTTTTAAATATTAATGAAATACTTCCTTTTAGAAATTCATCTTTATTTACCTTGGAACGTTATAGTTCTTTTCGTTTTTTTATTTTATGATACAAAAGCGAATGAAATTTCGTACTGAAATACATGGATTAAAAAAGCGTGTTTTTAGATTTAAAAGAACGTACCGGCTCTATTAAAAAATCCATTAAACAGAATTGATGTCTGAACAATAGGTAATTATAGTGTATTTACTAAATATACACGACTGATAAGTATCTCCTATTCAATTATATGGCCTAATTGAGGTTTTGGCCTTGCCATGAACTTTTTAATATAACCTATTAAATAGTAAATTAGCGATGGTGAAATATTTATTAATTTATCACAAAATCCACAGCTCTTAACATAAAATTTACAGACAAACACAAAAACATACCTAACAGTCAATTACGGATTTTACATTTACACAATTGTAATAATAATGTAAAATAATGACAATAAAAATAAAATTAAATTAAAAAACAAACTATACCTACAACTACCTAAGCCACATATACATATAAATACATACACATATACACATAAGTTTATATAATGTATTTATATAAGTTTATATAACATAATATATTGTACCTTTCAGTAGACACATAATCTGTGCCTCACTTGAAAACATTACAGTTACAGTAAAAAGTTACAGGCGCTTATTTCTAAAATCCTATAGAAAACTAACATCTTTCAAGGTAAAAATTATCCTATATATGTTAATCCAGGTAATAAACTGTCTATGTGCAAAAATTATCCGTCCAGCCGTTTATTTTTTTTAATGTGTGATTGAGTAACAATTTTTTACGTTTATAATATTATTGGGGGTTTATTATTATACATAATATAATTATAATATGTAGGTACATTACATTATTTTTTTGTTTGACGCAATCTAAATTTCTGTCGCTTACACAGTTATTGTAACCTTATTCTATCTATCCTATCCTATCCTTATATAATTGCAAACTTATTCTATCGAATTATTGCGAATTGATTGTGTCAACTCGATTATTGGCCTCTGACACAGAAAGTTCTCTTAATTAATAAGCCACTTTTGACGCTGACAGTACATCTCCATTTCAAACAAGTCAACGTAAGCCCTTCCAAATTCAAAGAGAACACCCCTTTAAAGCCAGTCGGAGATCAGAGAAAATCTAATCTGTTGTATTAAATTGCTACTTGCTTAGGGAATGATAATTATAATAATTGAGACATCTCTCACTCATGTCTATTGAATTGTAAGTATATATTAATTTGCTAGCGACCCGTCCCCGGACTTCGCATGTATGCAATTTTTTCTGCAAATTATGTACACATACCTTCCTCGTTTATCGCGCTTTTCATTAGTGAAAATCGTATTAAAAATCCGTTGGTCCATGTTCTAAATTTTAGTATTCTATACTTAGTAGTTTTGACTGTGCGTTGATAGTTAGAACATTTCGCTGCTTAAAGCAAATCAAAAAATTCCTGTAAAAAGTGTAATTTTGATTTGTGGCCCTTTAAACGAGCAGCGGTCGTAGCATGAGCGTAGGCAGCGTAGCATGTCTGCTACGTGATGTAGACTTTCGAATGCGATGTAGGCTACTAGGACTTTTCTAGTATCTTACAAACAAAACACGTATCAATGACGTATGTATACCTTAAAAATTATATAAATATAAAAGAAGATCTCTAAAAAATCACTAGCTTATTTCAGAAAGAGTAAGCGGATAAACAGACATGGAAACGATTTAAATGTACGTACCAATAAATACAATTGACAGACTTACGTCGTATGATACGTCCACAAATATGACGCCACAAAGTTTATTAAGTCCACAAAGTTTATTTTTTATTTAAAAATCCCAAAAAAAAAAGTTTATGTGTCAGCTCCAATGCACGACTGGAGTTTACTCCTTACGAATGATAAATAATTAATTTAATAAATATAATGAAAACATATTAATATAATATAAGTATTATATTCAAATTATATTATGTTAATATGTATTGAAGCATATTGTAGCCTGTAACGCGTAACGTGTGACATTGTGACATTTGATTTTACTCCCATAAATTTTCATACCCCGGGCTTATAATATGAAAATCTATTCAGGAGTAAACTCCAAAAAAATTATTGTAAGTAGTTGTTTTAAGTATTTAAATTTATTATAACCTAAATAAAACAAACAATAAATCCGAATAATGTAATTTCTAAGTTGTAACGTCTTGACGAGGAACGCTCACAATTGACATTTCTCAGAGACGCCATTTTGCTGACGTCACCGTGATTGGCGACAGCGTGATTGATAGTTTTGTCGCCGTTTCGCCTCGACCTTGCCTCTTTTACTTCATCTTCTGAAATGTACGACATAATGTAAATCTTTTGACTCGTATATGTACTGTAATTATATAAATATTTACAATAAGTATAATATTCTTTGAAGTGAAAACTTCTAGCGTTGGCCATTTTTGAGATGGGAAAAAACCATTGAATTCGCGACACTCATTTAATATAAAGTAATGTAATGTAACCGAAACCCAGTTCTGTATATAAATACTAAGCAGACAACTGCATATGAAAGTAAACTTACTGGATATGATAACAAATATCATTGTGGTACTGACCAATAATCTAGTTTCATATCAATAGCAAACCTTTTGGTCTGTTATTATGAATCAATTATGATTGATTGTAATTTTTGCGATCAATAATAATCGCTTTTACCTAATTAATTCGATAATGCCAAAGAAATTAATAATATCATCTACGACTGACATGTTTTTACATCTGTTATTTTTCTTTTGAAATGCTCAATGAAATCTTTACATATTATAAAACAAAGACCTCCGCCGCGTCTGTCTGTCTGTTCACGATAAACTCAAACACTACTGCACCGATTTTCATGCTGTTTTCACCAACGGATAGAGTGGTTCTCGAGGAAGGTTTTAGTATATAATTTATCCTTGTAGCTGCTGCCCGCAACTTCGCACGCGTAACTTTTTACGCGGCGAATAGAATATAGGAAGAAATATGATTTGTCCAAAGTGACGTCACCATGTTTCTATTGTTACCAAATTGTCAAAGTTGGCTGTAACCAACATGAATGTGTTTGCCACAAACATTTATTTAAATTGTTTGTTGAGTTGTTGGATAGGTTCTCTAGAAACTATTTTTAGAATTTATTATTAAAAATCAAATCTGTCTAGAAATGTAAAGTAACAAATAGAAAAAGTGTTAAATATTGTAAAATGTAAAAAAAAATTGCAATTGACGTGAGTAAAGTAATCAATATTCTTATTTTGACAGCTTCTTATTGACAACCCTCTACTAATATCTATGTATAATATATAAAATTCTTTATTTATATTATAAAAATTACGTGTCACGTTGTTTGAGGCCAATGAACTCCTAAACTACTGAACCGATTTTAATAAAACTTCGTAACTTTGTATAATTTGGTCCAACTTAAAATTTAGGATAGTTTTGCAAAATTACATTCACAAATTTTTTTTAAAAAACCATGGTTAAAAATGTTTAATTAAATGGCTTATTATCTCTAATGTTATAAATACGAAAGTTTGCGAGGATAGATAGACCATTTTTACTCTCACCCAAATTCAGCTAAACGGATTTGTATGAAATTTGGTATACAGATAGTTTATTACCTGAGTTAACATATACGATGATTTTTATTTAAAAAAAAGTTAGGTTCCTGAGGTATCGTTTAAAAATGCATAAGTTGTATTGTCCCATTTACAAAATTAGTAAGATATCTGCATTAAATAATCGCTTTAAAAATACTAACTTGAAAATATCAACCAATACAGTACAGGTGATATTGGAGTATTTTATAAAATTATTTGTCAGCCAATAATTTTAGATTGCGGTTACGTTTTATGAGGGTCCTCGGGCGCTCGTAAAATATATTTTACCGACCAAATAAACCGCAATACTTATAGGATAGATCAAACTTTCCTCCCAATTAAAGGTTTTACGTTGCCTTGAGAAAATTTTCCGTGGATCTTGACAAGTAAAAAAACAAAACAAATTTTAACGCCTTGGGATAATTTTTTTCGGCAGAAATGCTGTTTTTCACATTAAGCTTCACGTTATTATAATTTCACGTTACTATTCTTATTATACACTAGCGACCCGCTCCCGCCTTCGCCCGGGATGCATTTTTTTTACGTAAATACCTTCCCTGATTATGCCTCTATCCATGAGTGAAGACAGAATTAAAATCGGTCCTGCCGTTCTCGAGTTTTGCTCTTAACAACAAATTTAGGGAATCATATAGATTCCCTAATATTTATTTATATAGATTGTTACCTATTTATTATACGTTATTATACTTATTTCATGTTAGTTAGAATCACAATTTAGTTAGGCTATGTTTATGACTGTGGTTCGCAATCTGCCTTGGATGGACACAGTGTTTGGATGAAAACAAAACCAAACTCTGTTCAATAATGGAGCTTGGATATAAACAATTCTGAGCATATACTATGTTCAGTATTATCCGGAGTGTTAATTTTTTTTTATATTGATTGTTAATATTTTATGAATATTCAATATCAATCAATCAATACTAACAATAAATCTGTAAGTGTAGGTATTGTATATATGTATGTATGTTCCTCTATAACTCTTAAATTAAACTGACTTTCATGAAACTTGGTAAATAAACATTTAGACGTACAGGACACAGGATAGGCTAGTTTTTCTTTTTCAACGCGGACGAAGTCGCGGGCGCCAGCCAGTTCTAAAATATTTGTATAAGTACATACTTTCTTTTCTTCTCAGGATCGTCATCATGTTGGCCATTTTTTGTTAATGGTTTTAAATAACTGTTTCTTAAAGATAATTTATTATATAATTGTATATCATCTTATATATATTTAAGAATAATTAGTGACTAAAAGGCTATGTTTACTGGTTTAAAAATAGATCGAATGTATTTTATCTGGCATCTGGCAATCATTATAAACCTCAATTATGGTAAACCTCTGATAATAATCTACGTCCTGCTGGAAAGTTTAAAATCGATTAATTTCGCCTCAAAACGTCAAAGTGTGGACACCAAGCAGTCATTAGTTTCTAAACAGCTGACTGAGCAATACCATTAGGTTTCACTAAATTCAATCGATCAGTGACTTCGCGGTATTTGTAATTGCTAGTAACGATTTTGATCTTTTTAGAATTGTTGCTGACTGGCCTGATACTTATCGCGCACATACGAGTAATACTGATTACTAGTTGTCTTTTAGCTAACTAAAACGTACTAAAACTGACTATAACTAAAACTAAACTGACTAAAGCGCGATTCTAAATAGTTCTAGGTATAGCGTAAAGACTTTACGCACAATATTCTCGTGTTTTAGCAATTACTAGATGTGACCGCGACTTTGTATGCGTTGTAGTTCGTTTTTTGGAAAATCCCACACAGTTTTTGAAACCTAACTTTTTTCAGGATAAAAAGTATTCTTTATGTTAATCCAGATAATAAACTATATGTATGCCAAACTTCATCCTAAACTGTTCAGCCATTTTTGCGTGATTGTATAACAAAGAAATAATTATGTATACAAACTTGCGCATTCACAATATTCGTAGGAATTTATTTATTTACTAGCTGGCGCCCGCGACTTCTTCCGCGTTGAAAAAGAAAAAGTAGCCTATCCTGTGTCCCGTACGTCTAAATGTTTATCTAGCAAGTTTTATGAAAATCAGTTGATTCGTTTAAGAGTTATGGAGGAACATACATGTACTTACATACATACATACATACAGAAAAAAATTGTAAAAATGGTCAATTTAGTTTCAGTATCATGTGTAGAGCCTATAAACACGATATCTCTGAAAACAAAGTAACTTACTCCATGACCAACCCTTACAGATTTATTATTAGTATTGATTATCACTCTTGCAAATATTATAATAAATACTTCTACATCTGGTTTGTTTTGTAAGTTGCATGCTATTCGTAAATTCTTTTTATGTTTGTTTCTTATATATTTGTATATTTTCTCCCTACTCATGCATAGAGCCTATAAACACGATATGTCTGAAAACAAAGTAAATTAGGTACTCCATGACCGACCCTTACAGATTTATTATTAGTATTGATATTATATTCTATCAACAACTAAAACATACATTTATATTCTATCAACAACTAAAATATACAAAAATGATGTTTTTCTAAGCAAGAATAACAGTAAAATATGTACAGGCTCTTTTCGAGCTAAGTGTTTCCTACAGTTTCACTGATAAAAAAAAAGATCCTTCCCGCAAAGTTTGCAAGAAACTCATCCGCTCGACCGGTCCCTCGTTGATTTATATCACAAAAGTTATATTCACGGAAACTGCTGTTGTTTTAACGTGATAAAATATATTCCACGTTCACACAGAGGGTCAATTCTAGATATGGATCAACGAATCAATGATCCATTTTGAACTAGATATAGATAGATAATCAGCCTAAAAGAAGTAAAAGACAAGGTCGTCCAGAAATAGGTTCTTCGATCCTTCTAAACACTTAAGTAGCATTTTATTGTTAAATACTATTATTGTGGTAAATAATAAACATACGTCTGTGTTGACTGAGCCACCTGATCTTGTGAGGATAATTAAACTAATTCAAAAATGCAACAACCAAAAAATGTATTGATAAAGCAGTGAAAAAACTCTTACACAGATTGTGGTAACAAGAGATATTTTCCGTAATTTCAGAGGATGCGACGTCCCCGACGATACAGATGGTTAACGGTGTCAGTATTCTTCGTTGCCTATTCCGTCTTCCAAGCGGTCCTCAGTGCCTCAGTCGATGGACCGGTAGCCGAAAATAAACCTCAAGAAACCAACGAAGGAAAACCCAATAACCCTGCACCAGAACTACCCAGCAAACCTGCTGCAGAAAAAGCAAAAGATACTGAAGAAGTTCCTGTTGAAAACAAAGGACCAGATCAGAAAAAAGAAGAAGATGAGAAAAAAGGTAGTAATATCAGTCAGATATTTAAAGTAATTATATAATTAGAAAATTTCAAAAAGTAAATAACACCAGGTCCATATTAAATGTTTACATTATACACAATATTACTATTAAGTAGTATCTACAAAAGTTATGGTATTTTAATAAAATTTTTACGGCGCAAGTTTTAATGTGAACAATTCAGAGAAAAAGTCGACTTTTTAAAACCAAGTTTTTTTAGATTTGCTTTAATAATTTCAGAAACGTCGCCAGCTGATGATATCCCACCAGTCGATGAGAAGAAAACCGAAGAGGAATCAAAAGAGACTGAAAAGGAAACAGGTGGTGGTAAAAAGGAGTTGAAAGGAGCACCTGACGAAAGTGAAGGAGAAAAGAAAAAACAAAAAGATGCAGGTTATGAAGATGTAAGTATTTTCAACTGTCTGCTAGACTACGCATTTTATGAAAGACTAGCTGGAGCCCGGGACTTTGTACACGTTGAAAAATAAAAGATATGATGCCTGACAGAATATGTAAGGCAATATAACGCTTTAAATCCATTGACATTAAACTTTTGCCTAGCGTTGCATCTTTATTTTTAGATAGCTGGTGCCTGTGGTTTCGCCCGCGTGGAATATTTACCGTATGTCCATCCTGAAATTCTATTCTAACTGTTGGTTAAAGAATTCTTTGAATCGGATGAGTAATTTCTCCTACTACAAACAAACATATTAACTTTAGTTAATATGAATATATTTACTGAATGTTTCCTATATTATAAAAAAATTGACAATCTTAATTTTGACCATGATATTCACAATTCTTGTGCTCTGTCAGTTAGATCATACAGTTGTGATATTTTAATTTGGTTTATTCTTAAACAATGACAGAATAAAGCTATGGAAGACCTCCGGGAGAAGGAAGAAGAAGAAGAAGAAGAGTATGCAATACCAACAGTACATCCGTTGAGAAACTGCACTCCTCCCGCTATCGAACAGGTGAATGAAACAAAAAATAAAATAGCATAAGACAATTTTGATGAATATCGGTTTGTGATTGAATTAGTACATTGATAATCGTGAGGCATTAACTGGTTGATTATATATATTGTATTTATTTTTTTTAGTTTCCTCAACCGCTGATGGGCCAAAATGCTAGGAAACACGGTGGACTTATTATCCATATCCTGGTGGCAGTGTTTACGTTCATCGGTCTGGCCATCGTTTGTGATGAATACTTCGTCTCCAGTCTCGACAGGATCTGCGAAGGTAAACTTATCCATTTGATAAGACATGGGCATTGAATCCTGGCCAACAGCCTTTATTATTATTATCAAAGAGCAACTCTTTGCCAACATCCAGCTGTGTAGCGAAGATGAGGCCTATGATGGAGGTAGCTCACCCAGAAGATGCCTATTCACTCCAACTTCATTAAAACTCTAAAAAAGTTTCTAGTCTTTTGATGAAGTATTTTATCTGACATTTTAAGTGTTGGTAGTTTAAAATAGGAACGTTGTCTTTCAGAATTAAAACTAGCTCCTGATGTCGCGGGAGCTACATTCATGGCAGCTGGAAGTTCGGCTCCTGAACTCGCCACCGTAGTCATTGGCGTGTTTTGTGCTCAGGATGATATCGGTAAGATTATAGCATTTATCTTTTAGAAATAGTTATTTAAGAATAATCAGTAAGAACTGAATGTGGAAAAAACTATTTCCATATTTTTTTTCCTGATATCTCTCAATAATATCAGTTATCTTCAGATTTTTAATATTTTCACAGGCATGTTTACCTACACATATATTTATAACTTAGGAAAGATGAAAAATCTACAAGACCTTACAAATTTGAGTTTTGGCTATGGTATGATGATCTGTGATGAGGGCACAAATTCTCGAAATTGAAATTATTCTTTCATAAAAAATTTGATCAGATTATGCTGCATTATTCGAATTGTTTAAAAGTTGTTTAAATTTTATTGCTCTCCAGGAGTGTCTGGTGTAATCGGTTCGGCAGTGTTCAATATAATGTTCGTGATATCCGTGTGCGCTTTGTGCGCGGGCACAGTGTCGCACCTCAACTGGTGGCCCTTGTGCCGCGACTGCTTCTTCTACGCACTCTCCATCTTGGTGATGCTGTGTACCATCGCCAATGGATATGTCTCTTGGTAAAACATTCAATTATCTATTATTATTATTATGTATCAACATCCAAAACATCTTGAGTGGAGAGCGTGGACCATAAAAATAAGGGCCGCGGGTCAACGCTTGATTCAGGAGGACACCTATGTCCAGCAGTGTAATTATAATGATGATCATAATGCATAAATTATGTATTATTAAGGTCGTGGTCCGCGTCTGTTTAATTCTTCGATAACTTTTTCTAAACTACCCAACGAGTTTTGATACTGTTTCCACTAATGGAAAGATTAACGATAATAGTTTTGCCCTATATGTTTGTGTAGCGTCATTGTGTACCTAGTGAGTCCCAAATGGTGCTGGCTGAAAATCAGCTTTGCAGGTGTTAATAGCATCTCAGCACAATGCTGAGCCAGTATCCGTTTCACTGCCGCGAGGACACACACATCTTTTACCCTATTATTAATTTCTTTTTTATTGTTTTTGTATTATGTTTGTGTCTTTGTGTTGAGTGAATAAAATTCTTTCTTTCTTTCTTTCTTCTTCTTTCTATATTTTCGAGCCATTTTTTTTTACGACCTTTGGAAACGTATTTTTAGGCCGGAAGCCCTATTCATGCTGATGATGTACGGAGTTTACTGTATCGCCCTTCGGTTCAACAATGCCCTAGAACAGTGGGCGTTGACGTGGCGTCTTCCCTTCAAGTTACCCACGCGAGAGGAGCAGGCGGCCCTCGTCACTTACAGGTAATGCTTTATGACCTTTTCCGACATTTCAACGTAGTCACAAATCTGACACATTACCGAAATTGTCATAATTATTGATAGAGTAAATAAGTTCTATATTCTATTGCTATCTTAAAAAGTGCGCGCCGTGTCGCTTTTCGATGCGATTTGCCTTAATGACCTTAATTTGTAACTTATTTATTACACACGTATTTTGACGACACGTTTGGTCTAGCTAGTGGCTAGTAAGCCTAGCTGTTAACCAAACGGTTTTCGTAGGCGGCCGAAGGGGATGAATCTGTTACATCTGTTACGAAATAACTCTTACTTAATCTGAGCCCTTAGTGTCAATGATATTGACCATTTGACCAATCTAGTGTGATCTGTTTTAAGGAGTGCCGGAGGTCAAGCCGCTCCCACAGGACCTACAGGCGACGGTGAATATGCCCAAATGGACGGACAAACTAAAGAGACGCCGCTACAAACAGCACGTAAGTAGCAACGTCTATTTTTTTTTTTAAGTTAAGGTTGGCAGACAGGCTGACGGTCCACTAGATGGTAGGTGGCTACCGTCGCCTTTAACACAAGCAACAGGTCCAGGTCCTGCAAGTGCACTGCCGACTATATGAGGATTTAGGTTAAAGATTGGGTTAGTTCGATGTAAAAGAAAAAGATGCAGAGGAAAATGCTCATGTAATAACATTGTGACATTTACTGCTTCGGTAAAATATCTACAAATAATCTCATACTTTTACTATAACTGAATGTACCCTGGGTGCAGTTTTCATAAATACAAACCATCCCCGTTTATCCCTCTTAACTTAAGTGAAAACCGAATTGAAATAGGTCAAGCCATTCTTGAGGTTTTGTCAGACTAATAAAGATTGTAATATCACTTTAAGATGACATCATAATATTATATTATATTATATTATATTATATTATATTATATTATATTATATTATATTATATTATATTATATTATATTATATTATATTATATTATATTATATTATATTATATTATATTATATTATATTATATTATATTATATTATATTATATTATATTATATTATATTATATTATATTATATTATATTATATTATATTATATTATATTATATTATATTATATTATATTATATTGAGATCAGAGGCTTTTAGATATTACTATAGCTGGCTCCCGCGACTTCGTCCGCGTTGAAAAAGAAAAAAGTAGCCCATCCTGTGTCCTGTACGACTAAATGTTTATCTACAAAGTTCATGAATATCAGTTAATTCGTTTAAGAGTTATGGAGGAACATACACACATACAGAAAAAAAACTAAAAATGGTCAATTTAGTTTGAATATCATGTATAGAGCCTATAAACACGATATCTCTGATAACAAAGTAACTTACTTCATATCATGACCAACCCTAATGGACGAAATACACGATCAGTCCATAGCGTCAAATTGACTGACGTGAAGCCAAAATTTGATCGTAAATGGTAAAAACTGATGGCTTGATGTCAAACACTGTATTTCAAATCGCGACGTTGCGTCACGTCAGTTTGTCGTCACGCCAAATGATTGATCGTGTATTTCGTCCATTACAGATTTAATTCAATTCAATTCAATTATTTATTGCGAAACCATAATGTACAAAGATGTTATAAAAATAAAGACCAATGTTATGGACCCTGTTGGGTATGCAACTTAGGGACTAGGAGAGAGGAAGCGTATATATATAAGTATATAATTATTTATTTATATAAATATATATAAGAATTTTATTTTATTTTATTTAAATTAAAATTAAAAATATTATTATTATTATTAGTATTGATGATATTTCAGCGTACAACCAGGACGGAGCCTACGAAAACGCAGCCTACAACGCCGAACCACAACAGACATGGGACCCCAATCAAACGTGGGATCCTGATTCAGCGTGGTCATCAGACACAACGGTATATATTTATTTATTTTCCAAAATGTACAGCAACAGCACAAACAAAAAAAATTACAATAAGTAACAGGTAATAAAGGCAATTTTAAGGCATATAATATATACATCAATTAAGGCGTATTATAATAGCTTTTGAACTACTGTTTAACTATTGTTAAACAACTTACTTAATAACAAGTTGTTAATAAGTTGTTTAAGAGCGGGCATAAAGAGAAATAGCCAATCCTAGATTTGAATTTTATCTAAGTAAACAAAGTCTAATTTAATTAATTTTTTTAAATAGATAAATACATTATAAATGAAAGTGACGATTGTAATAGAAAACATAATATAATGAAATTTTCTCGATAGAAAATAATCACCAAGTGAGCTCTCATTTCCATCGATTTTAGTTTTATTTTCAAAATGACACACATTACAAAGCTAAAAATGTATCAGTAATTTCACTTCACATATTATCTAAGGCTTTATGTAACAATTTTTCATTTGACATTGTAGTTTACGAATAATTAATATTTAATACTTTTGGCACTTATAACATTTTTATTGAGCGAGATGCGATATCTTCCGTCGCATGTTGTATGTGCATGTGCGTAGTTCTACGTATTTTGTGTCACTGTCATGTCCAAGGGGCCACGTGGGTGAAATTACAAATTTTGTTTGCTTTATACCCATTCTTAACTATAATTATTAACTTTGAGGTGTTTTTAAAAAAAAATATCTGTATATATACCGCGATATGCAATTAATTCTTGCCCCAAGAGTATTTTCAAGAATCTTTGAAGTCCATTATTACGAAGAATCTCCAGTATTTCTAAGGTGTAGTCAAAAAATCCAGCCTGTATATATTGCGATATGCAGTTAATTCTACTCCGATATATTTTCAAATATTTTGACCCTTGAAAAATGTAGGAGACGTTATATAACATTGTTCCTCTGTGATGTTTTTTCTCTTTATTTATATTTCTTTGGCGAAAAGTTAATTAGTTACTTTTCTAATAATATTCGCTTATGTCAAAAGCACACGGCCGCAGCGCCGACTGCTCCCGCTCAGAACTGGCAAGAAGACTCTTGGAACTCCAACCAACAGCAACAACAGGTTCAATCACCAACACAGCCACAACAACAAAAGCAGCAGCCCCAGCCAAAGCCTATACCACCGGTACTTTTTTGAATTTTGACCTTTGTATTATTTTCCAATAACAGTTACCCTATGGTCATTGTTAATGATATCATATTCCTAAGATGTCCTAAGGTTCAACTTAGGGTCAGGACAGAGAAATGCAACCCGACGATGCTTGAAGAGGTCAGTTGTTTTGCGCTGTGTTTTGGCACACGAAATCACAGATTGGTAAATAGTTGGCAAAACTGGTACCACTTTGAGTGAGACTGGTGAGGCCATGACACTTTGTGTTTTAAATCTATATATTGTAATGGTACCTTAAAACGTATGCGCCGCGTCGCGTTGCGTTTCTGTGTTTTCGTGAAGTCTAACAAATAGTTTTATTATGTAGCTATAAGTAACACAGATATTTTTAATAAAAAAAAATCTAAAATGAACTTTCAATCAAAACATGTTAATGAAGTGTTTTTTTCTAAGGTTACTATTTCAAGTATTTACTTGAAATAATTGGGTTCAATTAAGTATTCATTACAATTAATTCCATCTTGATTTCCAGCCAGCAATGCCAACATATTACAAGGCCAAAGAATACAACCCAGAAACTGCCATCGACCCTCTCGTCAAGCCAATAGGAGCAAGTAAGTATCAAATCCAACTGAGTTCCCATTAACCACTAGAAGATACCATCAAGATAGAAGAGCCTATAAACACGATATCTCTGAAAACAAAGTAACTTACTCCACGACCAACCCTTACAGATTTATTATTAGTATTGATGATCTATCTAACTATTAAAGTTTTTCCATTAAAATTGCACTCCATGATGGCCAGTAACAGCACTGCCTATCCCTGAGGAGTTGTTATAGCATAATATAAAGATTTTTATTAATTTTATTGTGTTCTAGATCACGTGCAGTTGGCCTGTTGGTACGTGGCGTACCCGATCCACTGGTCGTGCCGCCACACGATGCCCGATTGCCGCGGCCCTTGGTATCCAGTCACCTTCATCATCTCCATGCTTTGGATCTCCTTCTACTCCTACTTCATGGTCTGGATGATCACCATCATAGGTACATATCATACACCGTCGTAGGCATATCAAGTAATAACGAACGAATAGGATGGAACACAGTGATGTGAAATTTGGTATACTGTTACTTCGGTGTTATTTCCATGACATGAAACAAATCAAGCGTGTTTGGGCTCAATAGAAAGTCCTCCGCCGCGTCTGTCTGTCTATCTGTTTGCGATAAGCTCAAAAACTACTGCACCGATTTTCATGCTGTTTTCACCAATGGATAGAGTGGTTCTCGAGGAAGATTTTAGTATATAATTTACAAAGTTACGCGGGCGAGGTCGCGGGCAGCAGTTTGTTAGTTTATAATTTTAATTACAGGTCGTTTAAGGCATATAGTTTAAAGATTAATAAATAACTCCATCTTTCATTAAAATTTTTAAAATGTTGATTGCCTATTTGTATTTTGTATTATGTGTAGGATTTTGTTTCAGTAGGTACTGTACCTATGATCTATTCTTTTTCTCTTGATCAAAAACGTAAACAAATATAGCGTCGCCATGGTCACTGGACTGTTTTAAAGATGGAATTTGTACATTAGGCATTTTCAAAGAGAGTTGACTGAGTGATTAACTCATTTAGAATTTGTTCGTATTGTTTGTTTAGTTCTATATCGTGAATTGTTTGTTTACCTTTTTGATCAATGAAAAAAGAATACAATATAGGTATATCTATTTTGTTTAATATTAATTTTTTGTATGGAACTGTAATGTATTTAAATATTTATGTATATTGTAAAAAAATATGTATAATGACTGTTTGTTTCCTGAAAGAAGAGAAAAAAAAATCTTTTTCCAGGGTTCACCCTCGGTATACCAGACACAGTGATGGGTCTAACGTTCGTAGCTGCCGGAGTTTCAGTGCCGGATGCTTTGTCGTCATTGGCTGTCATCAAGGAAGGGTAATTAGACTCATTAGACACACAGATAAAAAAAATTTATGTGACCCTCGTCACAGCAATTTATCAGGTGTTGTATTTTTTACTTTTTGACGCCGACGAATTCACGTCACGAACCCCAGATTGTATAAAATAAAAGTGGCAAGACAAGGTTTAAATGGTATTTTGTTATTATAAAATATTATTTACCATAAATGTTATTTATGGATATGTTTTAAATATTTAACTAATTAACATTATAAGCGTAAAGTTTTACATAGGGAGCCATCAGTGCATTAATTGGATTTATGGTAGGGGAGCCCAAAAGGGGATTTTTGGATTTACTCGAGCGCGTCAGATATTGCCAATGTATATTCCCCGCGTGTCTCCGATAACGGACATGTATTAATCTGACGGTTTGGTTGGTGGGGTTGGTGGGGGTTGGGGTAAAATTTTAAATACAACTCGAGCGCGTCAGATTTTCAGATGGGGAAGTGTACCTAAACTAAGCTCCCATTTAAAATCCAGACGATTCAGATTTTTTTTTTTTTTTTTTTTTATTAGAGATGGGTTTGCTTTTGGCCAACAACCAGCTGAGCAGCATGGATGAGGCCTAAGATGGAGCGAGCTCACCCAGAAGATGCCTATTCACTCGAACTTTGAATAGATTAGGGTTATATCGGCTCGGAAACACAGACGCCGGCAGGGAGTTCCAAACCTTGGCAGTGCGCATTATAAAGGATGTTTCAAAGCGTTTGGTCCGAAAAAGAGGGATTTCGACAAGATGAGGATGGTAATCAGCCGTACGTCTGTGTGTCCGATGGAAGAAAGGGGAAGGCGGTATGAGCTCATGTAACTCCTGAGCACACTCTCCGAAGTACATCTTATAAAAAACAATGTAAAATTTTTGTAAAATGCAAAAAAGATTTTTGACGATTGCCATTTTGTAATACTCGAGCGCGTCAGATTTTCATACAGACGGTTCAGCCTGAATTCCTGATCATGCTAATTCTTAATCTGACGATTATATGGAGGATTTTTTAAAATACAGCGCCTACAAAATTTTGAACGCCTGTAGACGCTCACCCCACCGCTGAAATGAAAAACTTCATATAACCTTTTTTCTCTTCTTACCATCCAACCTTCAAAGTTCAATAGGTCCCCACGACGCTCGAGTGACTCCATATTTAGCATCGTGGGCTCCCCTACCATTATGTTTACCATTATGACACACGTCATTATATTTACAGGCGTTCTATCATTTATATCTCAGAAAGAAATGTTTAGACTGTGGTATCGTAAAAGATACATATTTTTTTAAATTATTTTTTTTTATGTTTAACTTTACCTACTACAGTTTTATTTCTTCTAAAATAAATAAACAAATAAAATGATTGTTTCAGTTACGGTGACATGGCGGTATCGAACGCGGTCGGTTCCAACGTGTTTGATATTCTTGTGTGCCTCGGACTGCCGTGGTTCATACAGACCGCTATCATTCAGCCTGGCAGTCATGTCAATGTAATTAGCAAGGGTAAGTAATCGAATCCGAGACCTCCGAGTCAGAGCGTCTTAACCACTAGACTAATGGGTTCGTCATTAGCTCAAACTTTACAGAAATACCTCGGAATAAATCAATTAGCAACTGAAGACGTGAGTGGATGAACGGGATATGTCGCATTTTTGGGTTTTTTCGTTTTTTTGCGTTGATGAAGGTAATATGTCTATATGAATGATTACAGACCTTAAGATCGTCGATTTAAGACCTTTTTGGAAAATAAAAAGTTGAAAAAGGTGTTATGTACAGTCAATTTTAAAAAGCAAAAAGTGCAGAAAAGTTTACTTTTGTTAATGGAAGACGGAGCTATGTTCACTTTTTTTTTTAATTAAATATAACAAGTGTTTCATTGCTATCATACCATTAATATTTCAGGTTGTTTACACAACTTTGCATCATAATTTAGTATAAAAATCAGTTCCGTGACGACTTATCTCAAAAATTAAAAGTAAAACTTTAACCTCAATATATTCAAAATTGGAATTATGCGGCATATCACCTTCATCCACTCACGTCTTCAACTATTAAGTCATTTCCATTTCCATTCACGACGATATTGATGTTCCACGTCGACTACCATGTGCAAAGAATTTCAGGATTCGACTGGGCACTTGATTTTTATATAGGATTCTAATAATAATAATAATAATAATAATAATAGTACTTCTGGACACGGCACGAATTGTCAGGAGGTTCCTCACTCTGCAGCCCTAACCACCGGTAGCTTGGGCCTAGCCCCGCTACTAGCGGATGTCTAGTTTTAAGTTTTTTATAATATATATTGTTTTTTGTATTGATATTGTAAAAAATTTAAAATTAAGAAAATTAAATAAATAAGTGCATAATAATAATAATAATAATAATAATAATAATAATAATAAAAAAAAAAACCGCTGACACTGACAGTCGTAGTTCTCTATTTACATTTCAATATTTTGTGTTTTTATTGTGATTTGCTTATTTTTCCTATTATTTACAATATTTTTTTGTTTTATTAATGTACAATAGAGGTGATAAATTATAATTTACAAGTGAAGAAATCCGAAATCAAAGCGAATGCGAAATCTAGAGTATGAATGACATGTCAAACACACACGTCAGATTTTAGTAAAATTACATTCATGAAAAATACAAAAATCTTATGAAAATGGATGAAGAACCTTTTAAAATGAACACAATTTAAAATGAACTGAATGGAACTACGAAAACGTATAGCGGGAAGATGCGCACGACTACCATCACTGCCCGTCTCGTCGTCTCCGTGCTCCTCGGCGGAGGAATTTTTAACCGCCGACGATAAGAGCACGTCGAGCAACGAGGACGGACCAACGTCGCCTTCGCCGCGAAGAAGACCAAAGCGACGAGGACGACCCCCACTTCCGGCACGCTTGGGGCCTGTGAGGCAACCCGCCTCGCGCCCGGCCCCCGCTACCGGTGGTGTAGTGCGCCGCATGAGATGGACTCAAGCAATGAACGAGAACTGCATGCGGGCCTATTACGGGGCCACAGAGGGGGGAACTAACCTGACGGCGTATCGTGTCAGAATGCTCTCTCTGTTTCAGGCCCTTGAACCAGCCGTCACCATCACCGCTCAACGATTGTCGGATCAGGTGCGGGCTATCCAGCGGTGTCAACTGTTGGACCAGCCTGCACTTGATAGGCTGCGCCTGGACTCACTACCTGTTCGCGCGTCAACTGAACCGTCACAGGTCTTACCTACTGCGGCGTTGACACCGGTTCCACCACCACAACCGATGACGCTTATAGACCCTGTTGACGGTGAGGAAGATGATGCGAACAGGTTCGTAAGTACACAGGTTAATGAGCAATTGAGGAGGGCTTTGGAAGAGACGATTTTGAGATATCGTTATACAAGCGAGTATAGACCGCGCTTACCATGTTTGCCTGCGAATAGACGTAACTTTGCTTTAATGGGAGCCGTAAACGCTTTGCTGTCCCAGTATATACAGGACAGCAAAGACCTAACTGATACGCTCTCGATACTATACTGTGGGGCCATCACTGTATGTCGCATTGCCCAGGTGAGATTTTTAGACAATGCTCACACACAGAAGGATGTCTCAAGTATCCCTATGTGGCAGATTCGTATCGAGAAGCGTATCAGTACGTTTAGGACTCTCATTGCAAAGTTGCTCTGCTTCAAGAACGGTAATAAACGACCTCGAGTCATGCGTTTCGTGACTCAGGCTTTTGTAGGAACTAACATTAGACCTAAAGAGTACATGGCCTGTGTCACGGAACGTATTGATTTCTTGAAGCAGAGAGTCTATGCGTGGGCAAACAGAATACGCCGTTATAAAGAACGCGTGAATAGATTTCGTCAGAACCGCCTCTTCCAAAGTGACCAAAGGAAGGTATACAGACAATGGGAGGGAACCGATAACCGTGTGGAAGCCGGAAAGCTTCCAGATGCAAACGCTATGGTCAAATTTTGGCGCGACATCTGGTCGGTTTCCGACGAACACACGGAGGGCGATTGGATAAACATTGTCAAACAGACGTGTGAATCCATCGAACCCATGGGGGCTGTTACCATAAGCCCCGATGATGTTAGTTGTGCTATTCGTACGGCCCAGAACTGGAAAAGTCCTGGACCGGACGGATTGCACAACTTCTGGATTAAATGGTTTCGATGCTCATACGAATG
The DNA here is from genome assembly GCA_945859745.1 of Synanthedon formicaeformis. Lineage (NCBI taxonomy): Eukaryota > Metazoa > Arthropoda > Insecta > Lepidoptera > Sesiidae > Synanthedon > Synanthedon formicaeformis. The sequence goes on from OX243978.1 coordinate 3,039,399, forward strand.
TTTGGCAATGCAATTTCAAAAAGCCCTTGATGTCGGTGCCCTCCCTAGTCTGTTAACAACTGGCATCACCTTCCTGCTCCACAAATCCGGTAGTACCATGGAAGCCAAAAACTATAGACCCATCACATGTCTACCAACATTGTACAAATTACTCACATCCATTCTGAGGACAAAAATTAATTCGCACATAGTTGCAAATAATATTTTGGCCCCAGCTCAGAATGGATGTAGAGTTGGGTCCCGTGGTACTAAGGAGCTCCTCCTCATAGACATGACCATTTGTCAAAATGTCAGGCGGAACAGAGGAGCTCTGTCGACAGCTTGGATTGACTATAAGAAGGCCTATGATTCGATGCCCCATTCGTGGTTGAGAAGGATTTTGGAGTTGTATAAAATTGATTCAACTCTAAGATCCTTCTTAAGCATATGCATGGAGCAATGGACCACTGTCCTTCATCAACCAAGCAGTCTACAGAGCGCCTCTGGTCTGCAAGACGAAATAAGCATAAAGCGAGGCATCTTTCAAGGCGACAGCCTGAGTCCACTATGGTTTTGCCTAGCCTTGAACCCTCTCAGCACATTGCTGAAGGATTCAACACTAGGCTATCGATTACGGAGAGGGGGAGAGGTCATTTCTCACCTACTGTACATGGATGATCTCAAACTATTCGCATCCAAACGCCAAGATCTGTTAGAGTTGCTGAAAATAACAGAAACTTTTAGCAACTCTATAAAGATGGAGTTTGGTGTAGATAAGTGTGCGGTCATGCATGTACAGCGGGGCAAGGTTGTAAATTCTTCTAATTTACAACTTACTGAAGTGACCTTTAAATCTCTCTCTGAAATCGAAACCTACAAGTATCTTGGTATGTCACAGTCATTGGGTATCGTTGACAGGGACATAAAACAGAGGGTGAAGGAGCGCTTCTTTTGTCGCCTGACAAAAGTACTTAAGAGTCTTTTGTCGGGTGGTAATAAGGTGCGCGCCTTCAACAGCTGGGTTATGCCCGTGTTAACCTACTCCTTTGGCATACTAAGATGGACGCAGACTGAACTAGATGCCTTGGACAGAAGGGTTCGTCAACTGCTCACCACACACCGGATGTTACACCCGTCTGTTATGAGACTGTATATTCCTCGGAAATTGGGGGGCCGAGGCTATCTGAATGCCAAGGATCTTCATAACCGAGAAATATGCAGTCTCAGGGAATATTTCCTTAACAACGAGTGCGGGATACATCATGATGTTGTGACGGTTGACAAACACTTCACTCCTCTATGCTTATCTCACGAGAACTGGCGCAAACCAGTAATATTGAGTGCTGAGAATCGCAGGGAGGTATGGAAGAGCAAGGAATTGCACGGGCGGTTCTATCGAGCCCTCAACGGACTCGATGTAGACCCGCTCGCTTCAATAAACTGGCTACGTTTTGGTGACCTATTTGGGGAAACCGAAGGTTTTGTCTGTGCAATAGCAGATGAAGTTATCAAGACGAGAAACTACCGGAAATATATTCTCAAAGACGGTACGGCCGACATTTGTCGAGCATGCCACCGTCCAGGAGAATCATTGAGACATATTATTTGCGGTTGTTCTCATCTTGCTAACGGCGAGTATTTGCACAGACATAACCAAGTAGCCAGAATTATTCACCAACAACTTGCTCTTCAATATCACCTTGTTGAATTTGAAGTACCGTATTACAAATATGTGCCTGCGCCCGTCCTTGAAAATGGTCATGCCACGCTCTATTGGGATCGCTCCATAATCACGGACAGGACTATTGTCGCCAATAAGCCTGACATCGTGGTTATTGACCGATCCCAACGCCGGACGATGCTTGTTGACATTACTGTCCCACATGACGAAAACCTCGTGAAAGCCGAGAAAGACAAACTTACCAAGTACATAGACTTGGCTCACGAGGTGACCGCCATGTGGGATGTGGATTCGACAATCATCGTCCCGATAGTCGTATCGGCGAACGGTCTTATAGCGAAGAGTCTCGACCACCATCTTAAGAGTCTCTCGCTAGATGGTTGGATCAAGGGTCAGATACAGAAGGCGGTACTTCTGAACACGGCACGAATTGTCAGGAGGTTCCTCACTCTGCAGCCCTAACCACCGGTAGCTTGGGCCTAGCCCCGCTACTAGCGGATATCTAGTTTTAAGTTTTTTATGATATATATTGTTTTTTTTTTTTTTTTTATAATTTATATTGTAAAAAATTTAAAATTAAGAAAATAAAATAAATAAGTGAATAATAATAATAATAATAATAATAATAATAAAGGCGTAGGGATGTGACGACCCCATCGCCCAACGGTGAGACAGCTAATGTGACATAGCTGCATCACCGTTGCAATTAGTCATCCTTACTCATCCTAGGGTTAGGGACTCCTCCGATCACAGATGTTGGAACCGTGTCTGTGGTATTCCAACTAGATAGTTTCAAACGGTCCCATCGGGGAAATGGGCGCCCCCCGATGTACACAGCCCAAAAATATGATGATGAACGAAAATGAATCACGTATAGGGCCGCTACCCGGGGGTCGCCGGGGCACGTCCAGGACAAACACTGGCACTGGACGTGGCAGAGGGCGAGCCAGTGTGTTAAGAGGTGTGGGCAGTCCACCTAGCCTACACCTAGCCTCGAATTCATCATCACCACCAGACGGCTTGGTGCCGGTAGAGCCTTCATCGGCTCAGAATTCGGCATCCGCTGCTGGTGGTCAAAGAAGGCGCATGGCGTGGACCAATACGATGAACAGTAACGCCATGCGCGCCTTTTATAGGGCGACAATGGGCGAAGCTGGCGGAACGGGCTATCGAGCACGTATGCTTCGCGAATTTCAGCATTTGGAACCGGAGGTGACCGTCACGGAACAGAACCTGTCGGACAGGGTTCGGTACATACAGCGCTCAGGACTTTTTAGTGCTACCGAACTCGAGCAACTGAGGCAAGAGGTTGTTCCTGACCCGGATGCTGCATCTGGTGTGGAAGTCTCCGCACCGTTGCGTGATGGCGCGAACGTCCTCGTGCAACCTCGTGATGGTGCGGAGACCAGTGACCGACCGCATCATATGCAGGATGACGGCGAAGGAATAACCGCCCAGGAAATAGAGCGTATGAGAAGCATACTGGAAGAGGCGATTTTGGAGTACCGCCAAACTCATTTTGAAATGAGACCACGCTTGCCCCGAGTTCCTCTCAGCGTCAAGGTTCGGGATGTCGTTGGGGCCATAAACAACATGCTGCCCTCTTACTTGGAGAGCAGCGCGGGCCTCTCTGATACGGATTCGGTCCTATTTGGCGCAGCTATAGCTGTGTGCCGAATAGTGGGCGCCAAAATACGTTTGCCGGGTCGTGCCACTCATTACAATGAGGTGCCGGCCTGGCAGAGAAGGATCGAAAGCCGTATCACTGCGGCCCGTGTCCTCATCGGCAAACTGACCAGCTTCAGGTCGGGTAACACCAGACCTAGAGTAATGCGCTTCGTGAGGGAGGCCTTTTCGGGTGAGAGAGTGAATCTTTCTCACCCGGACACGCACCGAAAACTCACGGAGCGCATCGATGACCTGAAGCAAAAGATCGCCGCTTGGGGTAAGCGTATCCGGCGGTACTCGGAAAGGGTGAAGAGGCACCGTCAAAATCGCCTCTTCATGAGTGACCAGAAGAAGTTTTATAAAAACTTGGAGCGTCCCGATAGTAGAGTGACTGGTCCCAGACCTAATCCGGCCGAAGCTGTTGCCTTCTGGCGAAACCTGTGGTCGGAACCAGTTGCTCACGAAGAGGGCCCTTGGATGAGGGCAGTGGAAGAGGCATGCGCTGTAATCACGCCGATGAACCCCATTGTAATAACTGAAGACGATGTGGTCGCTGCGGTCCGTAAGGCTCCGAACTGGAAAAGTCCGGGACCGGACGGGCTGCACGGCTACTGGTTGAAGGGGTTCTGGCGCAGCCATGCCACTCTCGCTGTCCAATTTCAAGAGGCTCTTGAAAACGGGGCGCTACCAAACTTCTTGACTACAGGTGTCACTCATTTAGCTCCTAAAGACAGTGCTACCGCGGATCCATCTAAATACCGCCCAATAACGTGTCTCTGCACAATATACAAAACACTCACATCCATTCTGAGCGCGAAAATCTATCGTCACGTTACCGATAACAACATCTTATCGGAGGCTCAGAATGGATGTAAGGGCGGTAGTCGCGGTAGCAAGGAGCTGCTTCTCATTGACACGGCTGTTTGCAGACTGGTTAAACGCAACCGTCGAAACTTCTCCGCTGCCTGGATCGACTATAAAAAAGCGTTTGACTCGGTTCCTCATACGTGGCTTTTGAGGGTCCTCGGGTTGTATAAAGTGGATAGTACAACTCGATACTTTCTTGAGACATGTATGGGGCAATGGAGTACGATGCTTAGTCTTTCCGGTGAGCGGATGACGGAAGCTGCTGATCGGATAAGGATCTGTAGGGGTATTTTCCAGGGTGATTGTCTGAGCCCACTTTGGTTTTGCCTTGCGTTGAATCCTCTGAGTACTATCTTGGAGGATTCAGCGATGGGCTTTCAGTTTCGGAGGGGAGGCCATCAGATGTCACACCTTCTTTACATGGATGATCTGAAGTTATTCGCCTCGAACGCTCATCGTCTGGAGGGTCTGCTGAGATTAACTGAAGATTTCAGCAGATCTATCAGGATGGAGTTCGGGCTCGACAAATGCGCGGTGATCCATGTGGAGAGGGGTCGGGTCATTCGTTCGACAAGTGTCGAAATTGGCCCGGGACAAATGAGGTCACTCTCCGGGACTGAAACGTACCGATATCTGGGTATGTCGGAGTCATTAGGTGTGAGGGAGACGGTTGTGAAACAGTCGGTCTGCGAGGAATTTTGGGAGCGCCTGACAAAAGTTCTTAGGAGCTATTTGTCCGGGGCTAACAAGATCCGAGCTTTCAACGGCTGGGTCATGCCCACTCTCCTTTATACGTTCGGGGTGCTCAGATGGTCTCAGACGGAACTTGACGCTCTGGATAGAAGGGTCCGCACAACTATGATCGCTCACAGAGTGCGTCACCCGAAATCATCGGTTGAAAGGATGTACATCCCGCGGAAGTGTGGTGGTCGAGGCCTACTAAGTGCCAAGACCATGCACAACCGCGAGATGTGCAACCTAAGAAATTTTTTCCTGACTGATTCGGGTGACGGGCTCCGTAGGGCGATCGTAGAATGTGATAACGGACTCACCCCTCTATCCCTATCTGATCAGCAATGGCGGGATCCGGTGGTACTGAGCGTCTCTGCAAGGGAGGCGGTATGGAAGGAGAAAGAGCTGCACGGGCGGTTTTACAAGGCTCTTCATGAGCCTCATATTGACCGTAAAGCCTCCGTGCACTGGCTGCGCTTCGGTGATCTCTTCGGAGAGACCGAGGGTTTTGTCTGTGCGATACAAGATCAGGTGGTCAAGACGCGGAATTATCGGAGGTACATCATAAAGGATGGCACAGAGGACATATGTCGAGCCTGTCGCCATCCCGGAGAGACTCTCCGACATGTCACCTCCGGTTGTTCCGCGCTTGCCAACACTGAGTATCTGCACAGGCACAACCAAGCAGCCAGGATCCTGCATCAGGAGCTCGCTCTAAAATACGGCTTCCTCGACCAGAGGATGCCTTATTATCGGTACTCGCCAGAGCCAGTCCTTGAGAACAGCCGTGCCAAGCTCTACTGGGACCGGCCCATCATCACAGACAGGACTATTCTAGCGAATAGACCTGATATTGTGTTGATGGACCGGGAGCAGTCGCGGGTGTTTTTGGTGGATGTCACTATCCCGCATGACGATGGTCTCGTGAAGGCTGAAACTGAGAAGAAGAGGAAGTACCTCGACTTGGCCCACGAGATTGTCGACATGTGGGCTGTGGCCTCGGCTGAAATCATCCCAGTTGTTCTGTCCGTCAATGGTTTGGTCCCAACCAGCCTCAGTGACAACCTGAAGCGGTTGGGATTCCGTGGCGGTTCCCTCCCGGCCCAGATGCAGAGAGCGGTGCTGCTCGATACAGCCAGGATCGTGCGTCGGTTTTTGTCGTTGTCGCCCTGAACCCCGACCGACTGTGCTTCTGTCGGGGGTAACACCGTCTCCCCCTCATTTTGGCTTTTCGAGGGGGAGCCGAGTTAAATTGATGAATAATAATAATAAATGCATTATTATAATAATAATAATAATAATGCATTTAATAATAATAATGCATTTATTAGCTCCACACAATCACAAAACCACAGAATATACAGACAATATTGACTTAAATTTTTATATACACAGGCAATGGTCGTAATTGTATGAGAGCCTGGTAATAACTCTTCATTGATATTTTAGGTCTTATCTATTCGACCCTCTCCCTGTTCTCAACGGTGATATTCCTCGTGGTTGCAACGCACGCGAACGGATGGAAGCTGGATCGAAAATACGGCGCCGTGCTGATGGTGTGGTATCTCCTCTTCATCACATTCGCCAGCCTCTACGAGCTGAACATATTCGGAGACTTCCATCCGCCGGATTGCGGATCCACCTATTAAGAAGATATCGTAAGAAAATGTTATAGTTTTTATGTTTTGCGTTTTGATGGAAACTGTCAATCCCCCCTACTATATATACACCCCTACTATGAGTTTTGTAAACATGAAACTCTGATGTCTCATCTCGACAGTTGAAAAAAAATTTTAAAAAGAAAAAAATAAATACTTATGTACCTCAAAAATATGTGTTTGATTTAATTGTTATTATTAATTTAATGTTTATTGTAGTTTTAAAAATTTAGTTTTAGTTATAGAACGTTTTTTGTAATTTTGCGTAAAATCATGGCTCGTTGCGGAAATAACATTAAAATTTTCTTTTTTCATTAATTTTTAAATTAATTTTCATTTTATAAATTCTCATGTAAACTTTTAAATATTTTGTTTAGTGACATCTTTTGTAGGTTGTCGCTAAAATGTACAAACATTTAGGGTCTATATTAAGGGATATAATGATATCTTCATCAAATTGTTAATCATATAGCTAGTTTGCGCTGTTCACGCTAATTTAAAATTAACATATTTAATAAACGTTGACGCTTTTGAAGTTTTAACATTAAAAGCTCTCATATCGTTAAGAAGTGTCGATTATATTATGTCGATTGCCTTATGTTTTTGTTTTCTTGGTGTAAATTAAATATATCTTGTATTATCAACAACATATTGATGAATGTATTTGAAACAGGAAATCGTGAACTCATGGAAATCGTGACCAATTATTTAGGGAGCATTAATTTCTGTTTGTTATCGTAAACTCATGGTAGGGGTGTTTTGTAAATTTATTTTTGAGAGTCCGATTTCTTTTTAAGTTAGTTTTAACCACAATTTTTTAACAATAGTCTCTCCGATTTTGTAATGTATAACCTAGTGTATTTTAAGCTTAATGTTGAAACAAGTAAAGACATTTTTTTTTAATATCTAGTGTGAATTCTTCTGTATTATAATTAACATTTGTAAAAGATGATACTTAGTTGTTTATAGCAGATCTATTTTATAACTACTTTAAGCTCAGATCAAATAAGAACCATAGACAAAATTTTGCGGACAACCACATTGAAGCCGATTTTTAAACATGTGTGCGTAGAGCTTTTTGTTGTATTGAGATTTTGTGTTCCAAGCTATACTATAATCTCAACTTTTGTTTATTGCAATGAAAATATTTGTTTCTAAGCTAACTTAGGTCTTAAATGTGATTCCATCTTGCTTTTTATTTTTTAATGGTTGGTTTTTAAAACTACACTACACTACACAATTGGGCATTTTCACTAGCAAATATTTTAGTAAGGCGACCCGTTACATACTTTGATTGCATTTGTAAGCGTGTAACCGTGTATGTACACGGCATCACTCTGCCGTCAACATGGCTCTATCTTTGGTTCTTATTTTATCTGAGAGATAAAATAGCTTTTTTGTTGAGAGCAGAAACAATAAATGCGGTTGGCTTTGCGCAAGATAAAAGTTATCAGTTTCTGCCGTAAGAACGTAGCACATATGTATTTGTTATAACGGCCAATATTTAAAAAAAGGTTAGATACGCCTAGTTGTAATAAGCAAAAGAAGTACAGTGTCATGCATTCCACCACAAGATGGCGCACAATCGCTGAGTGTGCAAGTTGATGACAAAATATTGCTATTGTGTACGAGTTTCTAATGCCATTTGTCTTATGAATAAAAAACATCGATGTTAGTTCTATAGGTTCTATACGTTTACGTCTTTTACATGTAAAGTAGGTTCGTTAGTTAATATTCGGTCAAGTTGAGCGGGTACAAAGGTACACTAGCGCCACTCCTTTAAAAAAGTATTATCTCGTGACCAGGAGTTATGGATAATGGCTCAATCAGGACCCTCGGTAAGTATGTTTTTTAGTTCGAATTTTGTTTCTTCGTGTCTCAATATGAAACTTTATAAAAGGTATTAGAAAAATCTAAACACACACACCGAGGGTCCTGAGGGCCTAGTGCGAGTTTTACTCGATCAAACGCGTCAAAAGCGTAAACTTTAATTTGTATGGGAATGAAGCAGCGCTACACGTTAGCCACTAGGTGGCGCTGCTTCATTCCTATACTTACTCGTACAAATTGACGTCGCGTTCGACGCGTTTGATCGAGTAAAACTCGCACAAGGCTTTCTGATTGACCCGTTATTCATAATTCCTTCTCGATCACGCGACAATATTTTTTTAAAGAAGTGGCGCTAGGGTACCATTGGTTGTACGCTCAGTCGGTACCCCGCACTTTGCCGCGCTCCAATCGCACAACCCACAGGACGAGCGCGGAGAGGTGAGCGGGTTAGACCGGCCATACACGGGCAGCTTGAAGCAGTCAGGATCGACATAGTGAACTACAGTCTTCTATTCTACTTACACACATACATGGAACCGCTCGAGCAGTTTCATCACGGTGAAATTTCATCGTGCGGTCAAGCAGCCGCTAAGCATACACCTCCGCCCGCGCTCTTCATTACACGTTGCGCGCGCCTCTCTTTCGCTCGCTTCTTGTTTGTTGAGCAAAATGGACGACTATATTGTGACTTGTCGAGCATTTGATAACAACTGATTCAGCAATTATCAATGGCGGCTTCAAGCAGTTGACTGATCGAACGGTCCGTGTATGTTGATCACTGGCTAAGGGCGCCTACACATTAGGTCGCAAGCACCACCGCGGCTTTCATACTAAAAAGAGCAGCGCGGCAGCTGCGTGCGATCGGTCGGCTTCGAGCTAGTATTGCAAGTGTCGGAAGCCGCTCGAGCTGCCCGTGTATGGCCGGCCTTAAGTGGGAGTGGAGTTCGCATTCCAACAAGGTGCCGAGTTGAGTAGGCCGAGCGGTATTGTAATATGAGTTTGATTGTTTGCGGCAATGTATATGTACTATATAATATATTACATATAAGATGGAGGAATTTGTTCTCAGGAAATGCGTCGTCGATTTTATATTATTATAGTATTATTGTATTGATTAACATACATAACTGAAGAATGAGTTAAGCATGCTAAAGCTTCATATCTACTATTTAAGCATTAAGCTTTACTTACTTGAAAACGTGCTTTCGTATCATCAATAGCTTTCGCATTCACAAAGATATAAAATATTCGAATAAATGGGTTAGTCAAAATTATATAAGTACAGTATACCAGATAATATGTTTTACAGAACATATTTGATTAAATTTTATGTCTGTCATTTATAGACAGTGACTAGAGGCATGCACTATAAGTTCATTTAAATAATTTTAAAAAAATCGTTAAAATAAAATTAATTTGTAAAAAAAAAATGTCAAATAAATAAACTTAATTACCTAATATACCCCAAGTCTAAAATACTTACTAAAAAATAAACTGTCCTGGAAAAGAATCCATACGTGAACTTCCCCACAGGAAGTTCCCACATTCTGGTCCTGGATTATGTACCATTATTATGGATTATTACGTTTTATTTAAAAACTTGAGAGTTGTCCGAGAGGAATAGGTATTAGGTACCTTTACAAGTACCTAATAATGAGACAAAAAATGAAAACTCTATTTAATGAAATGACAACAGAAAAGAGGGGAACCAATTTTAACTTTTTTTACATAGTAATTTTTACTTTAGGTTAAACATTCTTTATTTTTAAAATCGCCTTACACCTATATTACACTACCCATACCTACACTTGCAGCTATAACACAATTTAATTAATACATTATAATATTTTTCTTACAAACATTATAATAATTCTCATAGACATTGGTTTAGTAAATCGCTTGGTTTACTAACATTGGTTTAGTAGTAGTTAGTAACATTGGCTTAGTAAATTAACAAGTAACAGGCTTGTCTAATCTGCTATCAAATAAACCCTTTCTAAGGTCATCAGTTGGAATATAATGTTAGAAGTGCTGCTTCAAAATCCATGGGAGTAGCTCAGACCAAATAAGAACTATTAGGTTCTAGTAAGTTTCATTGTAAATGATTGTAAAGGACTCCGCTCACTGGAAATCTCGTTGCATAATGTAAATGAAAATGGTGGGAGCACGCGGCACGCTTCCTACTCGTCTCACCAGAGGGCCTAGTGTGAGTTTTACTTGGTTTTACTCAATCAAACACATAGAACGCGTAAACGTCAATTTGTATGGGAATGAAACAATTGTTCAATTGTCAATTTGTTTACGCGTTCAATGCGTTTGATAGAATAAACCTCGCACTAGGCCCTCTGGGCATCTTGCTACCATTTTGTCATTCGTGACAAATCGTTATTATTATTGACCGCTTCCCTTAAAGCGGCCGACAGACACCGCGCCGCAGACCGCAGAGTAGACGCGGAAAACGTCGCACCTCCGCCTCGACTCTTGCAGTGAGAAAGGTCCCTTACAAAACATTGCAAGCATAATGTAAAAGTTAGCCATTGAAAACTTTCCTTTTACATAACAAAATACATCGATTCAATGACATTGAACTAGTTTTTAATTATACTTTTATTAACTTCCATATTATTCCATATCTATAAATGATTATTTTATCTATTATAAAAATATTTTTGTGATAACAACTGATCTTTAAAGTAAATATTTATAGAGAAAAATATATTTATGAAGACCTCATGAAGTTTTCCATATAAAATAAAACATACAATTACCTCATTTTTATTTTAAGCTCTTCCACTATAGTCAATTTTTTTTATGCCTCAGAATCAGTCATGACTCAATTAGATTTCGTTTAGTTCTTTAATAACAATAATTGATTGTACCTATAAATTCTTGTGTGAGAATTTTCCAAATATTTTATCATATTCACACAATAATTTGTTGTATCTTAATATAATTAATTTATTTATTTTTTTATAATAAAGTGTTATTACATTTTCAAATATATAAGTTCGGTTATTTGTGAAATATATTTTCAATTTGCAAAATATCTTAGATCGACCAATTAACAGTTGAGATTATTGATAAAATAATTACCTATAGTTTGTCAAATACTCAATCGTTACACAGTTTAATTAAGTATAAAAAGTCTAATTCACACTTTAGACATCCCAGACTCCAATGACTACGTAAAGGGCATAAGGCGTAGTCGTAGATATTATAATAAAGAATTTAAAATAATACTCGTATCATTAAAATAATTGGTTAATGACAATTAATTGGTCGTAATAAAATATAAAGTATATTAACGATGATAAAATTGGTTTTATATAATATTTTTTTTTTAAATAAAATAGTAACTTAATTGTGCAACTTGTAAAAAATGTAACAAAACTAATCAGAATTAATGAAAAAAAAATCCAATAACTTTGGAAGTTTATGTTAAAATTCAAAATGAAATTTTGTGCAAATTTAATAGGCGCTGAATATTTTCGATTTAAAAATGCGTTTTAATACAAAATTTGGCTATACTTAGTTATTTTTATTTTTAACTAATGTAAATACGACTAATATTTTAGTTAAAATAAAAAAATGTCACGAAGACAAATAATTTTCTATGTGCAATGCAATCTTTTAAACGATTGTATTTTCGTCTATGACCTCTATGTAGACTGAAATTAAAAAAAAAAAATACTTAGATATATTAAATTATATTACCTATATTAAATTTAAAACAGGGGTAGGTATCTACCATTAAAATTTGGCCTATTTAATAGTTTTTTTAATTATTAATAAAGGTTGTTGGCCTACCAAAAACATTTGAACTACGTGGCATATAAGAAGAACTCCACCCATATGAGTATGTATTCTACTCATACTCATATGTGTCATTTATGTTCAGGCTTTGACCTCTTTCGCTCTAACAAGGTTTCTTAATGTTCTAACAGAGAAAGGAAGTTAAGGCCTGAAACACATGTATGTAGGCAAGGAACCTTTGATAAAGGATGCACTAGATTCAGGGTCTCAAACAAAATCACTGCGAAAAAGTGTCCACTGGATTTTTTTATACGTGCTATCTCTTTCTCTTGTTAATTTCTAATAAAAAGATGAATAATGTAATTGTTGCATGACTGATTTGAACCTTAACATTTAGTAATAATGGTTCAAGTCGTAAAACGTGTTTACCTTAAGAGCGGGCATAAAGAGAAATAGCCAATCCTAGATTTGAATTTTATCTAAGTAAACAAAGTCTAATTTAATTAATTTTTTTAAATAGATAAATACATTATAAATGAAAGTGACGTCTGTAACAGAAAACATAATATAATGAAATTTTCTCGATAGAAAAAAATCACCAAGTGAGCTCTCATTTCCATCGATTTTAGTTTTATTTTCAAAATGACACACATTACAAAGCTAAAAGTGTATCAGTAATTTCACTTCACATATTATCTAAGGCTGTATGTAACAATTTTTCATTTGACATTGTAGTTTACGAATAATTAATATTTAATACTTTTGGCACTTATAACATTTTTATTGAGCGAGTTGCGCTATCTTCCGTCGCATGTTGTGCGTAGTTCTACGTATTTCGTGTCACTGTCATGTCCAAGGGGCCACGCGGGTGAAATTACAAATTTTGTTTGCTTTATACCCATTCTTAAGGACAACTTTGTGCAACTAATTTGAAATATCATCCCAAGCTGTGAGTGCGGTGATATTCTACTATGCCACTTAGTGAAGCAACCCAGAAACTAGTGAATCCTTTATCAAATCAAGGAACACTATTTAGTTTGATCTTGTATCGCGCGGTAAGTAGTTCATGTGAACTTAGCCTAACTCGCCAAACGTCACCGTTTACCTTTACCTACATTATGCCCACATTTATAAAAATATTAATGATTTATATGAAGAATTCTCAATCCAAAAGCAACGGGGTTTATATCCGTCATAAGTATTAAAAAAAAAGCGAAAAAGAGTAATTTTTTTATATCATTTACATAAGTTTATATTAACTATACATACCTATGCATCATTCAGAACATTTTTAAATATGTATAGCTAACTTCTAATTCCTTTTCAACACTTTGTATGAATAAATATACCTATGTTTATTTTTTTATTTAATAACCATTCATTGCGATGGACAAAATTTCGTGTAGTTTCGGATTTCTATTAATTTGTTTGCATCATTGGGGCTATTTTGCACCTAATCTATGATCTATTTTTTATACTTATGTGTTTTGAATTTGTAAATCTTCAAGTTAGGCAATTAAATAGATCAATGTGACAATAATGATTTCGTGTGCTTGTTTTAGAAAACAATGTATTATGATTACCTAGATATTATGAGTACCTAATATCAAAAAATTAAATTAATTGTTAGTTACATTTTTATTAATTGTTTAAGTAATCCTGTATCTACTAGAAAAATATATCTATATTTATCTATATTTAGAGCTTAGAAATATATCTCTATGTACTTATATCTATATTTATGAAAAACATATGTATTTTGTTAAAGTAAGATAATGTGTAATGATAAACTGGCTGATGCCCGCGACTTCGTCCGCGTTAAAAAAATATATAACACTTGAATAAATATCACACCTTTATTGCAGTTACGACGACGACAGTGGCGCGGCCAGTTTTTTTTATATGTGTAAATGATCCCTCTGTCCTTTCCTGTATCCTGTACCTATGTCCTTTCCTGTATCCTGTACCTATGTCCTTTCCTGTATCCCTGACATACAAAATTTCATAATAGGTTGAGTAGTTAAGGCGTGGAAAGTTAACAGTCAGACACGAGTTACTTTCACATTCATAATATTAGACAGATCGCACATTACTTAGCGCTGTTACGGGGGACGTGTTAAAATTTCATCGAATTTGCACTAGAGTAAAGCCAAGAAGACAACGCAAACAATGTAAACAAACCCCGGCCCTCTGTCTCTTTCCCTTGCACGAAGCGGCCGGCGCTATCGGTTTCATGGTATAGGAAACCATATTGACACTTGAAAGTTTGTTTAAGTAGGTACATTTTTTGCGTTGTTTCGTTGGCCTTACTTTATAATTAAATAAATATTATAGCAAATAATGTACTATAATTTAATATATAACCTACTATAACTAGTAGGTTAATTATACAAACAAACAACCATAGAAATGTTTTATATGTGTTAAAATAAAATATTCATAAAATGTGTATTCGATACGCAACAATTAAATTGTCAATTTAAAAAATATATATAAACTAACATTTATATAAGAAATTGTAGTTCCTTTACCGCTTGTAATTTCTGTTAGTTAATATTTAACCCAAGGATTTAAAATAACTTAGACAAAAACAGAAAGAGGAATGTATATTACCTACACTCTTTAAATATTATTACATAGGTAAATAAAAAGTTAGTCTTGACGCACTTACCTATGCTAATCGACCATATACATAAGTACATATGTCAGCTAAAAACCTATCTAGTAAGTTAGTCTATCATAACATGCTATAAAATAAAAAAATATATCAAAAGTACGTCGGTTACATCTAATTCAAAATATGTGTATACTCTGTGAACACTTCAAATAGGATTTTGGCTCTAGAGTAGGCTCTTTGGTTAATGAAGGCACGAAGAAATAAATGTTTTCTAGGTGATAATTTTAATTAGGTTTTCTAATATAATTCAATTACCAATGTAAAGTCGGGGTTAAAAAAAGGTTAGTCACTTTCAAGTCGACATTTGCTTGCACCAGTTATTATCATTCATACCAACATTTCATTTCAAACGTTTGTCAGTAGTCTTAGTGATTTAGTTTCAAAAGGCACTAAGAATCTACGTCTTGATAAAGGAGTGAATTTAAAAACTGAAGAAGGTTTTTTGTACCCCGACTGTACTTACTTTAGATCGTTAGGATCTGAACATAATAATTATAATGGCAAAAATAATTTTAATTATCTAATATTTAAATAGATATATATAGCAGTCATTTGGACACAGTAACCAGCTTCTTACCGTCACATAACAGCACGTGTGCTATTGTGTTTCGCTGAGAGAAAGTGTTGCCAGAGCTCGTAAGGAATGAGGAGGTATGGCGACGGTAGCCATCTACCATCAAGTGGACTGGCTATTTGACATAAAAAATTCAAAAAAATTACCTGTATAAATGTTTATGAAGAAGACGATTCCTCTTCTAAGTGCTCTAGAACTGTATTTTCGAAAAATTAATATATTTTATTCAGTATGTATTATTTTTTAGTTATTTTCTAATGAGAACTAAATTTTTTATAGGCATTGCTGTGTCATTCAGTCATGTTTTTTTTAGTCTTTTGGCTATATGTCCCTCTTTTCTCGGTCTGTGAATAGCAACATTTATTTTTGGGTATCAGTACATAACTACTGCCAATAAAATTGAAACTAAATAATCACACACATACTATAAATTGCAAGCCCCATCTAAAAGTAATCATATATAAAATATTTTTCATATAAATAAATAGAATTTTATGGACACTTGTTATGAATAGGGTTTAAAAATATGCAATTCCCTTAGCAGTATTACTACCTGTTATAATATTTTGTTACATATTTCATCTAAAATCGGTGTTTTTTCGTATACCTATGTAATTAATTATCTAGTCATTAGATGTTTCTATTAATAAATGAGCTCTATGGAACTCTGAGATTGTTTGTTACTCTAAGTTATACGACGGAGATGTTGAATAAAGTGTAAAAAAACGTAGCAAATTTGTTTTATTCTTTCATTATCTCAGAGTAAGTATCGCTTTTCAAAGGAGGAATAAGAAAATCCCATATAATTTTACACAATATTGGCTCCTTTTGCAGAAAAGTCTTTGCAAATATATTATGCTCACAAGCGAATAAATTAAACACAATTCATTTATTAATTAATATATTTATTATTTATTTTATTTATAGTTAAAGGTGCGAATACATTGATCATACCTCTGAAGACAAAATAAACTGTTATCAAACTGTTTCAACGAACCATTTGAGATAAAACTCAAAGTGCAACTTTCAAGCTACTATCAACCCTTCATACGTATCTTGTCAAATCTTTATAAATGTAAATGTCTTTCAGCTTTAACACTAATATTGACAGAGAGCAGAGAAAATGTAGAAAACCATAAGTAGAAAAAAAAAAGCTACAAAACAAAGGACTTTAAGGCGACTCTAAAGAAAGAAAAGACAATAAGCTAGTTTTCTTTGAAGATTTAAAAAAGATCCACCTTTTTTTCTTATAAAAAGAAGAGGTTTTTATATAAAACTTTTTAAGCTACACCAAAAGCTTCAGCTATGGAAAAAAATGAATGAGGCGTCAATATTCCTACAAATCTGACAAGACACGCAATTAATTCTATTGAGATCTGTCCTTTATTTAAACAGTTTTCTTTTAAATATTTATTTTGCCCCCATTTCAATTTGCCTCTCTCGCCAAACACGCCAGTTTCTTACACTTTCATCCATCACTTAATGTTAAGCTTAAAATAAATGCGAAATCTCGTGACACTTGTAAAGCCTCGCCTCGGCACTGTTCAAAAGCTGGTGTTGAGATATAGTAACGCCAAGTAGACAATGCAAACAATGTAAACAAATCCGATCCTCTGTCCTTTTGCCCCACACGAAGCGCCCCTCGGGGTGACGACAACTTCCTAAAACGAAAACTTTTAAAATGTCAACGTCCTAAAACGACAACTTTTTAGCATGTCAACGTCCTAAAACTACAACTTTTTAGCATGTCAACGTCCTAGAACGAAAACTTTTTAAATAGAAAAATTCTTAAATTAATTTCCCGGTCCGCCGTGGTAAAACTAATAGTCATTTTTATACTTAGACATTCATCTAACTTGACAAAATTATTTTGTGCCGATATTTTGTGTGTACGATTTTATAAGTCGTCATTTTTATACTTTGACCTTTTTGACATTTCACAACTTAGGGCCGAAATTGACACCCCTTAGTGAGTTGTAATTTTCGGAAATTTTTGTATTTTGGAAAAGACGTTTCAGGAAGTTGTCGTTTTCGGAAGTTGTCATTTTAGGAAATTGTCGTTGTCACCCTCAGGGACCGGCGCCATCTGTTTCATTGCATCGAAAAGCATCTTGACAACCCTAGAAAGTTTGTTTACATACTTTGCGTTGTCTCGTTGGCCTTGCTTTACATGTGTATCTAATTTAGATATTGTAAAATTGTCTAGTTACCAGGCCACATAATTCATAAAAAAATATATGTAAATTCATCAAGATTTATATTTTTGTTTGTAATGAATAAACTCAAAAACTAGCAGACCGATTTTAAGAATCCTTTCACCTAAAGAAAGCTACATTATCAGAGAGTAGAGAGAGAGCTATATTTTAAAAGGTTACGCGGACGAAGTCGCGTGCAACAGCTACTTATAAAATCAAGTCACTGTCCACTTCTATCTGTTTCTCCGTTAACATCTTCTAAACCACCCAACTGATTTGGATGCTGTTTCCACCAAAGGAAACAGCGAAAAACGAAAAAGGTATGTAGCCGTATCTTGCAGCAAAAAAATTGATTTTTAAACAAACAATCCGATACAGTACATTGTTACTCATGTAAAGCTGTAAAACGGATCGTTTAAATTTAATTCAAATAGTTGCGAGGCAGCGTCACGAGATGTCGCTACTAGTATAGACGAAAAAAATCATGTGTTCTTACAAAAATAACAATCAAAATGAACACCGTCTGCATATTTACAATTCATTTTTTTTTTATGTATCTATATTATATGTATTTTATGTGATGACTGTTATATTAATTTTTACAAAGCGACGCGGCGTCACAATAAAATTCCTCTATATGTACACTCGATAAACTCGAAAAAAAAAAAAAAAAAAAAACATTGACGCACCAAATTCGTCCAAGAAATCATATTCAAAAATATATACTCATCGTTAGTTAGTAATGTAGCCGCGACGCATTCCAAAAACTAAATTACAGTATTAATTTGTTACCACTTAACAATTAGTATCTTTTTTTTTTAGAATTTTATACATTTTTAAATCATCATTAACTTTTTTAATACAGAGAAACAAAACATTAGTGTAATATAGTCAGTAAATTAAAAAAAAAAATCCTTAGCCAATAATTGTTTCCATACAACGAATGTACAGACTAAACTATAATTGTATTTACACAAATCTTGTAATCGTACCGAGACAAATAAACTAAACGAACATTATTTATCGTTTAACGTTCTAGCAACTAGCAAATATGAGAACTAAATTTAGAGACAAATTTTACAAAAACTTTTTTTTTACGACGCGTACAATGAAAATGCATTCGAAAAATCACAAACTAAACATTCACTAAGAACACAATACAAAATAGTGTTGAATGTTTTTTTTTTAAAGTCGAAAGTTAAACACCGAAGTTTTGTATATTTGATATTTTTTATTACAATGTGAACACTGTACGGGTTGACGTCGGGTGTAAAGGAGTGCGGCGGTCGGCACGGAGGGTCGGAGTTCGATTGCAACTCGCACGGGGGTCGAAGAGTTCGTACGCAACTCGCATGGGTTCGGTTGCAACTCGCACGCGAATGAATCGGTTGCATATCGCATGCGGTACGATGCAACTCGCATGAGGATCGGTTGCAACTAGCACGTGTATCTATTGCAACTCGCACGCAAATCGGTTGCAACTCGCACGTGTATCTATTTCAACTCGCACGCAGATCGGTTGTATCTCGCACGAAGATCGGTTGCAACTGGCACGAGGACTTTGCAACTCGCGCGCGCATATATTTCGATGTGTTGCAATTTCGGAAACAGATGTGTTGCAACTCGCACGCATATCTATTGCAACTCACACGTGATTCTGTTGCATCTTATCTCGAACGCGTTTCATTTGCAACTCGTTCGCGGTTTCGGTTGCAACTCGCACACGGACTAAACGCAACTAAGTCGCACGTCACACACTCAAACACGCACACAAACAAACACAGTGGAGCTATCGCGCTCGTTTCCTCGCTGGACCGCCGCAACCAGCCGCCGAACGCCTCAATCTCTTTCACTGAAATAAAAACATTTTCTTCAATTATCACGCTAATATTTCATCACCTCTCGGTTGGTTGACTTCAGTGTAGTTTTATTTTTATCATAGAACAGTAATTAAATAAAAAAAGCAAGATTGGCCCCAAGATTCAAACATGAAAATCTTATGATAAGAATTAGAAAAGTTCTTAATAATAAGGTGATAAAATTGTACTACAGTGATTTCAACCAACGAAAAATTATTAATTTCGTATTTTATAAGCAGAATAAATGAAAAGAAAGTATATATTTTTTTAATTTGGTAGAACTATGTGCAATTACAAATGATAAATTTTGCAAATACTCCTAGCAAAGTATCAAATATGTAATATTATGAGCTCGAGTTTCGTGTAACTAGTTGCGTATATAATTATCTAATAATTTTGTTGTCTTTTTTTTTATGAATTTAAAATAAAAATAATAATAAATTCAATGTCAAAAATTGGGTTTAAAGGTATTGAAATCGATGAGAAAGTAAAATCATAAATATAGGTATTAATAAAGAAGAGAATATTAATATCTAGAAAAAAATAAACCTTCACTAGTAATATCACGAAACTCGCTCGCCTACAATGTAAAGCGATGAATGATTTTTCTTCTGATCATTGTAGAAACAACGAATGTTTATATTAAATAAATACATTTAATTTGAAAATGAAAGGACATAATGAAATAAACAATTAAGTTTTTTATCTACTTCTAAAACATTTAAAAAATTGTCTAGATATTATGTATTTTATAATAATATCTAATTAAATTAATACACAAAAATAAAGAACTACGTTAAATAAAGTACGTTTAATAATAAATAAAATTACCGTCATATTAATCCCCGAGTATTTTCATCAATAAAAGCGTATTCATGTACTTGAATGTTTTTTATTAATTAATTTTTACAATATTCACGTTGGCACACCCAATTTTATAATTTATACCGTTTTTTTTCTCTCTAAATAATCAAGTCTTGCATCCCTTTTAAGTTTAGTACAAGATTCAGAAAAATTACAAAAAAAAAAAACATTACCAAATTAAAAATAGTTTTAATTTAAAACTTAAATTACAAAATTTTACACATCATATACAAACATTTGTTGTGTATTATTATGAAATCATTAAGTATTGTGTGTGATTAAAGAGGCAACTGAAAACTAAGGCAATCTAACATAGTTTATATTCAGTAGTGAGTATTTACTAAGAATATAGGCACGCTTTATACGAAATGATTTTTATTTAAATTATTTTTATTTTAATAATTACATTTCATATAAAATAATATAACTTGAAGCCGAAGTTTGTATTTTTGAAAAATTATTTGGAAAATTTAATTCAACATGCAACCCTTATATAGGATGTGAACAAAAAAAATATATATCACAAAAAACGCTAAGCAAAAATGAAGTTGTAGTAGCGTGGATGGGTTTTTCTGTAAAACCAAGCATTACAAAGAAAAAATGAAGGAGAAAAACTATTTATTTTTAAATTAATCAGCGGGTGAAAACGCGGGACACGACTAGTTTCATAAATGTAATTCCTTCACATATATTTTTTACATACAAAAACAAACTGTTATTGTAAATTAAATTTTTATAAAAAAAAATTTAAAAAATCTGAACGCTATTTCTGGTTTTTCCTTTATTTTTTATTTTTAGGACTCGTTTCAAGAGCGAATATGACCAAAACAACCTTTTAATATGTTATTAAAATAAATTTCGTTTTTATTATTTAAAATAATAAAAATAATTTATATTTTTTTAACATAAAGGTCAATTTTAAATAAATTGAGATGTACCTCAACTAAATCTATATACCTACAATTTTATATATAGCTGAGAAATTTATACGCGGGCACACATCTTTATAATTAAAATTATATATTTATATGAAAAACCGCATAAAATATTTCTTTTTATATTTAAATTTTAAACCAATTTTTACACTTTGATAATTTTTAAAACAGTAAAATCACCTAGTTACCTCTAGCTAGAGTTAGGTTTAGTCTAGTTGCCTAGCTGTCAAAACCTATTAGTGATCATATCAACCGACCCAAAGAAATATTGTACCAATATCATCAACATACATTTATCCCATATTAAAAACGTAAATAATTAACTGATTGTGTTTTCTCTACGTGACTTGTGAAATAATGTTTCATTAATATAATTATTGTTATTTGAATGATGTTTCGATTGAAAAAGTATCACAATGATGTATGATGATGCGTTTACTTACCAAGTCAATTTCTAGGCCTTATCTTTCAACAAACCTTCCTAGCGCAACAGAGAAAACAAAACAGTAGAATTTCCAAAATAAAAAGAAAAAACAATAGGAAACTTAATTATTAAAATGTCGCAGGATAATTCAAAATCAAATTGACTAAAATACCGCATAAAATTTGCTTTTTATGTTGTAGAAGTGAGAAAGAAATTATTCATTAGAGATACGAAACAAATTCAGAAATACTATTTCATTTAAAGAAATTCAGAACAAAATTAATATTTTTTTTTAACTTTGGCATCTGAATTTCGAAAAAGTAAGTATAATATATACTATAATATTTTAGAAACTTGGTTGCAGGAACAGATTTCAAAATCAGAAATTTGCAATCAAACCTCAGATAAAGATCCATTATTATTGTGAAAGTAACTGTCTATCTGTCTGTCTGTTACCTTTTCACGCCTTAAGTACTCGACCGATTATCGTGAAATTTCGCATACACGTTGTCAGGGATACAAGAAAGGGTACTTTTCGTCTAGGAAAAAAATACTTTTCCCAAAAATAAAATTTAAAACTAACACTGGCCAGTTATAATATTTATTTTTATTTTTCAAAGTCGCGGGTACTAGCAAGTGGGTTATGAATTTACAAATCACATATTTAATTGGTCAAGAAATGAACCTGTGAATTTCTCATTTTTACAAATGTGACGTAAATTTTAACTGTTAACCAATATAAAATTTATTTTTCAACTATCCTGCAACATCATAATTATATTCTATACAATTGGGTCGTACTAAACTAACTGACAATAGGGTAATATTGTTTTTAAAAAAATCCAATAAACTAAACAAATATGTTGTAGAAGTTAGTATGCGACAAAATTCAAAGTGCATATTGTTGATAACTTTGACAGATTTAACTTATTGACTAGATTTTTTTAAAACCCTATTGACGTACACAGAGAGAAAATAGGGATAATTGCAAGTATAATGATATTCTCACACAACAAAACGAGAATTTCTTTGGACATAATATCAAGAATTACGCGTTGGCTATACCTAATAATGTTTTTTATTTAATCTATAGATCATCTAAGCTGTTTATATCCATTCATTATGTCATAGAAGTAAACAAATCAGTGTTGCATTTTAATTTATAAAGATAATTTATTAACACAATCTTCACCTTCTTGATAATTTATTATCAAGATAAAATTTATTAATAGCAATTATTAATAATTGCAATATGGTGATAATTGCAAACAGCAATAATATCAGAGCAAACCAACGCGCAATTCAAGAGACACAAACAAGGCAATTCATAAAAAAAATCAAACTGTAACAGGATGATAATATTATTATTTATTAATAGCAATTATTAATAATTTATTAATAATTGCAATAGGGTGATAATTGCAAACAGCAATAATATATTATTGTATATTTATAATTACTTTTTTTTTTAATTAAAATAAGAACTAAAAACCATATTATATTTTTTACCATGGTTTTCTGCAATGACTTGACAAATTTATTAGCTGTATGCAATTTTATTATAGTAAAAAGAGATAGATATGTAACAACGTTATTTATATGACATTAGACAGTTAAAATATTGTACGAACTTGAAACTATTTATTCTTTATATATTATAGAATAGAACAAGGACATACTTAGTGTATGTACAGACTGATTAGTATTCGACTGTATCATTTGGCATAGTAAAACTGCATTTTCTTGCAGTTTTGAAAGACCTGGTTAAAAGGCTGAAAGGCTTAACTTTAACTTTTTAAATCATGATATCATGTATTCTTCTCTTTATTTCCCCTATATTCTCCCTTCAATGAAATGTGTATTTTTCTAAATGTAAGTATAATAAATTTTTAAAACTGCCTTGAACTTGTTTAGATCCTGTTTGATCCAGTCGATAGAAACAATTCAAACTCATGCAGGTATTTGTATTAATGAATGCCAAATAGCATAAATAATAATAAAATTAAATTAAATAACTTCAGGCAGGTCTTGAAATTTCGTATCCTAATTTCGTATAAAATCTCTATTTTAATTTTTTAAGATTTTTAAATACAGTTTTTCTAGACCTAAATAAAAGTCCAACTGAAAATAACGATTAGACAGTAGCTCTTACAGCTTAATAGTGTCTATCTCTTTAAACTATACATAAGAACCTTTATAAAATAAATATATGTATGTATTGTATATGTATGTATGTTTGTGACGTGGGGTGGTGTTTTATGGAGGGGGGGGGGATCGTGGAGCTATTAGGAACTTAGGAATGGGTGCATCTTCTTAAGTTTCAGTTGGCTAACCGACTGTTGGCCTTTTACTGGCGGCTTATCAGCGCCGGCGTCCACTGTAGGTTGAGTGGACTTTACCTAGAAACCATCAATCAATCGGGTCATTAAAAGAGTTGATACTGCTTCAGAGCGAACATCTAGCGAACCGCTCTGGGCTTCTTTGGAATTTTTTTATGCAAATAAATACATGTAAAAACCTTCCTCCTTTAACGTTGTTTCCATTAGTGAAAACTGCATTAAAATCCGTTGCGAGGACAGACGGTGGGAATCGACTAAAGATGATTAAAAAAAAATCAACTATGAGGTTTTTGCTGTGATGATGCTTCATAAAATAAGCTTTCCCGAATTCGTAATAATTATAAAAATATAAATCTTATTTAATTTAATGTTACTAATAGATCACTCATTGAATTAATTTTGTATAATTTACAGTACATGTGGTTGTCATTAAACTAATAAAATTTGAAAGATCTCTCTCTCTTTTCATAAAGACAAGACAGAAATTGTTAATATGAATAGTGAACTTACACTCTGTTTTCATTTTTGTTAACATTTATGTAAGTTTATAAATACGAGAAAATTGAAGCAAGTAAGAGATCTCATAAATTGTAACCTGATCCCGATACTATCCAAGAGGCGAGTGTAAATACTACACGCATTAAATTGAGCCAACTTATAGGCGAGGGAGGAATGCGAGGCGTGGGAATGTCATAGACATAGAGAATGGACATAGCAATAGCAATAACCGCATGAAATTTACTATTCTCTAGAAAGAGAGAAAGCGATCGCGCTGCCAATACCCTATCTCTTTCCTGTAGCTATGTAGTGACTTCGAAAGTTAGCAATTTGAAATTGACAATTTTCCATATATATTTTTTTTACTTATCAATCAATCAATATCAATACTAATAATAAATCTGTAAAGATTGGTCACGGAGTAAGTTACTTTGTTTTCAGAGATACTGAAACTAAATTGACCATTTTTAGAATTTTTTTCTGTATGTATGTATGTAAGTATGTATATTCCTCCATAACTCTTAAACGAATCAACTGATTTTCATGAAACTTGGTAGATAAACATTTAGACGTACAGGACACAGGATAGAATACTTTTTTCTTTTTCAACGCGGACGAAGTCGCGGGCGCCAGCCAGTAAGCTAATAAATAAGTGCAGTCATTACAAACCTACTTTAATAGGGGCCACTCTGTCCATTCTCTACATCTGTGGGGGCGAGTTGACGAGGAGTCGAATGAGTGTACGAGATGAATGACGGGTGAGCTAGATTGGAGGGAACGCGTGACGTGGGCGAATGAGTTAGTGAGTAGTGAGTGAGCGAGCGAGTCTCACCTCGGTGTTAGGCGGCGGCTGCGAGGTCTGCTGCTGCGCGCGGCGTTGCACGGAGGGCGAGCGGCGGTCGTTGGCGTTGACGGCGGCCGCCATGACGGCGTCCATGTGCTGCTTGCGCTGCCGCAGGATCGTCCAGTCGAACGTGTAGTCGTACTGGTAGTTCATCGTGCGGAACAGGATGCGGAACAACTGACACACAAACAAATTCATACTTCAATAAGGCAGGAAGCGCTGAGGTAAAATTTTAACAAAAACATTGTTCGTGAACATTTTTAGATTGCACATTTTCCCGTCCACTGCTACTTCAACAATGTTTATGTTTTATTGCATTACATCAGCAGGAGACATAATGTTTGCATTCAAAAAATTAAACTTATATATATCTAAGCAAAGCGAGTCTTGTATATATAACTTACTTGTCTGAGATACATGTAATCGGGCGCTTCGTCGAAGGTTAGCCCGCGGCAATAATTTAAATACATAGCAAACTCTGCCGGGAAACCCTGAAAATAAAAAAAATAATAACATGTCACAATACAAAAGATACACCTTTTGAGAGCATACTTTAGCGTTTAGAGTACAAGTGATACACCATTTTGGGAATTGATCCAGTTCAATCATAAATATATCATCAAATCTTTTAGGTTTTTATATTGTATTCTCAAATTTCGTAGAATAGCTCACAAACCTTGCACAAAACTTCAACTGGAGTGGACATTTTCTTTTCGCTGATTCTTTCATATTTTTGTTTCTTAGTGATTGCCTTCAATCCTTGCCAAGGCAGTGAACCTCTGTGAATAAGAGAAACAAAATCAACATTTATAAACTAACTCTTGAAAGCAATAAAGCCTCTACAATCTGAAGTATAATAGTTTTTTTAGTTTAGAATACAGATTCGGTTAGTATTTATTTAAGTGTCTAACCAAAACTAAAGTTATATCTGCTGTACTTTGCTGAGGAGTTAGGTGTCCGCAGTATGCTTAATGCATAACAGATCTTCATTTCATGAACTATATAGCTAAGAACCATCTCGATCAACTAAGCTGCATACATACACAGACATACAGTCATGACAAACTTATAACATCCCGTTTGTGCGTCGGGGGTTAAAAATTGGTTATTAAGGTTTTTTTTTCTCATTCAGATGCAAGTAAAAGTTACTATCATATGAAATCAATAGATAAATATTTATAAATACACACCTATTGAAATACATAAGTACATAACCGAGAGACTCCATGTCGTCTCGCCGAGACTGTTCAATGCCGAGGTGCGCGTTGATAGACGCGTAACGTGCGGTACCTAAAATAAAATAAAAAATTACAAAAATTAATTTACATTGATAAGGTACAATAGGTTGCCTAGCTCAATCACGTACCGATACTGTTAAATTATAGCTGTTATAAATAAAATCTATACTTAACATTATAAAGCTGAAGAGTTTGTTTGTTTATTTGGTTGAACGCGATAATCACCGGAACTACTGGTTTTAATTAAAAAAAATTACTATAGGGAAAGTGGTCATCTGTAATGGTCACTGTTGCCACTACTAAATAGATAAGGCAATTTAAAAGAGCAAAAGAAAAGAGAAATAAATAAATATCTTCACACATTCCACACGGCACCATCTAGTTCCACACTAAGCAACTAATGCTTGTATTATGGATATCACAGTTGACATACTACAATACATTATTTTTTAAAAATACATATTATAAATAGAAAATATCCATAAATCAGGTACAAAGATAAAATGTTGACGACACATAAACATTTGCCCCAAGCGGGATTCGAATCCGCTACCATTTGGTTAACAGCTAGGTTTACTAGCCACTAGACCAAACGTGTCGTCAAATAGTACGTTTATCAGAAGAGATAGGTAAAGTGGTCATCTGTAATGTAATGCTCACTGCTGCCACTGCTAAATAGACAAGGGAAGTTAAAAGCAAGCAAAGGAAAGAGATAGAGAAAGAGGAAATGACAAGAGTAGGTACCGGTCAAGTTCTTGTCCTCGCGGTAGGAGATGTGCGCCCTGGTGCGCAGGTCGCGGAACTTCTTGGCGAGTCCAAAGTCAATCATGTACAGCTTGTTGCAGTGACGACCGATTCCCATCAAGAAGTTGTCCGGCTTAATGTCGCGGTGGATGAAACACTTGCAGTGGATGAACTCCACGCGACCGAGCATTTGATCTGCACACAAAAAACAATTACCTTAATTTGTAATAAAGTAAATAATATTCATAAAAATAATAATTCACCTTTTAAAACATCCTATAATACAAACGCCTAATATGAGACGAGTAAAAATAAGACTCATTTGAGATTGTGTCACTTTTATTTTATTTTTTAATTAAAATTAGTAAGCATCAATATCTTGAAGAAAAAAATAAGTTAACACTGAGTTACAGAGGTCAGTAAATCTTATGGCAAATGTTATTTTTAAAATCATTAATAGTGGTAAGTGGCAAGATTTGAAAAATTAAGAAAACCAGTTTCAAAATTTTTATTTGAAATCACAGTATATAAAGACGAGTAACGTGCAAGTAAAAGTGACAAGTAATTAATAAAGAAACACACCTTTAGATTACAAATAAAGGCCCAACATTCAACTCCGTCAGAGAATAGGCTTTTGGGGTCAAACGTGGGCGTTGTTTTATAGACAGACGTTAGATAAAGGTTGTGTTGTGTATGTACAACAGAGTAAGATTATTTTAAATTATTTCATCAGAACAAGGACAGTAACAAGACGTTTAAATCTTTATTTTGACACTATTATACCACAAATTATATTGTATTAACGGCACGCCAAACACTTTTTGGATGAAATAAAATAACTATAAACTTTTCAAACTCAAACAATAGTTACAATAAAGCTGAGTCAACATAAGAATTAGTAATTATTTAACTTACCCGCTAACATGAGTACAGTCTTGATAGTGAACTGCCGGGAGCAGAAGTTAAATAAATCCTCGAGTGACGGGCCCAGTAGGTCCATCACCAGGATATTATGATCTTTTTCGTAGCCATACCATCTACGACAAAACATGCACGAGTTTAAAAACTAAATTCATACATAGAAACTCAATATTTTGTCAAAATCAATCAAATGTTTTGTAAAAACTTACATCTAATAAATGATTTGAATTTGAATTGAATAAAGCCCAGCACTGACGTGGCTTATAATGTACATATTAATATGCCAAAAAATATTACAGCAATGTACCACACACCTAAGATGGTATAGTATATATTTTAGCACTACAACCGTCCTACTAATTTCACATTGCTATTACTTATACTTACTCCATATTATGTTATAGTAATATTATTACTATTTATTTTAGTATAGGCTGTGACGCGGTATAAAATTTATATAATACTACAGATGTGTGTATAGTTAACTGTTGCACAATTTCCTCTTGTGATTACAATATACAAAAATGATATGTAAATTTTATCATCATCATCCACTACTGCCAATAGTAAGTAGCCATAGGAAGTCCACTGCTGAACATAGGCCTCCCCAATAATTTTCCAAAAGGGACCGATTTAGAAGCAGCCAGGATTCAGGGTCCTAATTTATTTATATGTAAATATTTGGATTTGTTACTGGTATAATTCTGTTGCCACCCAAGTGATCAACAGTTACATTTAGCTCCAATACAGAGTAGTAAATACATTGGTTATTTTTGCACTACACTGCCCTTGAAGTGTGCAAGTATTCGACGACGAAAAATATGACAATAAAATTAAGATTGACAAGTAGTTTTTTTTTTCTATTTAAACGCAAAATAGAAAAAGCAGTGTTTTTATGCTAGTTTACTACCAAAAATAATAATTGCACGTGAAAATTTATTGCGATACCCAAACCTATTTATAATGGTCTCTGGCATCCCTTACACACCGTAGCACAACAGCGCATAATGCTGTTATTTCATGGTGGTATTCTGAAACGCAATGTGCCCTGCCACTACTTAAATAAATATTTATATTCGACATCGATCAGCTTTTTAAATTAAAGCATACATAGAAAATAAATTACTGCGTAATTTCACAGTAGGTAGCCATTGAGAATCTGGTGTAACCCAGTCAATTAAAGAGAGGAATTGAAAATGGCGGCGTACACAAAATATTGCTCTGTATAGTCGCACATGACGAATATAGTTTTAGGTAAGTATACTAAATACTTTTGAAATTATTATTTACTAGAGACCCGCTCCCGGCTTCGGACGGGGTGCATTTTTTTTACGTAAAATCCTTCCCTGATTATCCCTCTATCCATGAGTGAAGACAGAATTAAAATCAGTCCAGCCGTTCTCGAGTTCTGCGCTTAGCAACAAAATCAAATCATAACATTTATTTATCAATTAGGTTTGTACAAGGAACTCTTATGATCGTCATTATGATCTCAACACATTTAGGGATTCATTTTATTTATAAAGATTATTTATTTTGAAATTATTTTTGAAGGTATTTTAATTTAAATACTTATGGTCTCTACTATAGTTGATCAGTCTGTGAGTAAGGCCCCTAATATCTTTCCCGTAATAATGAGTAGTTCAGTTGATGTTGATAATTAAGGAACAATGTAACAACCAAAGAATTATCCGATAACAGAGGGAAAATTATATATTAGCTGAAATAAAACTGTGTGGCGGGTGTATATGAATGAATTAAAACTTTTTTCATTGTTCCTTCACATCCACAGCGGTTGTCATGACGTTAAACGATAGGCGGCGTAAAGTTACACCAGAGCAACCGAAGAACCGCTACTCGCGATAATATCGATTGAGCAGCAGCGTATTATGTATAAACCGTCGTGGAATGAATGTTTTTTTTTTTTTTTCTTTTTATGAACATAGAGCCCCGATGTTTATGGACCGATGCCGCCCACGCCACGAACTAAACCATAAAATCGAGAGCCTACTAAAAGAAGTTGCTTTTTCTGATTGACCGCTTCGTATTGAATATATTTTTGCCATTTTATTTTATTATTGGAATAGTTAACATAAAACGGAATAAGAAATAATTAGAGAGAACACTTTTAAGATTTTTAATATAATTTACTCATGAGTCACATCTCTAGATTCTTACATTCCCGCATTGAGAGATTAATTATTGTTTTAAGAGCAAATATTTCCTGTAAAAATTGCGAATCACTAATTTACTTATTTATATTATAAATTTGGTAAGTAAATCATTGGTACAATATTCATTGAGATTTAATTGGAAATTTAAAACAGTGTCAGGAGCCTTGTAACACTTTTGTAGAAGCAGATCGAGGTCACTATTCTAATAAAGGTCCTGTGTATTAAAATTCAAGGACTGTCACTTCCTAACCATATTTTTTTATGTGTAGGTCGTCTAAAGGCTGACAGTGTACTTGATGGTATATGTCAACTATTACACAAGCCAAGCAATGCCTTGGATGTTGACTAGGTTTGGGAAGGGAATTAAGAATTTAGGAAGGGATCGGGAAATGCTCTCCATCATCCCTTAGACACTCACTGAAACATAAAACTGTTTCACTGTGTAAGAGGTGGTTACTGCCACCTGAAGGGTTGTCCAATTTATGACGATATGTTGTGCTCTACCACTACCGTGATATACTATGAATACCTTTTATGTAACCCAAAAAATGAATAATTATACAATTTTCGTTTAGTATATTGGTTTGTTTCTTTCCCTTTAATTTATACAAATCCTAAATACTCACTGTGGAGAAAAATTATAAAATCGACTTAGCCATCAATACTAAGTCCAGAAAGCTGAAATTGGTTTATTTTATAACGTAAGCACCAGATAAAGGATTTTCGATAATTTCAATACCACGTGAAGCTAGGGGCAGGTCGCTAGTTTCATATATAATTTAAAGCATCTAGTAAATTATACATTACTTATACGATCTCCAACTGTTTTTACAAGTCAAATACAAAATTTGTATCAAGGCTTAACGTGTCTGTGCCCAAGAAAATAATGACCTCATTATTATTTTTTAATTTATAAAACAGCACTCAGCATTTTCAGCAGTAGGGAGGTTGTATGAAAACTGTACTAACTTTGCCCCTTAAAAATTGTTTTTAATTTATATAGCACATGTGTGTTATGTTAAAATGTGTTGAGATTGCAAGTCAGCCGAAAAGGGCTAATATTTGCTCACACGTCAGGGCCACTGTGCCCTGAGGGCCGGCCCCATATAATTGTTACGATTGTTATGGGGGTGACTACACCGCTGATTGTTGATTGTCATATAACAAAACATTTCCACTCACCTTATGTGTGGTATGCCGATGCCCCCTTGGAGCATCTTATAAACCCTGCTCTCATAGAGAAGTTGGGGGTGTCGCGCCTTTATCGATTCGATTTTAACAGCCACTTCCTGCAACAAATTACAAATTTAACATAAGTTGAAACATCACTACATATTATAAAATAAAGTCCTCCGCCACGTCTGTCTGTTTGTTCGCGATAAACTCAAAAATTACTGCACCGATTTTCATGCTGTTTTCACCAATGGATAGAGTGGTTCTCAAAGAAGGTTTTAGTATATAATTTACAAGGTTACGCAGGCGAAGTCGTGGCCAGCAAGTTAGTCGAAAATATTTTAAAAAATTCTTTATTTAAATAAAACATTAATTCCGCCAAAGTTTGGCCACTGAAGTCAAATGTCAGCGTCGACTGCAACAGCCGGTCTCGCCTGATGGGAAAGATATCTTAATTTTTTTAAAATGTTTAATTCAATAAGTTAAAACAATTTTTGACTAATAGATTTATAAATATTTATTGGTTTGAAATCTGGCATTATGTATGCAGTCATTTTATATGGAACTATTTATAACAAAAATTTAAAACCTCCGCTGTACTTTTGAGTTTATTTATATCTTAAATACTCTCATTAACAAATTAAAGTGGTGTTTATATCATACTTCATAAACTGGATAATTCAAATTTTACTTGTGTACATCATTGTTGTTTTCGGCACAACAGCAAAAGCTGCTCTTTCTTCTATGAATTCCATTGTGGCTGTGTGGTGAGGATGTTGTGGTTGGCCAATGTTTGTTGGTGACCACTTTAGGCCAGTGTCTCACAATTGAGAAGATCAATTGGTCGACAACCTGGCTTATGGATAACTTAAAAACATGCTCATGTGCATTATGATGTGAAATTAATAAGTACCACTCCAATAAGTTATTCCGTCCAAGTTAATAAATTGGAATCATGTGGATTTTCGTGTTATTGTGTGGTTTTTGTGACTAATACTTAGCTATCAAAATGTGTGTTTGAATGATTCATTGAGTCACAATTGCAGTACATTTTATCTATTAAGATAAAAAAAAATTTGAATGTCTAAGCATCAGCCTTTGTTTTAATAATACAAATCAAATAACTCTTCAATGTATGGTCATTTTTTCAATATAGGTATGTTTAGTAAATTGACATTAAATACAATTTTATTAATCTAGTCATTATAATATTAAGTAAGATGGAAGAAGACAGACATGGTAACAGACAAGGAGAGTCATGGTTGCGAAACAACCATAACTAGAATTGCCTCTATCAAAATTGTTGCAGTTGGCTCTTGACAGAGACAGGTTTAAGGAGTTGACGGCAAACCTTCGCGACTGAAGAGGCCCTTGGAGAAAAAGAGATAGCAAGAGACAAATACTGACTTCTTAAGAATAATGATTCTGGTTAATAATGTGCAATATGTTTTATTATTTCTCAAAACATATCATGGTCATAACTTGTCCTCTAGTTGTTTTTAATCCTTACATGTTCATTTTTCCAAGATTTAGAAGCATTTGGCCTCCATAAAAGTTCTAAAGTTTCAACATAATTTTGCTTAAAAGATTTGTCTCTAAGTAAAGATTTATCTATAAAGTCTACCAAAAAAGAACATTTGGTGTAAGTTTTATACATGATATCTACATTCTGTGGTATGGACACATTGAAAAATTATATCTGCCAAGATCATGTAGTAGAATTTTATATTTATATCCTTAAACAAGTATTTTGTATGTTAACAATTTAAACTACGAATATACACAATTATTATGTACTCTTACTTATGTACAATACAGAAAATTTAAAACGGGCAAATTTGTATAAAAGAAACAGTGAGCTTTACCTCGCCACCTTTGATGTTTATAGCTAAAAAAATATCTCCGAAGCTTCCGCCGCCGATTTTGCGTATAATATTGTATTTTTCAGATATCAGAACATATCTTTTGGCTAACAACATGCGTTCAATGGTAGCCATTTTGCTTATGCTTTCGTCACTGTAGTCACGTAAAATTAAAAATATTGCATCCCTTTACACGTATTCAGTGAACACTACTATTTATCTTACACACTAAAATCAGTTTTTATATACATCTGCACTTAAAAAGTGCTATGAAACAATATATAAACACATTTTCATACAATTTGTCTCACAATATTCGTCACCCGTAACTACTTTGTCTGGGTGACGTCACCACACCAATACACGCAAACGCACAGTCGCACACAAACATAGCAGCGGGCGGCCTGTCAGACGCACAGTGTTGCCAATAAAATGTGAAAATTATCTACCAAGTGGAACTTGAACTGTTGAACCTTACATTAACAAAAATCTTTTTATAGGTACATATTAGGCATCGTTGAAACAAGTATAAAATCAATATAAATAAAAATCAATTGCCCCGTGTATAAAGGAGTATTAATTAAGAACGCACGACAATATTGCTGATTTTTTTTATTGTGTTCTTAATTGTCAGAACAAGGTTTGTATAAAGGATATTTTTTGGAAGTCCATGGGAAAAGTTGAAAATTTGATTGGTATAAAAATGAAACTGACATGGCAACGATGTCTACTAATAACGAAAAAAGAAAGAAAAATGCAATAATACATTACAAAGAAACAAAATACAATTTTACTATTGAAGTCGAATCAAGGAGCAAATACTGCCCTTTGTTAATTTCACTTATTATTCAATAATACTTATTATTTATTTAAATTTAGTTTTATTCACTTCCTAGATTTTTGTAACCTAACCTGTAATAAATTAGATTAATTTAAAACAGATAAAATTAATTTCCACAAATTTTCTGTGATCTGTTGTATTCAAGTTACCATTGTTTTACACCAAAGGTTGCAGATAAATAATATTGTTAAAATGATTCAAATTCTAATTTGCGTAATTTAATATTATCATAAAACATTCTAACCAACAGATCAATTTTGTTTTGTGTTATATTTTTTATAAGTGATTATTGATTGAGCACTTGTTGCTGAAATGATGCCACGCTATGGCCTCTTGGTATTGATAAAAAAATTAGTGTTAGTGCTAAAACCTTTGAAATACAGTTAAAAATAATGTTCAGGAAAAAGACCTTTAACATATTGTGCCCCGCCATTGGCCATGCCATACCGTCAGTCAGCGTCGACCTTAACTTAGAAAAGTTGGCATAACTAACATTTTTTTTATTATGTAAAGGTTAGCGTGGTAGATAGATGGCTCTGTAATATATGTGTCGTTCATTGTAAAAGTTGTGTAACTCCCTATTTTTAAAACCATCTTTTCTTGCCTAATGGTATCACATTTAGTCATAACTTTCAATATAAAAGTGAAGTAACTCCAATAGTTGCATTAAAATCCCATAGATGAA
The DNA here is from genome assembly GCA_945859745.1 of Synanthedon formicaeformis. Taxonomy (NCBI): domain Eukaryota; kingdom Metazoa; phylum Arthropoda; class Insecta; order Lepidoptera; family Sesiidae; genus Synanthedon; species Synanthedon formicaeformis. Next base: position 3,074,414 of record OX243978.1, read on the forward strand.
AACAATGAATGAATGCTTATATTTTTTTTCCTACACTATAATTCGCAAAAAGCTCATTATTCTAAAATTCAGTTACAAGGAGATAGTTCACTTTTACAATGAACGACATATATGTAAATATATAAAGCAACACCATAGAGAGTAAAAGTGGCAAGATATTATTTCACAGAAGTTATTTGGTAATTGATGGTTACTGCTACAAGAGGCTGTTTGTTCAGTTTATGATTTCACAATGCAATGTGTCTAGGCATTATGTACTACTTTCTAACTTGGTAGGGTAATCTAAGTACATATTATGTAGATTATTAAATAGGTGTTTTTACCCATTTTCTAAAACAATCTATTAATTACATGGAAAATACTAGTATGAGAAACAAGCATTATATTGTATTATTTTATGTTGTAATCTGGTAATGTTTTATTTCACTATTATGTCAAATGTTGTAAGTACTGTACGTATTTTATCATAATTATAATTTATAATAACTAGCTTTTGCCCGCGTCTTCCATCCCTTCAGTCTTTAATGCTCATTTATTTTTGTCAGGCATTAATTTTTTTTTTGTAATAATCATTTCTCATTCACTTCTTCCTTTATATTATGAAAAAGAAAAAAAAAACACATTCATTAAAATTGCAGTTCTCTTTTCAATTATTACTTGTAGATTTACACTTTAAAAAATTATTTAAATCAATGAATGAATTATATATATTTTTGTAATTTTATTTTTATATTTTCATGTCAGACTCAATATTAATCAATCAATTAGGTTTGAGGCCCTGAAGTTACAAAATATTATAACTTTAATTTGATGTAGGACAGCAGCCAAGCAATAACAATATTTACAAGACAAAATTGGATTTTGAAGTTATAATAAAATTTGTTGTTTTGTATTATTACATATTATTATATAATTACTAGCTGCTGCACGCGACTTCGCCCGCGTATAAAAAATAGATAAAAACCTATTCTCAGACCTACCAAGTGTACATATAAAATTTCATCAAAATCGGTTAAGCCGTTTCGGAGGAGTATGGCAACAAACACTGTGACACGAGAATTTTATATATTAGATTTAAAATGGTAACATGAATAATACAGAAGTAGTAAGTTGAAGTTATGAAGTTTCAGTGGATGGGTAAGGGATGGCAAAGCCCATTTCCCCCCCTGTCCTCAGTCCTAACCTTCTCATGCAATTTTGCTTATGTTTAAAGGTGACAGTTGTCCGCTGCCACCAGGGAAGCCAAAAAAAAAGCTATCATCACCTTAATCGGCTACATTTCAATAAATTTTTAAGGAGCATTTAAAATGTTACAATATTTTTAGTGACAATATAAGTGACATTTTTCCTTGCCATTCGGTCATTGTAACCAAAGTTGTATTTACGGTTTCTATTGTATGTGACATTTGATTTTATTTTTAATCACCAAATGCCTTGTTTTCTTGCAAAACAAGACAATTTAATATTGAAAATAATTACTTAGAAAATCATTACTTTACTAAATATTATTCAAAAGTTTAGTAGCAGTTAAAATAACAGCTTAATGAAGAATAAAACTTAAATAAATGCACTTTACATTTTAACTAGTTTTTTCATGTTACTCAAAAATGAAGTTTCATCCATTGACTTATTATATTACTAAAATCGTTGGTTTCATCTTTTTGTGTTGTTTTTTTTTTATAATAATTGAATAATGTGATATTATTCAATTATTATAATGCAATAATGAATTTGATAAAAACCTTAATTAGTCAAGCTCATTTAATTGAACAATATAATAGAACAATATAATACCGTTCTTCCATACTAATATTATAAATACGAAAGTTTGTATGTATGTATGGATTTTTGTTACTATTTCAAGCATGAAATGAAATTTTGCATACACATTGTCTGGGACACCAGAAAGAACATAGGGTGTACCTTTCATCGTTCAACGCGAACGAAGTCGCGGGCACCAGCTAGTATCCTTACTAATATTATAAATGTGAATGTGAGTTTGTTTGTTATGCTTTCACTCAAAAACTACTGAATGGATTTCAATGAAACTTTACAATAATATAGCTTATACATCAGAATAAGACATAGGCTATATAAGACATAAAACGCGGACGAAGTCGCGGGCACCAGCTAGTTGAATAATATTTTAATTCTAGGGTCGGCGGACTAAAGCACATAAGTCAAAAAAAGGCCTATATTTTTTATGTATGCAAAGTAATGCTTGTGTATTGACTCGTTACCGGACTAAAGCACATAAGTCAAACCGAATTGTAACTGTATAAAGAATCATGAGGACCTTTTCAACAATCTCATTTTGGATGTTGGTCGGCACGTACTATATCACATAACTTGACATATGTGAAAAAGAACATTAGAGCCGCTTAGGATAATGTCATTGGCGGTTTGACTTATGTTATAAGGACTCAAGTGGTATGTTGTGTCTAACGTTTTTGTAATGTGAAGTGGGCACTTACAAAAATAATTTATTACAATAAACAAAAGGGTAAGTTTTGTATTTAGATTAAAGTTTGTCACACATTGAGTTTAGTTACACAAGAGCAGTTCTAACAGCATATTGTGGAATTTAAACTTTGCGTTGTTTCTGTATTAAACATGAATAGAGGACGAATATTATTAAATCTTGCATTACAGAAGAAGTCATCTGATGAACTCGATCATACTGGTGAGTAATAAATAAATATATTTTATTGCTAAAAATATTAGTTTTAACTCTTTTAGTTAAAAATAATAAGTTCAAATTTTTTATTTTAACTGTTATCGTTAATGTTTCTGATTGGTTTCGTAGTTATTAATGTTAAATTTTTATTTAAAATTTCGTGTTTTTATATAAATTAATAGTTAATGTTTATATCTTTTTAGATACACAATCAGTTCAAACAACCGGGCCAGAACCAGAGCCTCAACCATCCACATCTTTTCAATTGGACTCTAACGCTTCACAACAAGAACAGGATTTTGGCAGTGATGATTCTGTACAGGACCCACCTTATCAGCCATTTTCAAAATTGCCTTCAAGTTCAAGTTCAAGCGAGGACGAAACAGATATTCATCAAACACATGTTACTGATAAATCTGCGAAAACAAGCTTACGATTTATGAAACAAGAAAAGAAAGTCAGACGAAACCTTGGTAAGTCTTATAAAACTCTCAAAGGTAAATCGATTCCAGACAGGAAAATGATCGAGTTAGGTCGTTGTAGGATGAAGTGTAAAGAACGCATTTTACTAAATGATAGACAGACAATATTTAATGAATATTGGGGCTTAGGTTCACACTCTAAAAGATCAGCATACATGGCCTCATTGATGGAAATTGAAGATAAAGCTACAATGAGATTACGTACCTCAGAACCTGATAAACAAAAATTTAGAACAAAAACTTACAAATACACTGTAGTTATTCATGGAAAACGTGAGCCAATCTGTCGAGGATGTCTGTTAAAGGTTTTGAATGAAAGTGACAACTTCATAAAGACAGTCGCATTAAAAAAAAGAGCTTCGACTGCTGGTACACAAACAGATGATATGCGTGGAATAAACTTTGTGCCAAAACATAAAATATTAGATTCTACTCGTGAAGAAATTAAACAGCATATCCTATCATTTCCATCCTACGAAAGTCACTACACCAGAAAAAGTACATCAAAAAGATATTTGCCATCTCATTTAACCATACAAGCAATGTATGACTTGTACCGCGAAGGACGTGAAAATCCACCTTCTATAAAAGTTTATAGGCAGGAATTTCATAAATTAAACTTATCCTTTAAAAAGCCCAGAGTCGACACATGCTTCACTTGTGACAAATTTCGAATGACTATACAGTGCACTCAAGACGAACAAGTGAAAGCTAAAACTATTAGTGAACATGAACACCACAAGATGTTAGGAGATCAGGCCTATTCTGAAAAGGCTTTAGATACATCTATGTGTAAAGAAGACGATAATATAGCTGTCTACACTTTTGACTTACAACAGTGTTTACCAACGCCAGCATTAACTTCTTCAGTTATTTTTTACAAACGTCAGTTGTGGACTTATAACTTAACAATACACAACAACAAGACAGGCAGAGCCGTTTGTTACATCTGGTATGAAACAGTTGCAGCACGAGGTGCAAATCAAATCGCATCCTGTCTTTTTAAACATTTGCAGACGTATGTACCTAATAATGTAAAGCATATAATATTCTATTCTGATACTTGTGCTGGTCAAAACTGCAATTCACATGTGAGCTCAATGTTCACATGGGCTCTACAGAGTTTAAATTTAGAAAAAATTGATCATAAGTTCATGGTTCCAGGGCATAGCCACCTAGAAGTAGATACCGATCACGGTATTATTGAAAAAAAAAAGAAAAAAACCAATTTACAGATTTACCATCCACATGATTGGATTCAACTTATAAAATCTAGTAGCACTAAATTTGAGGTATACGAAATGAAATCTACAGATTTCTTTGACTTTTCTTCTCTTTTAAAAGGACCTCTAGTCTTAAGGAATAAAGATAATGAAGGACAACAGTTCAAATGGCTTGAGAAGAGGTGGTTACGCTATGAAAAAGATTTTGGAATGATTTTATACAAAAACGTCTTGGATAGGGAGGAGCCATTTCAAATATATAACTTAAAACGTCGAGGTGGTCGTGTACCCGAAAATATCCCGAATTGTTCCCTCAATCCATTGCCAATATCGGAAGAAAAGAAACAAGATCTCATCTCTTTATTTCCTTTAATACCTGAAGTATTTCACGACTTTTATAGAACCTTGCCAACACAAGCAAGTATTCGAAATACAGACCCAGACATATTCGATCACGAATATGAAATCGATTTTTAAATTTGTTGTTAATTTCATGTTTTTATTTTTAATATTGTAGTAGTTATTTAACACATAAGTCTATTTTATATTTCATTAATATTTTTACTTATAACATAAGTCAACTTATATTAGTTAGTCAGTTATTAGTTTGTTGGACCTTAGCACATAAGTCGTGCAAAAAGCTTAATTAGTATTGTTTAGTTAAAAAAAGTGCTTAAATATATGACAACTTGTTAGTGTTAAACGAAGTTATGATTTTAATAAATATATATTATTTGGTTCAAATTTTATGAAGTTTTTTTTAATTCCTGAAAAGTAGCCATTTTTGACTTATGTGTTTTAGTCTGCCGACCCTAGAATTATACTTAAAGTGATAATTGCTATTTAAATCCCCTTCCCATTTGATAAACAAAAATTTATAATATAATAGGTCAAGCTCACACTTTACATAATCTAAGCTGCTTTGTACTCGAGATGTTTGTTCAATACAAAACCTACAGACTACATAGGTACAAATGACCTACATTTCATTTAAAATAAGTGTGTCAATTTCAATTTCACTATACAAGTGAAATATTGAAACATTTCATGACACATTTCAAAAAAATCTACACGATATTGCATAAAAATAATTTCATTAAAAATATTTTTGGCTTTTGGCTCGATGTTTGCTACCAAATACGTCATCGATATCATCCCTTCACCCCCGCCACCTTGCCTCGCTTCCGTGCCGTATGTAAACGGTGAAATAAAAATAACATTTACGGACCTCGGCTAAGACGTTAAATATTAGAAAATATGTCTCACCTCGCCATTAGCTGAGCTGATTGCCAAATATATATCACCAAAAGAACCACCGCCAATCTTCCTCACGATCTTATACTTTCCAGCGATCGGTTCTCTTTTGGACGAGAGTATAGATGACATTGTTGTAATTTAGTTTTTAGTTTGTTTCACAATCGAGAGTTTTATATGTTTTATTTTCTTTAAAACACACGGATTAAACACTATTAATTAATGTTAAGAACAAAAAATAAAAATTGCTACATTTTACAACTCTGTGTACGATTTGACAAATGACAAGAAAGAAAGACAATGGAGGAAGACACAGGACTGTTTAGAAAGTTAGATATTATCTATATTCCATATACGCTATCCCGATTTAATTGTAGTAATTTTTAAGTCAATAAACATGTACATTTTATATTTTTTTAATTAAACTATTTCTAAAACACAATTTACAAGCACAACGATCTTTTAGTAAATAATAACAAAAAATATGCGTGCGTCAAATAATATGCATGTTCTAGTTTCAAAACGCACTCAAAGCAGAGTGTTGCCAATTGCAAAATTTAAAACCTAAATAATAATTTCTACCAATGCAAGTTTGTTTCGGTAGCTCAAATTAATAAATTCAATACAAATAGATGTTTTTTTTTTTAAATTAGGCTTTACAATTACATAATATATATTGTTAATATTTTAAAATAAAATGGTTATGGTGTGTAATAAATGAGATTTCGGATTACCTACCAAAATAATATTTGGGAGATGTTGATCATTTGTAAAATACCCACTGGATTTTTGGAAATATGTTAACGAAATTGTAAAATTACACATTATTGTTTGCTATTATGATTTGGTGCGTAAATAGCATTAGGAGTAGCACACAGATTATTCTGCAGTCATAGATTGGGCAGGCCGTCTGGCGGCTATTTCAGGTATGTATTTGAATTTGAATTAAAGTTTAGTAAGATACCCATTAGCTTCTATTTAAGTCTCTTTGGTGAATATTACTTTCAAAAATAAAATTTTTATTCTGGTCTGATTTTACTGAGTTTCAACCCAATTTCAATCAGTGCTTAATTTGCCCTTATATGTGTTAACTTATTTTGTTTTGTTGGTTATGGCGCGGAAGTATTAGAGATTATTTTCAACTCATTCAAACGAAATCTACTTTCTCTGCAAAACTTGTGACTACATTAATTTTTTTAAACAAAATTCTGGAAAATGTTTGTTTTTTTTTTATTTATTTTATTACAAACACTATATTAACCTTAATAACTTATTATCTCTTTTAAAAAATTAATAAAATATATGCAAGTTTGTACTCTTATTAGCAAGTAGTAAGAAACATACAGTTATAACTAATTTAAAAAATACTTTCTTATAGGAATTCTACCCTCTTGTAGGAAGGTTCAGATGTTAAGAGCTTCCTTTTTTTAATTATCACATTACTAGCTGGTGCCCACGACTTCGTCCGCGTTGAACGATGAAAGGTACCCTATGTCCTTTCTTGTGTCCCAGATAAAGTGTGTGCAAAATTTCATGGTGATCGGTTCAGTAGTTTTTGCATGAAAGAGTAACAAACATCCGTACAAACTTTCACATTTATAATATTAGTAGTTAGTTAAGTCAAATTATTTATTATACAAAAACTTTTTCAACAGCGAAAACAACTTCTTGGTGTTTAGTATTGATAAAAGTATGCCCTCCTACTCTTATAGTTTGACTATAGAACCGCTGCAACCTTTGGTATGTGTATGATGAGACCATAAACTGTCCACTGTCTATCCATTGGCTATGCTTGCTTGTGTCTCACTCACAAGATATACTATATCCAGAGATGGATCATTCTATATCGATATCATTTAACTATATAACTTAGCTTGATAAGTAAGATTCATATTTACTAAAACTCTTTCTCATTTGTTTTAAAATTTCAGCCAAACTATACCATCGCACAATGATAACACTGGATTAGCATTATTGAATTAGCATTATGGATTTAAATAAAACAAAACTAAACATTTTTTGTATTTTTAAAAATGGAAATATGCAGACATAACAAGAGTAATACACATACAACAGTGATGTGTTTACAAAGAAAGACACCAAACAAATAATGTATGGTAACAAAAAAAAGTGTGTCATAAATTTTCATGCCCTGGGCTTATATATGAAAATCGATTCTTAAGGAGTAAACTCCAAAAATGGGGTTTACATGTGTTTTACATGAATACATGTATACTAGGGGGCCACCCTCGGTTTTGCACTGTTTTTTTACTGCAAATTATATATAAAAAACCTGCCCCTTTTAACACTCTTTCCATTAGTAAAACTGCATTAAAATCCAATGCATAGTTTAAAAGATCTAAATGCACGAAATACACGATCAATCATTTGACGTGACTCCTAACGACTTAAATCAAATTGAGCGACGCTAAAATTGAGCGGTCGAGTTGCAGAAACTGTGCCGCAGGCGCTCGCCTGCACCGCACGCGCTTGCCGAGCAGCATATGCAGGTTCATACAAGTCTCTACAATACAAAATTTGTGTGGACTGTGCCACACAGATCTGCGTCGCGCAGAAATGTCTGCACACCAGCATACGCTTAGCCTGAGTGTACATAATGCTAATGCAACACACACATCAAATTCAAAATCAGAATGCTGTTCTGATGAGCTGTCTAGCAAATCCAGAAGGAATAAAAGCAACTCATTGCAACACTCAATAAACAATCTGTATGAACAAACAGGTCTAATATGTTTTTGAAGTTAAAACTTCTTTAGGTACGTTGGGAATTTTTAAAATGGGAAAAAACCATTACACTTGCAACACTGTCATGTAATATAATGTAATGTAAATATCCAGTAAAGATTTCGAAGTAATTTCGAAAGAATATATCTTTTTGTATCTGCGTAGTTCGTATCTATATGTAGTGTCTGAAAAGGGCAGATGTATTTCCTTAATTTTATTATATAGAATAGAGCCCTGGCCTTATTCTATGCAAACACTAATTTTACTTCACCACATTTGATTATAGTCTAGCGACTGATGGCAAATTAACAACAACAAAAATGTATGTAGTGCCTATCTATATATCGCTTAATATTGAATCACTCAAATAAACATACAAAACATATTATGTAACATATCAATACCACAAAGCAACAGTGAGATATATCGTCAATGAGTTATTTCTTTGTCAACCACTGTTGCTTTCTTAAAATTGTTTTTTCTCTAAAATGAAACAGTGCAAATTACTTAGTTCAATACCGTAAGCAAAAACATAGGCAAGAATTTGAGCACATAACTCAGTGTTGATCTTATAGAACAAATATTTTAGAATAGTTCTTGTGAGACAACTCAAAATCGTCAATTTAGCAAAATATCTCAGTGTTGTGTATTATAGAACCAATCTTAACTTTTATTTTTCAGCTTTAATCTTTACAATTTCTCTCAAAAGTGATTAGGATGCCACAATGAAAGATCGTTAATGTGAATTTATAATTTTATAGAGAATTAAACACCAATTATTTACAACTCAAAAGTTGACATGCACAATGTTTTTAAATAGATATGTACATAAGTATTTCATGTATGTACCTAACTTATTGAAACATAATAAGTAATTATTGAAGTTTTTAAACGTTCAGAAGGGTCTTAAGTTATGTGATAACAAAGAATTGATTGAGAACCTTGAGTGAGGAGATTATGTAGGTTAAACATCTGAATACTGCGAGATATTACATACATAATTTAGAGCGAGTTTCGCAACATTTACTGCTGCTAGAACTGCTGAAAAAGAAATGAATTGTCGTTAAAACTTACCTCGCCGTTCGCAACGTTAATCCCCAGGTAAATATCTCCAAAAGAACCACCACCAATCCTACGAATGATCCTGTATTTCCCTGTTATGAGAATCTCCATTTTGAAGGCCAACATTTTCGCGAACGAAGTCATGGCGATGATTGATTCGTAAACTACAGTTATAATAACAAATTTATCTACAAAACACACAAATTACACAAATAAAACACTATTCACTAAAACAAGGTTTTGACACGCTAACATCTATTTCATTTCCTTGTGATGTGAGTGATAGTAATCTGTTTATTCTTTTTTTTTTAATGATAAAAGTATTGAAAGATTGTGTCAAAATAGTTAACATTGACAAGTGACAAGTAAGACTAAACTGCAATGGAAGGGAAAAAAACAGTATAAAGTAGGCTATGTACAAGCATAGACTTGCAATTGAATAGAGATAGAGGATAGAGATAAGGAGCGCAATCTTACATGGGTGTTAAACTGAAAAAATTGCAACTAAAAGCGATAAATTGGGATCGAGAGAGAGTTTAAGAGTATGGAAATAATGTAGCAGTAGTTGATGGAGTGAAGTGCGCCGAGTTGAATTTTGGTTGAATTCTTTACTGTCACTAGCGTCATCAATTTATCGTCTTTCGACGGACACTTTTAAATACTCAGAGATTGCCCTGCTTATCTCTATCCTCCTTGGTAATTAGATCCCGGTAAAGACTATAAATACTTCGGATTGGTTTGAAATCAAGGTAGCACCTTTACCTTATAACCCTTTAGCATCCAGCATTTTTGTGGTACCTTATAACCAGTCGGATAAACAATTATTTTCGTATCCATTTTGCTAGAGCCGGATATATACGACAAATTCCTCTACTTGTATGTTTATTTTTAAATTATGGAGTTGCTTTCCAAGCGGTTAAAGGGTTAATGCTTACATCAAATCGGATTTTTACTAATAGTACGTATTTTATCCAGTAGTGCAACCATTTTGGGTGGTTTGTTTACATTGTCTCCATTATTATTTTACTAGCGACCCGCTCCCGGCTTTGCCCAGGAAAAATTTAAGTAGCCTATCCTGTGTCCTGTACGTCTAAATATTTATCTACCAAGTTTCATGAAAATCAGTTAATTCGTTTAAGAGTTATGGAGGAACATACATACATAAATACAGAAAAAAATTCTAGAAATTGTCAATTTAGTTTCAGTATCATGTATAGAGCCTATAAACACGATATCTCTGAAAACAAAGTAACTTACTCCATGACCAACCCTTAAGCCGCGTCCTCACTAGGGCCGCACGGCCACATCAGGCCGGCCGCTCGGCCAGGCCTTGTACACACTACACGCGTACACACTATACATACAAGGCCTGGCCGAGCGGCCGTGCGGCCCTAGTGAGGACGCGGCTTTACACATTTATTATTTGTTGATTAGAGCCTTACAGGGAACTTTATTTTCAATTAAGTCGCCTGTGACATCTTCAGCCTTCTCTAAAACTAAAAGACATCAGATATCCTATCCCAACAACACTTATCCATAAACTTCAAAATAAAACAACATGATATACGCTTAAAAAGTAAAATATATACTTTATTGATTGAATAATTAAAATAACATAGTAAAAATAATTAAAAAAAAAACATTGCAATACCGCGTACATACTTACAACTTTAATCAATAATCCCTAATACGGGGATACATAATTCATGGCAATAAACCCCCAAATTAAAGACAAAAAATAATTAAAAATAAACTTTTCCAAAATATTCCTAGAATCTAGACCGTTGTTACATTTCATTTACACCTTAACACTAAAACTAGCACTAAATGCTATATCATATTTTCTTAGAACACTTGTAGGATAATATTTTTAGATAAACACTACTGTACTTTAAGGCATGTGAAAACTATGTCCAATTCATACATTTTCTAGCATCTACAACTATTTAAAAAATTAAACCATTATTCCAAAAATGCATTAGGTTAGGATTACAAATAAGATATATTATATAACTTGAAAAAAAAAAAAAAAAAACTTCAAAAACTATCAAGGCTTTCTTTTGGCAGTGACTATAACTACGCTTCATTACTACCAAACAGCATTTTTATTTCTACAATGGTAACCCAGTTCGAGAACTGAGTTCTAAATTTAAATCTGGGGGCCTAGTGCGAGTTTTACTCTATCAAACGCGTCTAAAGCGTAAGCCGTAAACGTCAATTTGTATGGGAATGAAGTAGTGCTACAAGTTAGCCGCCAGGCAGCGCTGCTTCATTCCCATCACTGATCTGTAATAAAGCACTGGATAGGCTGCTGTCAAATTATTTTCATGTCTATTTGAAAATCGCCATTATGGCGCTGTAGGCTATGTAGTGTAAGTACATGGAACTAAAACTAGTGATGTCCGCATGATAGGGACATTTACAGAATACACATTTCTTCATGTTTCAAAACTCAAGCGGACACAAATAAACTTAAACAGTCCCTAAGACATCAACAAATGGAATAAAACGTGAATGAAACAGACACTATTATACTTATCTATGGATTAAAAATGCGCAAACTTCAAAATTAGTACTTTAGTACGGCGGCGCTTCAAAATGGTACACGTAAGTATCTGTAATTTGTATTGGATAACCCATCCAGTGCTTTATTAGAGAGATCAGTGATTCCCATACAAATTGACATTCATGCGTTCGACGCGTTTGATTGAGTAAAACACGCACTAAGCCTTGATCATGTTTTTTTACCTTTCTCTTAGGCCAGCAGGTTTGAAAGAGTTCAGAATCGCTACTTTTTTTTGTCTAATCCCATGGTGAGTTATGTATGTTGCATTTTGTCATAATATTTAATTATATTTGTCATAGTATTAAAAATGCAATAATATTATATTCAGCTAATCTCATAAATTACTCATTTTTTTAATAGTTTGACACATTTTTGATCTCTAAAAATTCTTCCACCTATAGAAAGCTACATTATCAGCGAGTAATATAGGATATTATATTTTATAATGTTACGCGGACGAAGTCGCGTGCAACAGCTACCTTACCTAACTAATATAAAGAGAAATTGTATGAAGAGAAATTACATTTTTGTTTGTATGGAATAAATTAAAAAACTACTAAGCCGTTTTTTAAAACTTCTTTCACCTATAGAAAACTCCACTCTCAGCGAGTAACATAGGTTATACATATATTTTATAACGCGTGCAACAGCTAGTTTAATTTTGTTTGACTGAACGTCTTTGTCGTCTTTAAAACACAGATGAGGGTATTAAGAGTGTAGCGATTCTGAACTACTTTTGTAAGTATTCGTATTAGAAGATTTTTCTCTTAAGGCGAAGGCATGCACTTGAGGCGTTCAAATGCAGCCTTCTCTAGAGCCTCGCGGTGATCGGGATGAGCGATTTTGATCAATTCGTACGCTCGTTGCCGCAGAGACTTTCCAAAGAGATAAGCGATGCCCTGCTCTGTCACCACATAGTGGACATGGGCACGGCTGGTCACCACACCAGCACCTGTAACGGTCAAATTATTATATTAAAACTATAGTACTGAGGTACTAGTTTGATTGCGCTAGTGCAATCAACCTAGTAGTAGTATTCCAGTCACCTTCAAACCTTCAGTTTCAAACCGATATATCGATAAATAACCTTATTGCGATTGCAAAAACGAAATGTAGAATTTTCATTTTCATTTGCCATTAACTGCTTAATTAACAAAGTTGGCACTTTTTTTTCCCCGGAACCTTATTTACAGAGGACGTTATGATGAACAAATTTTATTGGAAACTTTTTTCGATAGGACGCGTTCCAAAAAAATTATCTCAAAAATATCCATTTTTTTAAATTTTCCATTTAAAAATTGGCCAGAGGGTGGGCCTCTTGAATAGAACTTATCCTAAGGTGACTGGAATACAGTAACATCAATAAATTAGTTACTAATTCATAATTAACCAAGCGAGCGAGCGACGTATGCCTCATTAACCCTTTAACCGCTTTGGTTTTGTAGGAGTTGTCGTTCTTCTAGCGCCTGACTCGTAATTTTTTATTATACAAGTAGAGGAATTTGTCATATATATCCGGCTCTGGCGAAATGGACACGAAAATAATTGTCGGATAAATCCTACCCTGGCAGCTGAAGTGTTAAACATTTATCTCCCCGGTGTAAGAGTAATAGATAATAGAACTGACCCGGCTTAAGGGTGGGCACTATCTTGGACTCGCCGCGCTTTGTGGCAGAGACGAGGGCGATGATTGGCTTCCCGCGTCCGTCCACCGACTCGGCGGCGCCCCGTATGAAGTCCACCTGACCACCGAAACCCGAATACATGCGGGTACCTGAAAAATATTGGCGGACGCGTTAGCGGGACCCCTCTTCCTTTCTTTGAGCGGGGTTGACACGGCCGAGTACACACGGACCGATGTACTCGTACGAGTCAATTTCATACGAGTGCGGTAATAGGACGCGGCTCGAATCAGACGAAATCGTCCGAGTGAGCTCGTAATACGAGTAGCGTCCGAGTATTTATACGAGTGTGCTCGGTCCGAGTGCACTCTGACCTTGTCAACGTGGCTTTAGCTAAACGCTAGCTAAAATTCTAAATTTGAACTTTGCAACACTGCTAGAAGTACCTTGCAATTTTGATGATCAGATTGATGGACTGTGTCGGCGACAAAATTAAAAACAAAAAACTTTGACTTTGAGCAATAATTACTTGAACGTATTGAACAATAAAAAAATGTACAGAAAATAGTTACCAATGGAGTCGGCGCAGACTTGTCCGGTGAGGTCCACTTCGATACACGAGTTGATCGCTGTCATCGTTGGCTGTAGGGACACGATGTGTGTGTTGTTCACGTAGTCGATCTCCAACATTTCTTTAGTAAATATATTCACATTATATAATTATTTGTCCAATTTACTCGTCTAGTATTGAATTGGAACCTATTCATACACATTTTACCGTAACTTAAAAACCTATAAATTAAGGTGCAATATTGCGCAATAAATTTTTGTAGCTTCTAGACGTTTTGGTCTAGTGGTTAGTAACCCTAGCTGTTAACCAAACGGTCGTGAGTTCGAATCCCGCTAGGGGCAAATTTTTATGTGTTAACTGTTAACATTTACATTTGTGAAGATATTTATATTTATTTATTTATATTCTCAGAGGTAACCGAAAAGATTAATAAATTAGTATAAAAAAACAATTGTTTTTTTTGTACAACAATTCGCGCTGCATTGTTTGACGACTAAGTATATATAATTATGAAAAACTAGCTGGTGCCCGCGACTTCGTCCGCGTTGATCGATGAAAGGTACCCTATGTCCTTTCTGGTGTCCCAGACAACGTGTATGCAAAATTTCATGGTGATCGGTTCAGTAGTTTTTGCGTGAAAGCGTAACAAACAAACAAACAAACTCACATTCACATTTATAAAATTAGTAAAGTAAGGGGATAAACATACCAATAAACGGATTGTTGTCGACGAAATCAAATAACTTTCTATCGCCAACGAGGAAACTGCCCACGACGCGTCCCCTGTGAGTTTTCTTCCTAGAAAACAAAATGTATTGATGATAACTCTCCGAGTACCGAATCAGCCGTTATGTTTATGGCCCTCAATATCTCGGTAAACACTGAACACGGACAGTCCTGTTCCCAAAAAAATTGCATATTCAATGAGTATATCCCAAAACGCTTGAAACCAAGCCAGCGAAATAAATTAAAAAGAGTATGGCCCTCAATATCTCGGTAAACACTGAACACGGACAGTCCTGTTCCCAAAAAAAAAATGCATATTTAATGAGTATATCCCAAAACGCTTGAAACCAAGCCAGCGAAATAAATTAAAAAGAGTATAGGTACACACTTGTTGTTGGTAACGCAACCGCGTTTCACCAAGTCGATCACTCCCACGCTGAACATCTCCGAGTGTATCCCGAGGTCCTTGTGATCCTTTAGGGCCGACAAAACTGCGTCCGGGATACTGCCGATACCTGATGCGGATAGTTTCCATTAAATTTTGTTTTTTAATCGAGACAAAAATGACATTACATTTTACATGCATTACATACAATTACATGGTATCATTGTATGCAAACTTGACATTTGCATTTGTCATTTTTGTCTCTGAGATTAAAAAAACAGACTAGTTATATGTCACTAAAGTAATGTCTAAATTGATTACACTTGTCTAATGGCTGCCACTCACCATCAGTTGGCATGATCAAGCCAAATATTCCGCCACACACGGTCAGTTTTACTTGATCCAAGCCATTGGAACATGCCAACTGACGGTGAGTGGCGGCCATTATATTCGATCCAATATCTTTTCGAAAGCTTCTCAAAAAATTTTAATTAAAAATTTGAGTTATGTCCAGTACACATAGGTAGGTACATACTTGAACTTTTTCGTATTATAATAAAACAAACACATATGTAATTTGTTTCACATCAAATATCACTATAATTATAATTTTTAATTTAATTTTTTTAATAATAAATTCACTAATAATAAATTCTGTATAATCTACAAAATTCTGTCTATAGTTCTTATTTGATCTGAGCTCCTCAATCCACTATAAAGGTCGGCACCGCATTTGCAAATCCATGGCTTCATTTGCTATGGAAATGCACCATCAAACAGAAATTTTAGACAGAACCTAGACTCACCCATTTGCAGCGTGGCCCCATCTTCAACTAAATTCTGTCCGATGAGCTGACCAATTTTAGTCTCCTCCTCGCTGCCCCCCTTGCTTCCGTGTTCCGGCAACGGGGTGTTGTCCTGAACGGCGTAGTCGATGTGCGACACGTGAATTATCGCGTCGCCAAACGTACGCGGCATATTCACGTTTATCTGAGCTAAAAATTAAAATTTTCATTGTTGAACAGATATCATTATCTCAGTCGTAGCATGTCCACTGCTGGACATAGGAATCCCCCATTATCTTCCAATAGACAGGTCGATCGTTGGCCCTTATCATGGTCGTCTGTCCACCTTGAGAACCTTCCGGTCCCAGCGACCCAAGGCTCTCCATATGTGTTCTGACCACTGTCACTTCAACCTATTAAATTTCCCTATCCCGTCAACAAAATAAGAGTCAGTGAAGACCGAAATATTATACTACTACTACTACTATAACTATGGTTTTTGCGTCACATAAAAAATACCCTTAAAACGGAATCATGGCGGAATCTTGCCTTCGCGCGTCGATAGTACGCGTCGGTATTAACGACCAAGTTCTACTATTGATTTTGAACTCCAATGTGTTGACGTAAAGTAACATTTTCTTTAAATGACACATGTTTGGTTGGTTTTAAATGACATATGACAGAGTTCATTGCTCTACGCATATGTCACTTTTAAATGTTCCAGAAGCGCTACCGCCCACTAGGCAGCCTGGCTGCGGCAGCCATGATGCATCGAGACACCTACCTTCAAGACCCCGACCTACGCATCGAGACGAGCGACGACCGGCCTGTCCCCATGGCTTGTCGGCCTGTCCTCACGGCTTGTCGGCCTGTCGGCCTGTCCCCACGGCTTGTCGGCCTGGCTCGCGAGAAATCAGGCCGCGGGACTGCGGCCATATACGCTCATATATTTAGCGTCGGTTTGTATAGCAATTGTACTTGCATAAAGTAGAGGTGACTGAGTTCAATACCTACATACATATTCACATACAATTATTTGGTACAAAGTTTTAACTTATTTAATATTTACCAATAATCATTTTCGAGTTGATTAGAGCGGATCTCACGCAGTCGACCGAAGTACCCAAACTGCAGTAGCCATGTTGATCGGGAGGAGATACCTTGAAGTGAAACGTAAACCTTTAAGTGGGCTTAAAAGGAGTCTTCGATCATGGTTATTGTAAAAACGATTTTTCCAACTGTTAATAAACATTTTTATTTATTTTTATTTTAAACGTTTTTATGATTGTTAAACAGTAATTGTTTACAATAAATAAATAGTTCGATTTTATATAAGATTAGCAATAATTCTTTTAAACTAACAAACTATTTTTTTTTTTAATACAGGGTGGCAGGCAGGCAGGCGGTGAATCCATTAGAACAATTCATTGAAGAGTATTTGGAAACAAGAGCACATTCATTTAAGATTACTCATGTACATACAAATTAATTTCTTTAATTAGTTCCAATCAGCCAATGCGAATGACAATCAGCGATGCTACTTTTCCTATACGTACGTCAATACGGATGTAATAAATTGATGAACAATACATTCGACAACCATGTATGGAAGAGTTGTATTGCCCCCTCATGTTTCATAATGTGTACATAGACTATTTTGACCATAAAAAAACTTTAAAAAAAAAACACTCACTTGGATAACAGCGATGTCGGGCTGGATGATCTTTCTGTGAAACAACTTGGGTATGTCCTGGAGGAATATGGGGATTGCATCGGAACGACCTTCGGCTACTGACTTTCGAACATTCGCAGCCATGAACAAAGATACAGATCTGTAAAAACAAATACAAAGTATATTTAGATTATTATTTTTTTCATTTAGGTGATGGGAAGCACTTTATGGTAGGTGGAGCTAACCTTTCATAGATCCGATCTAGAACCAAAGCAGCATTGGGGCAAAAATCAGTGCACTATCCAACTAATTATGTATGAAACTTGGAATATGGATAGTTTATTAATTGGATTAACATACAGGATATACTACTTATCCTGGAGAAATGTTAGGTGCCCGAGGGAGACATGCAGACACACAGACAAAAATTCTAAAAAATATTTTTTTGACCTCGGTAACTTAAGCACCGTTTCCTTTTTTTTAAATATTTAATGTACGGCTCATTTATGATTTTATTATGTGCATATTAGATAATGCTTCACTAGGTAATCTTCTGTGACAATTAATTTAAGGAAAGTCCCTATTTAATCGGAGGTAAATGCATTGCGTATTTCATGTATTTCATTATCATTGAAAACGAATAAAAAACGTGATAAAGATAACAATACAATTCCAGACAAGACTTTATCTGCCTAACACTTCTTTATCTACGTTACAAACCAACATTTTACTTATTTCTTTAAAGCGATAATATCAATATACTCGTAGCTTTGTAACACGCGGTCTTATCATTAAAGATGACATAAAAAATGTGACATTGGATGTTATATGGTTCATGATAACTTGGAAAACTCTAATCTGAGTTGTCATCAATCTTAATGTATGTGACATTTTGTGTATTGTCTCACACAGAGAAAGTATGCTTAGTAAACACAAGCCATCGAAATACTACAATGGAATTTGCGTCACAAATGCCAAAGCGGCACATATAAAGAACGCCTTTGACAGAATCATGGCGGACTCTTGCCTTCACGCGTCAATGGTAAAAGTTAGTAACGATCAACTTCTACTATTTCATTTTAAACTCTAATGGGTTGACGTAAAGTCACATTTTTTTTAAATTACGTACTTATTATTATGTTTGTTTTGTTTTAAATGACAGTTCATGCTCTACGCATATGTCACTTTTAAATGTTCCATAAAATTCGTAGTGTTTTATATGGCACGCGGGTTCCATGTTGTAGTAGTTTGATGATTGTCTCACACAGAGAAAGTATGCTTAGTAAACATAAGCTATTAATTCAAAATTATAAACTAACCCTCGACTTTCTATTGAGCCCAAACACGCTATATCTGCTGTAAATTTCTGAGGAGTTGGAGACTACTTGATGCTGAGGCATCAGATCAAGGTTACCATATTATGGAAACACCAACGAAGTAACAGTAGGTATACCAAATTTCATATCAATCGAAACTGTGTAAGTTAGTGAAATCCCTTCAAAAACTTAGAAATGGGCTTCATAAACTATTTCGATCAAGACAGCTTTTAAACAAAAAAAAAAACTGATTGAAATCTATCCATCTGTTTGGATGCTACAATACCATAGACAAATAGTTTCACACATACACATACATACAAGTCAAATTTATAACCCCGTTTTAGCGTCGGGAGTTGGAGTTTAAAAAAAAAAAGATATAGATAATATGTTACCCATGGGTAAAGGTTAATGGTATGAGCTTTTATAATAATTTATTGAGGTGATCAATCAATCTCATAGGTATATTTTGTCATATCAATGTCGTTTACAGCCCACCAGACTATATTTGTGTGTATAGGTGACGGTAACCATTTACTATCAAAGCGTTGCTGCGTTATTGAGGTACAAACGTTCCAGGTTCGATTCCCGGCAGGGTCAATTTTGGAAATGAACTTTTTAAAGATAGCCCGAGTCTGGATCAGGAAAGCAGTGACATGGCACTGCTTAGAGAAGACCTCCGTAAAATAAAACAGCACGTGTGCTGTTGTGTTTCGGTGAGTGAGTAGGGGATGCCGTAGTTTCCTATCCCTTGTCCTTAATCCTACTGTAGTCGGCAGCCCACTTGCAACACCTGTGCCGTTGCTTGTGTTATAAGCGACGGTAGCCACCTACCATTATGTGGGCTGTCAGTCTGTCGGCAGACCTTAACATAAGAAATAGAAATATAAACCTACCGAGAAAAATTATCTAACTAAAAGTTAGCCGATATACAAACAGACAAACGCGGAGAGCGACTTCAATAATTATAAAATTCTTTAATTATTATAAAATAGCTATTAATATAAGGGCCTCTTTCACCATCTGTCAAGTAGGCTAACTGTCATTTAAAGTCACCGGTAAGAGAAACTGAAAATAATAATAAAAAATCGCCTATCGAAGGTTGATCGAAGGATGCAGTAAACCGAGTGCATAATTCAACAAAACATAAAATTATTTCTAAAAGTAACTAATTAACACTTCACTTGTAGCTGGTGAAAGAGGCCCTTATAGTTGTTATGTTAATTATATAATGTGTATACAAACAAATTATATACACATTGTCTAATTCAGAGACATCTATTGAATGAAATGTGAACCAACCTGAATATGTCCTTGCACTCTGGTCGTACATACGCCGCTTCCTTTTCAGTGTGCATATGAACCACTTTGATGTCCCTCAACGAGCCAGACATGCCGACCTCTGTCATCGCGTCCAAAAGAACGGCTGGTGTCGCCGCGGCCCCTTGTGAAAACACCGTTTGTCCTGAAAACGGGACACAAAATTGATTGTTACATAATTGAACTAGCAACTCGCTCTCGGCTTCGCACGGGTGCAATTTTTTCCCACAAATTACAAACCTTCCTCGTCAAAAGTATACTTGTGAAATGGGATACTTTCGTTATACTTAGTTACTTCCGTGTTAAATTAACTAATATTGAGGGAATATCTGTGAAACAGGTAAAATAAAATATTGGGTACAGTCAGGGTACGAAAACCTTCGTCAGTTTTCAAATTCATTCCTTTATCAAGTCGTAGACACTTAGTACCTTATATGCTACTTAAACGCTAATAAAGCAGACAAATGATAAAAATGGCTTGGTACAAGAAAGTATCGACTGAAATGATGAACATATTCTTACCCCGACTGTACATTTTCTCGATTTCAAGTGATACATGATACTCTACGATCTAAAAAAAATACAACTGTTTATAATAAAATCGTTGCAAATTAATTCTAAAATAATGGCAATTGGCAGAAGCTCTCAAGTTTTTTCGGTATCGTGTCGGTAATAAACTGACGTCAGGATCGGAAAAATATATCAATGTCGTGTGTGTAACGCATTTGTAACGAAAAAAAAAAATAACGTACATTCTTTACAAATGACAGAAAAGAAGAAAATAACATAATTGTTTCAATATTTCTTGTTCAATATTTTCGATACTGTTTACTTAAATTATAAATAAAATTTCAAAACGGTCAAAACCCTGAAAAGAGATTGTGTTTTTAACGTGCTATAAAACGTTTTAATTACATATTATCGTAAATATTTTTTATAAGTAAATGATCTGTGGTAAACGAGTGTTAACGGCCTAGTATCATTACTATTAAGAATGGGTATAAAGCAAACAAAATTTGTAATTTCACCCGCGTGGCCCCTTGGACATGACAGTGACACAAAATACGTAGAACTACGCACAACATGCGACGGAAGATAGCGCAACTCGCTCAATAAAAATGTTATAAGTGCCAAAAGTATTAAATATTAATTATTCGTAAACTACAATATCAAATGAAAAATTGTTACATACAGCCTTAGATAATATGTGAAGTGAAATTACTGATACACTTTTAGCTTTGTAATGTGTGTCATTTTGAAAATAAAACTAAAATCGATGGAAATGAGAGCTCATTTGGTGATTTTTTTCTATCGAGAAAATTTCATTATATTATGTTTTCTGTTACAGAAGTCACTTTCATTTATAATGTATTTATCTATTTAAAAAAATTAATTAAATTAAACTTTGTTTACTTAGATAAAATTCAAATCTAGGATTGGCTATTTCTCTTTATGCCCGCTCTTAAGGCCACCATTCACGGGCACTCCACTTGACAGCGCTCCACTCCATCACGACATCGGTGGAGGACATCCAAATTCTTATCATATAAAATTCACGTGGTTTTTTACATTCACGATGAGATAATGCATGAATTTGGAGTGGATGGAGTGGAGCGCTGCCAAATGGAGTGGACGTGAATGGTGGCCTAACCCCCATAGTAATGCCAATGACGTAGGAATATACAATATTATGTTTACAAACAAGATAACAGTATCAGTCGCCACGCTCTCCTTATTGATGTCTTCGTTATTCCGGAGACATATTTTAAATCTCTAAGAAACAATTCAATTCAAAGATAAATCAAAGTAAAATGCTAAACTGGCTAAGTAAATAAATATTTTTTACCATTTAATACTACTTATTAGACATTTATTCTGACATTTGTAATGAATAAACTCAAAAACTACTGTGCCGATTCTTTAACTTATAGAAACATATCCCTAGAGAACCTAAAATTTTCCAGGTGAAAAAGTATCCTATATCTATATGTTATATTTGATACTTGTGTTGTTATCAATACTAATAATAAATCTGTAAGGTTGGTCATGGAGTAAGTTACTTTGTTTTCAGAGATATCGTGTTTATAGGCTCTATACATGATATACTGAAACTAAATTGACCATTTTTACAATTATTTCTGTATGTATGTATATGTATGTAACGAATTAACAGATTTTCATGAAACTTGGTGGATAAACATGTAGAGGATAGGCTACTTTTTTCCTGTTCAACGCGGACGAAGTCGCAACCATCAGCTAGTATCATGATAAAACTTTTCAAACCTAAAGAGGCACCTACAATTATTGTAGGTATCTCTAAGTAACTTCTTTAGTTTTATTTTTATTATTATTTATTTTTATTTTATTCTTTATTTTTAGTAAGTAACATTTCACTTCTTTACGAAGCCTTTTATTCTGCAGTTGGCAAGTTGTTGCACATGACCTGAATACAAACTTACCTGTTTTCCAGTTATATGGAAAATTAATACAGTATGTAATTCCATTCACACAACCTTTTGAATACTAAGTTGCACAACATTAGAGTTGAAAATTGCATTTTTTTTTTTAATAACTTGCACTGTAAAAGTTGAACGTCATAGCAGTTTAAACGCTTAATTTATTTTTATGTGCATGCTATAATATTGTGAATGCGAAAGTGAGTTTGTTTTTTAGTTATACTTTCACGCCTTAACATCTCCACTGATCATTATGAAATTTTGCATACACGTTGTCAGGGATACAGAAAAGGGTATAGAGTACTTTTTATCCAGTGATATGTTAAACAAGAGGATGCGCCCTTACCATACTACTAGTGACAAAACAATGGTCCTCTAATTTGCACATCTAGTTACTAAAAATAATTTGTTTTCATTGCCATCTTAATACTTATTTTCATTTCTTATTGGCGCATTCTGTTATTGTAAAGTGTTCTCATTGGTTGGTTGGACATATCACTGGTAAATAGGCATTTTCGTATCTTTCTACGCACAGAATGAACACCCGTCATTGGTGCCAATTTCCGATTTTGACACCGGCGCGTCGGTGCCACGTACTAGAAGCGTTAGCCTTGTCCTATATAGAAGTCATTGTTTTTATTCTGAAAAAAAATTAAGGTTCCCGAAAGGATCGTCTAAAAATGTAAAAATTGGGCGCCACTGTCATCACAGCGATAAAAATATCAGGCGTTTTATATGTTTTTTTTTCTTTTCTTAACGCAATATATGCCTAATGTTTTCATTGAAAATTATTTATTTTATTTGCTTTTAAAACACAGACATCAATATTAAGCCATCATTTTACAATAACGCTGCCTATGACTTTTAAACACCTACCTATCCTATCTCTACTTACCTATTAACATTGTACTAAAACCAACTGTAGGTATAATAAATTTATCAGAGAAACGTTGACAAGGTGCCAATCATTACCCTGATAATGTCCTCAAGCTGATAGTCTACTCAACGGTAAGTAAACATTGTTGCCTATAACAAAAACAATGCTACAGGTAGAATATTTTTGTGAAAGGAAGATTGTGAAAATTCGTGAAAAGCCCTAGGCGGGTCGTTAGTATAGTATGATTTAAATAAAAAACTTTTTTCCTAAAAGGTGAGACCAAATAGACAATTTAAATTAACAGTGTAAGATAAAGTAACCATTTCTAAAATATTGCATTGTTTATTTAAAAAATTGGAGTTTGATCTTGAATAATTTATTTAGTTACTTGATAACAATTACAATATTATGTATGCGTGCCTATCACGCGAAGGTTAATGAACATTATTTTTGGCTTACAAATAAAGAATTTTCGACTTAAAAGCCAATAATAATAAGACACAAAATGAAGTGTAAAGTAAAAACGAATGAACTAATTTTTATTGAATTCTGTCAAAAGCCTAATGTTGAATTGTCAACTAAGAACTTTGTATGGGAAAAAGGTATTTTTTTAAAAATTTTCTCGTCATAAGAACCTTCCTTGGAGTGCAAGTAATTTAGAAGTTAGTCCAGCAGTTCTCGAGTTTTGCACTTAGTAACACTTTTAGCAATTTATGTTTTATTTAAATAGATTTCATCATTAGTTATAGTTACAAAGAACTTTGTAAAAAATAAACAGTTATTAATATGCATTTATTTCAAAATATTCATCCATTACACCTCTTTAGGAAACCTTGTTTATTTTATGATAAAAGTTAATTGTTTGTGCTAACTGATAGCTCACAACTAAACTTAACATATTTGTTACACAAATAACAACCAGTCGTGTTAAATCTTATTGTGACGTAAATATTTATTATGTATAACGTATCTACATTGCAGAAATGGCGCAGATACAACTGGTTTATTTTATGAATGAAATGACCTTGCCCATAACTTTATTAATTTGTATTACCTAATATCTTTGAAAATATTAAAGACGATATTGACAATGTGTATGTATTATAGTCTGTCTATTAAATGTATTATCATCATTATTATGTAATAACTACATGTAGTTAAATAAGGTATTATTGATGCATGTAAAAATTGAAGTTTTATGTTTGATTGAACAATATTTCTCCATAACAATAAACATTTATCTGCCATGTATTTTATGTGATTTAATTATTGGAAAGCTTAGGTGTCATTAATTACTACTTGGGGGGCGTTCAAGTATTATGTAAGCATATTTATTACAATTATTATGGACACAACTTGGAAATGCTCCAAAAATATCTATAGTTCCTACAATGTTCAACATTTGTAAACCGTATATTAGTATCAAAGAAACCATCTTATTTATTTAAACTAGAACGACTAGAAATGTCTTTCGTGAAATATTTGTAGGTCAGTAGTATTTCATTTTAGTATAGTGGCAGTGCACACTAACAGCATAAAACAGCTATATAAAAAGGACTGCATGTACTTACAAACTTACAACAAATTAAAGATGAGAATTCATTGGCAAAATGCCAAATAAAATATGATACAAAATCGCTATACATATTTATAAATACTACAGGTCAATGAAAGGTTAATCTTTAAGGAGAGATACCTATTCAGATATCAGATTAAGTTCAGGTATCTCATGTTAGATGTAATAACATAATTATGTTCAATTATATTCTAATAACTATATGTTCATTACATATAATATTATCACAAATATATACTCTAACAAATATTACTTATAATGAATCTCAAGGGACTGAGCATTTTTTATAAATAGTGTTTGTTAAAGAAAGAAAACTAACCAAATTATTTTCCGGGCCAACTTTCTGATACTTTAAAATCACTTATGCCTAGTTTTTTCGGAAAACTTGTCAACCTTGGCTTTAACAATTGGCCCTGAGATTGGTGCATTATTCTGGTGCTGTTTGTTGAACCACAACAACATTGTTTGATTCTAAGTTATCCAGTTTTGGCTTCCTTAATTTTGTGCTGGCAATCCTTGCAGATCTGCTGTAGAATCGTTTCATTGTTTTTCAAATAGTAAATGGACTTAGCCTGCTATAGAGGAAAGATTTGATTGTTTGTTTGTTTGTATTGAATAGGCCCCGAAACTACTGGATGGATATGAAAAATTCTTTCACTCATGGGAAGCTATATCACTATATTATCAGCGAGTAACATAGGCTACTTATATTTATAAATATACGCGGGCAAATCCGCGTGCAACAGCTAGTATTAACTATAATAAAGAGTGTATTTTGTTGTGTGTGATTTAGAGGTATACCAACAAAATTGTACAAATTTTTATGTTATAGGAAGATTTTCATTATAATTAACAAACACTGTATTATTATTTCGAGATATTAAATAAGTAGTAATTGCCGAGAGTAATTGGCTTGATTGGAATATAATCATACCCTTGCGAATTTAAGGTGGGTCACCGAACTAGTCAAAAGATAATTTACAAAGACTGATAACTCATCCAAATATCAAATACATAGTTTGCTTGCACTACTATGAGTGTATATTTACAGAAACACGATCTAAACTTCATTTATTTTTAGTTTCATTGCGGTTGATTCAGGTCGATTTGTGATTCAAGGATTTTATAATGGTCTCTGTATCTACTAGTTAATGCAAACATTATTGAACTTCGGACCATTAATACACTCGCTACGTTAGCTAGTACCTACTCGGTTACGATAGGCCTCTAAACACAATAATAGATGTAATCAATGACAATCATACAATTACAGCTTGCATACCTAATATTTACGTAAATCTTTTAGTACTACTTACCAGACTTTAAGCATTTTTCAAAAGCCTCCTTCGCCGTTACAAATTCTGGCTTCCTGTCCAGCGGTTGCGATAATTCTTGTGTGTATGTAAAATAGGTCCTATTAGACAACGCAGCACTTATTATTCCGAAATTCCGGTTGCATACTTGCGGCACGATTTTACCGATCGCTGACATTTTGATAAGCGGCTACAATGTCATGCGAATACTACTGATTTATTTGTTGCAATTTTTAATCTTATTCAAGTTAAATGAGGGATCTAAATAAAGGTTTGAGATTTATTTTTAAATACAAAACAACACACACAACGTCGGCCGCGGCCTACACCCCACCGACATCAAACGATGAATGAAGGGAAGGAAGAGAGAGAGAGAATGAGAAGAAGATTGAATTGAAATAAAGAATGAACTAATACCAAATGAATGACCGAATGAATGACCTTCAATCTTCAATCAATGAATGAATGGTTGACGCAATGGTTGACTCCACTGATCTCTAATATACCTCTGGATGGGTTATCCCATACAAATTACAGATACTTTCGTGTACCATTTTTAAGCGCCGCCGTACGTAAGTACGGGAACTAATTTTGACGTTTGCGTATTTTTAATTCATAGATAAGTAAATAGTGTCTGTTTTATTCACGTTTTATTCTATTTGTTGATGTCTTAGGGATTGTTTAAGTTTATTTATGTCCGCTTGAGTTTTGAAACATGAAGAAATGTGTTTTCTGTAAATGTCCCTATCATGCGGACATCACTAGTTTTAGTTCCATGTACTTACACTCCATAGCCTACAGCGACAAAATGGCGATTAAAAATGAGATAAAATTATTTGACAGCACCCCATCCAGAGGTATATTAGAGATTAGTGGTTGAATCTGAGTAATAAATAACCTTGACACCACAGAGTAGTTTTATTCTTTGCTGTTGACACAAGACAACTGAGTATATATAATTCTGTGGCCTAAACTGACATAAATTTAGTTAGCAGATGGTTAGCATAGCAGTTGGTTAGCAGCACGGGCGGTAATCTTCGACAACGGACCAAAATAATTGGACCTTTAAGTTTGAAGATGTCTGTGCCTCACATATCACAAATGACAGTTTTTTTTTTCACCTCCGTCGCCATATTTGTTTGTTTTGCTGTCAATTTATTTTAAACGGCAGTTACATTACAGTCTAGCATCTCTGTATAGTCTGAATTAGTCTGAGACACAGATTATTATGTTATTATACCGAGAGGTCTGAGGTTAGCAGTGGTTAGCAGAGAAACAGGGCGTATGGGGAAAAATAAAAACAAGCGTTAAAGGCATTTTCAATTTAATTTTTGCACAATACTTAGTTAACTTTTTTTAAGTGTATACATACATAGTAGATAAACGGGAACTATTAACGCTATCTGATTATAAGATTTAGAAAAATAAATTGTTATTCCTCTACCATAATAATTACAAATAGGTATCCAATCCAATCCACTAAGCAAAAAAAGTTTACATTTCTTAAATAGATAATAAGAATTTCTACAGGTAGTAATAGGTATATTTATGAAACAAAATTAGCACCTCACAAACAATGCTCGTTACCCAGTCCTTAACTTCATTATTTGTTGTTTTCCATCAAAGACTATTTCCATAATAATTTGATAAAATCCAAGATAAATCATACAAAAATCCATCTAAAGCAGAGTTGACACGTTCGAGTCTGCTCGGACCGAGTGGAACCGAAGAATTAAGCTTATTCATACGAGTGTAGGTACATACCTACTATGGTTTTCCAAGTCGAGCTTACCCATTTCCATATTATGTAATTCCAATATTTACCCACTCATTAGTTATTGGTCGTAGTAATACATAAAAAAGCATGGGACCACCATCGGCCACACTACAAGGGTCCCGACGTGTGTAAGCAACAATTCGTAAAATGTTATCAACATTAGGTATAGGTATGGATAATATTAAATTTTTAGGGCTTATGCTAAAGTCTCCCATTTCCATACCTACTACATAATTCCATGATCACTCGTTACGTTAGTTAATTCGTCGTAACAATACATTAAAAAACATGACATTTCTTATATACTTATGCTTAGACAATATGAAGGTTTGGATAGAAACAAATAAGTGAAATTAATTTCATATCAAGTGATACCTGCCTACTGTGGTCGTGTCAACGCGGCTTTACATATAAATTTTAATAATTTCAATTAATTAGATTAATAACTGAAAAGGGAAGAAAAAAGCTGAAAGTTAAAAGAGAATAAATACTTAATGACCTATACAACGATTATTCAATAAATAATTAGGTATATTGTTTAATTCACAAATAAACATGAGATAGAATACTGGTTTTGGCACAAAATGTTCCTTAGAAATACTCGTAGATGGTTAGATGTTCAAAGAAACACGTCAAATTGGGGTTCGACGTT
The DNA here is from genome assembly GCA_945859745.1 of Synanthedon formicaeformis. NCBI lineage: Eukaryota > Metazoa > Arthropoda > Insecta > Lepidoptera > Sesiidae > Synanthedon > Synanthedon formicaeformis. The sequence goes on from OX243978.1 coordinate 3,103,471, forward strand.
GCGTTCGTTCTTGTAACGTTTGGTTTGAATATCATCTTCTTCAACGTAGTCACAGGGCGCGAACAACTAGAAGAAAACACAAATTAAAAGAATGAATTCAATGAATTCAAATAAAGCGTGTGGGTTGCTCCCACTTAATTTTTTTTTCAACACAGACGAAGTCGCGGGCACCAACCATCAATACATAATAGAAGTAGGTACATACGTACCTAGCTGATATATTCATGTTTTTAGTTACATTATATTAGGGATTCCAAAAGCGAAGAACTGACGGTATATATGCGCAATTGATAACTAAGTATGTATGTCATTTTGTTATATTGTAGGTATTTTCTATTTTGTTTGATTTGCAATAATAGTTTTTACTTTTATTGCGACCTAAACGGATGCCAGACCCCACTAAAGAAATGGTTATTAATCCCACTATGGTCGGCAGGGCACTTACAGCACCTGTGGCCCTGTGGCGTTGCTTGTGTTATAAACGACGGTAGCCACCTACCATCAATTGGACCGATACAGCCTGTCTGAGGACCTTATCATAAAAATATCTCCATACTCGTATTACCCTTATAAACTCAAGTCTCTAATGAAAGTATATAACTTCACTTACTCTTTCATTAACGGGTTTTCCTTCGAGGATATATTTCAGCTTGCTCATCTGACACGGGCCCAAGATCTTCTCTAAACTGTTGGCTACTTCTCTAATATCTTCTTTCTTACGCCCATCTCTCTTACCGTTGGTCCAGCCTCGCGAATATTGGAAGGTCTGGGCTGCGACTGAGCACAAAGTCACAAGCACGACAAAAAGAATCGTAGGTCTTACGTGTATCGCCATTATCTTGCACTGAAACAAAAAGTTTGTTGTTAGTTGACTAAACAATAATTGTTTACAAGAGGATACATTAAAAAAACTTTACTAGACTTGGAGCTGTTACAGTTTTGATTTTAATTAAAAAAAAAGGTGGTAGATAGTAAATGTTTGGGAATGAGGTATATCAATAAATAAATACTCGTACTAGTTAAATCAGAAATCTTATAACTTTATTCTCAAACTAACTGGTGCCCGCGACTTCGCCCGGGTTGAAAGTAAGGGATGTGTAGCGTCTGCCTAAATGTGTAAAGCAATATAACGCCTGACATCTTTGCTGTTATAAAATTATCAGGGGTTGTATCTTTATTTTTAGTACATAGCTGATGCCCGCGACTTTGCCCGCGTTGAAAATTTTATACTAAAACTTTCCTCTTGAATCACTCTATCTATTAAAAAGACCGCATCAAAATCCGTTGCGTAGTTTTAAAGATCTATGCATACATAGGGACAGACAGACAGCGGGAAGCGACTGTTTTATACTATGTAGTGATAATTTAATTTTTCAACACAAACACACACACACACACACAAATTGCTCATACCCTACCTGAGATCCCTCCGCCAAGGTTTAGAATAAATTAATAATTAGACTTAGGAGTCTATTTAAGTCCTTCACAATGAAACCCTGTAATTGGTTATGTAGGTACATAGTAATATATCTGTATCTGTTGTATGTTATCTTGTTTTGCTGTAGGGTTTATGTTGAAAATAAAATAATCTTCACTTATGTCTTACACTTAACTAAGCTTCACTTTACTATAAAGCTAAGCTGAGCTTCCTGAGTAAGGAACGAATTTGTGTTGAGTGAAAGTTACAATACGCTAAAGTATAGTTAAGCGTCACTTAAATTTTAATCCTAAGAATAGTGACAGTTGAAATACCGGCCCTAAAGGGCACAGAACGCTCAAAAATTACAGAAAGCGTTTTAGACTCGACGTAACGGGAGATAATGAGAAAATAATATCGCTGCTTAAAAACTAAAGGGCCATGAAATAAAAAAAAATCCAGAAATGTTTTTATTGCAAAAATACAATCACAATCCTTCATATTGTATGTTGCAAAAAGATTTTATGGTGGTTTTATTCCATATTTAGTATATTTTGATCATTTCTTATATATTCAAAAGTAACTTAGGTAAAACATTTAATGCTACTTAAAAATACGCTTCTAACGATGTATAATATGCATATATTTCATATATATCTAATAAGAAAAAATCGACAAAAAATAATTTAATTTTTTTCGATTAGCTCTCCTTTAAAAGTTGTAATTTTGATTTGTGGCCCTTTAGTTTTTAAGCACCGATATTACTTTTTCAGGGGTAACGCTCGTAACGAAACATAACAACAGAGGTGTTGTTTTTCAATATTATTTCGTTCGTGTATTACTTCCCACTGCCTCAAGGTATTGAGTATCTTTGATACCTCTTTTATGAATAAAAACAATAGTAAATCACAAACTACATAGCACTTTCAATGCCTCACCAAATATCAGAAAAATATTAATATCAAACTGAATGTTGATGAAAAAACCGAGGCCAAAAAAGTGGTTTTTAGAATTCTTGTCTATTTGTCTGTGCACACTAATCTCAGAAACGGTTCAAACCGATTTGAATGCGATTATAAATAAATATCGTAAGTATTTATAAAGTTTGTTATATTTTTAAAAATATTTTATTTTATTTGTTAATCAAAGCTTTTTTTTTATTTGTATTACACAGAGGAAAGATTTCATTGTTTGTTGAATTGAATAGGTTCCGAAACTAATAGGGACCGATTTCAAAAATTCTTTCACTGTTGGGAAGCTATATTATCAGCGAGTAACATAGGCTATCAATCTATACTAATAATAAATCTGTATATAAGTGTAGGTATTGTATGTATGTATGTATTCCTCCATAACTTAAACGAATTAACTGATTTTCATGAAACTTGGTACATAAACATTTAGACGTACAGGACACAGCATACATAGGCTACTTTTTTCTTTTTCAACGCGGACGAAGTCGCGTGAAACAGCTACTTTGTTTATATTCTTATACTTATTTTTCCTATAAACATTTAATGCTGTAGTTTGAACTCAAATTCACTTCACAAATAGATTCTATCTTAGATATTATTTTATTTCTTTTGTTTTGCACCTTATCTTTAAATATTTGAACGGCACATCACGTCTCCTTTATGGTTGGGGAGCCCAAGAGGGGATTTCTGCAGTCACTCGAGCGCGTCAGATTGAGCTATGGTAGATTAATTACATGCTGAAAAGTGTGCATTTTAATAATCTGACGATTTGGTTGGTGGGGTTGGAAGGGGTGGGGGTAAAATTTTAAATACAACTCGAGCGCGTCAGATTTTCAGAGGGGATGTTAAGTGAACCTAAACTAAGCTCCCATTTAAAATTCAGACGATTCGGATGTAACGCAAGCTCGTGGCAGCTTTTTGAAAATGCAAAAAATATTTTTGACGATTCTCATTTTGTAATACTCGAGCGCGTCAGATTTTCATACAGACGGTTCAGCCTAAAGTCCTGATCGTGCTGATTCTTAATCTGACGATTATAGGGAGGATTTTTTAAAATACAGCGCATACAAAATTTTGAACGCCTGTAGACGCTCACCCCACCGCTGAAATGAAAAACTTCATATAACCTTTTTTTCTTCTTACCATCCAATCTTCAAAGTCCAATAGGTCCCCACGACGCTCAAGTGACTACACATTTAGCACCGTGGCCTCCCTAACCATTACGCGATTCTACTCATATAAGTAAAAACCTATAGATACGCTTCAAGGTACGGAATGAGGTGATATCAGTAAAAACGCATTGTAACATAGTTTACTCACATACTCGTAGAAGAATATCCATACTAGTCCATACTAATATTATAAACTTATTGGTGCCCGCGTCTTCGCCAGCGGTAAAAGTAAGGGATGTGTAGCGCCTGACTAAATGTGTAAAGCAATATAACACCTGACATCTTTGCTGTTATAAAATTTTCAAGGGTTGTATCTTTATTTTTAGTAGATAGCTGGTGCCTGCGACCTCGCCCGCGTTGAAGTTTATATACCAAAACCTTCCTCTTGAATCACTCTATCTATTGAAATAAACCGCATCAAAATCTGTTGCGTAGTTTTAAAGATCTAAGCATACATAGGGACAGACAGACAGCGGGAAGCGACTTTGTTTTATACTATGTAGTGACGCGAAAGTAACTCTGTCTGTTTGTCTGTCTGTCTGTCTATCTGCTACATTTTCACGCTTTAATTAAAATTTTGCACGTTGTCAGGGATACAAGAAAGGATACATAGGGTACCTTTCATCCAGAAAAACAGTACTGTTCCTGAGTGATCACTTAAAAATTCTAAAAATATAAAGAATTGGGCGCCACTGTCGCGTGGCATCGCCGCCAAAGAAGCCAAGGGTAAAGAAGTTTTCACTTCAAAAATTATTTTTAAAGTTGACCCCGCCGGGAATCGAACCTGGGCCTCCTGAGACGTTAAACGGGCTCCATCCATCCAATTATTTTAGTTATTACTAGCTGCTGCCCGCGACTTCGCCCGCGTAACTTTGTTAATCATCATCAATACTCATTACTATAATAATAAATCTGTAAGTGTAGGTATTGTATATGTATATTCCTCCATTACTTTTAAACGAATTATCTGATTTTCATGAAACTTGATAGATAAACATTAAGACGTAAAGGACACAGGATAGGCTACCTTTTTCCTTTTTCAACGCGGACGAAGTCGCGGGCGCCAGCTAGTTATATATTAAAACCTTTCTCGAGAACCACTCTATCCATTGGTGAAAACATCATGAAAATCCGGTGCAGTAGTTTTTGAGTTTATCACAAACAGACAGAGGCGGGGTTTTATAATATGTAATAAGGATTATAGCAATAAATTTGTATTTCCGACCGCAATTTTAAACTAAGTAAATAACTGACGTTTGCAATTTAGACAAATGTGATACTAATTTTTAACGAGTGGGTTCTAGTACTGGTTAAGTAATATATCATTTTATCTACGGTTCTAATTGTCAACCCAAAAACGTTTTCAAACACAATTGCACAATTTTCATGAATATATTGACAAAATTAACATTTTATTTAGATGCGTGTTAACTGAGATAAGTTAAATAATTGTTAACCTCTAATGAATTCGTTAATTTTTTTTCTTATACAGCTCCCTTCGTGTCCAATTTAACAATGCATTTAGGGCGATGTTAGGGCTACCCCGCTTCTGTAGTGCTTCAGGGATGTTTGCAATAATGAGCACTGATTGTTTCTATGCTAATATGCGTAAAAACTGTGCATCACTTGTTAGGCGAGTGCGGGACAGCTCTAACAAAGTCATATCAATGATAGCTAATAGGCTAGACTGTATATATATTCGAAATTGTTGTGATAGACATGTTGGTTGTAGTTTTTAGGTATTTTCTTATTATTATTTTTTTCTATTATTATTTTCTTTTCCTTATTATTATTTTCTTTTCCTTTCTTTCATGTTGTATATCTTATTACTGTTAGTTATAGTTATATATATATATATATATATATTATAATTAAATGTATAAATAAAAATGTAAAAATATGGGTCTAGTTGCCTGTAAATAAATGAATTTGAATTTGAATATAATTCAGGTGAAGCCAGCTAAATCTTAATTAATCTACTATGTTTGAAGAAAACCTTGTGTTTTCTATATTATTTCTGATCCTTGATAAAATAATTATATATGTAGTAACATTCAGAAAATTTTACTGAATATCCGTTCAGTTCAGTGTTGTAGAAGTAGAATTAAGTAAGTGGCAAAACTGACAAACGAGTAAAGCGATTTTGTTTCAATAAGTAGGTACTATTTGGTTCAGCTCATATACACTATGATTTTGTTTATACTTGACTATGTAGATTTAATTGAAATTATTGTAAGTAATTGTTGTTATTTTATTATTTTAAAGATAGATGACAGAAATAATGGTATCCTGAGTTTCTTTCGGATGAGTTTCTCAGGATCGTCATCTTGGCTTTTTTTCCGAAACTCTGGTAAATTTAAATCGATCATAAGAGTTTGATTGTGGCGAATTTACTTCCAATGTATGAAAATACAAAAGTGTGGCTAATTAACTTTGTGGCAAACTTACAATAAGCTTTCTTGGAGAAACCTATAATCTTTATAAATAAAAATGAATCGCTAAATGTGCAAAACTCGAGAACGGCTGGACCGATTTTAATTCTGTCTTCACACATGGATAGAGAGATAATCAGGGAAGGTTTTTACGTTAAAAAAAATGCCGGGAAGCCGGGAGCGGGTCGCTAGTTGATAAATAAAAATAAATATTTGATATTGTATTTAATTTGTGGCTTAAACAAGGGACGCCCACCCACGAGATACACCTTTGCGAACTTGCCGAGTCAGTAAAGAAAACCAAATTCAATATACCTATATTGAATATACATATATATACCTATATGTACCTACATATTACCATCCATTTCAGATGCTAACGGAACATACATTTTGGCACGTTACGAATGCTGATATAGAATTTGAAATAATATTATTTTCTGTTACGTGACAATTTGTCCGCGTAAAATTGTAAGGTACAAATTGTAGGATATAATATATTTGCATCTATCTTTACTATTTTTGTATGTTTGTTTGTAATGAATAAACTCAAAAACTACTGGACCGATTTAAAAAAAACGGATTTTAATGCGGTTTTCTCTTATGAAAAGAGGGATAAACGAGGTAGGTTTGTTAATTATGGGGTGTTTTTTTTGGAAGCAGCTTGTTTCCAGTGAACAGAACTAACTAATTTGTTGAACTAAATGAATTCATCCTTATAATAACCTTAAATAATATCCTTAAACCTTAAATAAGGTTATCCTTATAATAAACCTAATACCTACATTTAAACCTGTTTCCTCATAAACCCTCATAAATATTATTAAACTTTTGTTACCTAAATATATTATGTCTCTAGTGTTTGGTCAAAACTTTTTTTTAAGTTCTGTTTATTTTATGCTTGTTTCAGTATTAAAAAAAATTGTGTCAGCTCTTACACACGATTGGAGTTTACTTCGAACGATTATAAAATTTATAAATTTTCCCAATGCGAACACACCGAAAGAGCAACATTGTTCTTTTTAAAATAATATTGTGTAGATGGCGCAATATCTCTGAAACTTCAGAGATATTCTAAAATATTCAAAAAAATAGGACGTAACTACGCATAACATAACGCATTCGTGTAACAATTTTGATTTTATTCTCCCATTTATTTTCATACCACGGGCTTATATATATATATACTATACACTAGCTGGTGGCCGCGACTTCGTCCGCGTTCTCTATAGCCTATAGCCTTCCTCGATAAATGGACTATCCAACACAAAAATAATTTTTCAATTCGAACCAGTAGTTCCTGAGATTACCTCGTACAACCAACCAAACAAACAAACAAACAAACTTCAGCTTTATATAATAGTATAGATACCATCTATACTACTATTATAAAGAGGAAAGATTTGATTGTTTGTTTGAATTGAATACTCTCCGAAACTATTTGACCGATTTGAAAAATTCTTTCACAGTTGAGAAGCTTTATTTCACGCAGACAAAGTCGCGTACAACAGCTAGTAATTTATAATAGGAATAATAAATACTAATAATAAATCTGTAAGGGTTGGTCATGGAGTAAGTGACTTTGTTTTCGGAGAAATTGTGTTTATAGGCTCTATACATGATACTGAAACTAAATTGTCGATTTTTAGAATTTTTTTTGTATGTATGTATGTATGTTCCTCCATAACTCTTAAACGAATTAACTAATTTTCATGAAACTTGGTAGATAAACATTTAGACGTACGGGACACAGGATAGGCTACTTTTTTCTTTTTCAACGCGGACGAAGTCGCGGGCGCCAGCTAGTATATATATAAAAGCCACGGAGTAAAACGAACAAAAATTAAAACCAACTGCTAACTTGGTGACGCAATGAGATTCTAACAAGTCCAGTGCAATAATTGTAAGCTTCTCTATAATTATAGATAATTAGAAGGTTCCAGTTAACTTTCTTTAACATCTAATCTTGACTTAATTAAAGAAGAACTAGCTAGCTGCTGAGCCACGTGACGAAATTATAGTGAACAAAGTATTTTTGTAAAATGCATTCAGACATAATGTACCTAACTTAAATAAATCCAAATTAATATGAAACTGTAGGTCAATTCGAAATATTAAATACTAGCTGGTGCCCGCGACTTCGTTCGCTTTGAAAAAGAAAAAAGTAGCCTATCTTGTGTCCTGTACGTCTAAATATTTATCTACCAAGTTTCATGAGAATCAGTTAATTCGTTTAAGAGTTATGAAGGAACATATATACATACACATTACACACATACACACATGGCACATACAGAAAAAAATTCTAAAAATGGTCAATTTAGTTTCAGTATCATATATAGAGCCTATAAACACAATATCTCTGAAAACAAAGTAATTTACTCCACGACCAATCCTTACAGATTTGTGTCGTTCATTGTAAAAGTGGTGTAACTCCCTATTTTTAAAAACATCTTTTCTTGCCTAATGGTATCACATTTAGTCAAATCTTTCAATAAAAAAGTGAAGTAACTCCAATAGTTGCATTAAAATCCCATAGATGAATACAATGAATGAATGCTTATATTTTTTTTCCTACACTATAATTCGCAAAAAGCTTGTTATTCTAAAATTCAGTTACAAGGAGATAGTTCACTTTTACAATGAACGACACATTTATTATTAGTATTGATTGATGATATTGATAGCCCATGTTACTCGCTGATAATATAGCTTCCCAACAGTGAAAGAATTTTTCAAATCGGTCCAGTACTTAGTTTCGGAGTCTATATTTAATTCAAAAAAACAAACAATCAGTCTTTCCTCTTTATAATATTAGTATAGACTAGCGGTGACAGCAACTTCGTATGCAATACATCAACATATCATTGAAAACTGATGTATTGTGTGGTATCAGGCTGACGGACCACTTGATGGTAAGTAGCTACCATCGCATACTATAACACAAACAGCGTTTCTGGTATTATAAGTGCGCTGCCTTACATGCGCTATACTAGAACGCTTTAGAGCTTCAAAGAAAGCTCTAAAGCGTCATGCTGCAAAGTGAAGAATGCCGCTTGCAGCATGACGCTGGAGAGGTTTAAAAGTCCGCGAGTTTCTGGCATACTTCCATATAAATGGACTTTGCCTGACTTTTCGTCAAAATTTTACATAGTTTTTATACATTTTTTTTTGTCTCGTCATCAATCATCATCATCAATCAATACTAATAATAAACCTGTAAGGGTTGGTCATGGAGTAAGTTACTTTGTTTTCAGAGATATCGTATTTATAGGCTCTATACATGATACTGAAACTAAATTGACCATTTTTAGAATCTTTTTCTGTATGTATGTATTTTCCTCCATAACTATTAAACGAATTAACTGATTTTCATGAAACTTGGTAGATAATCATTAAGACGTACAGGACATAGGATAGGCTACCTTTTTCTTTTTCAACGCGGGCGAAGTCGCGGGCACCAGCTAGTATCATCAATATAATATTTAAAATAATAGTAATATTATTAAAAATATTAACTTGATGTTGGTAATCTATGTTTAGCAGCTTCTATTATATAAATTATCATTATTCGTAAGCAAAATGATCCTTCTTTACATAGTATAATTTGAAGTCGCTTTTCGTGGCTGCTAACTTCTCCTTCCTAACGTCACGCAACGGATTTAGATGCGGTTTTCGCCATCAGTTACATAATTTTTCACAGAACCTAAGTTAATTTTTTCCTGGGCGAAGCCAGGAGCGGATCGCTAGTTATGAACGACTTTCTATATGGAGGTATTTAATAATTTAATAAAAGTTTTCTATATTATTTATGAGATATACATTTCTAGTTTGCAATTACAATCAATATTATATATAAATATATCAATAAATTATTTAAAAATTACAGAAATTTAATAAAAAAATTAGGCATTTAAAAAAGACAATCTAACAGTACTGACCTTAAATTATTCCGATGAGATTTTTTAAATAGGTATTTTTCACAATCAAAAATATGTAAATTGTAACGTATTAGTTTGTTCTGTGTCAGGGAATAGACGTTGACTATGCTCTGCAAAGTTAACTTGAGCCCTTTATATAGGGAGCTCAAAGGGCTCGAACAAGGTGCGCGGGTGTTCTACAATGACCGCAAAAATTATTAGAAATAGAAACTAGCTAAACCGCTCATTGTGGCTTGTGCGGCAGCGACGCGCGCATTTGGACACTACATATATTATATTTTAAATAATATATACCTATAATATTATTTTCTATTTTTCTAAAATAAAAGCACTTCTTAGATATAAAACTACTCAGATTCTTAGACATAAAACTCACTTAGAGTATGCATGTCAGAAGTGAAGCTTCAGTGGCGATCAAATATATAGTAAGCGTTTGTGTTGTTGTCAAGTAGAAACACTACAAGAGCGTCACGACGTGATCGTTACACTTAAGCGTCACACACTCATCGGCGAAAAGAAAAAATCTCTTAAAAAATACTAATTTGGGCTAATTTTGAAGTTACTAGCATAACGATACGTATGACCTCTGTCATACGTATCGTTATGCTAGTAACTATGACAGAGACTGTCATTTCTTTAAAATTAACTTTTAACTGTGATTGTGGTGACAACTTACCATCTGCATGTCTGTTAGCCATTATACAAATTTAAGATATTTAAATTTTTCTTTCTTAATACACACAAATATTGTTTTCTTAAGTTTAAATGTAGTTTTACTGTGAAACATTGAAAGTTACACAAGCGCCGAAGCACGTTTTTTTCATCAAATGTTGATCGTAAACAAGGAATATTATCTGAAACAAAATGAACAAAAATTCAGCCTTCAAATAAAGTTCACGCGCGTGTTTATAACTCCACTATAGAGGGACCATCAGAGCGTTTAGAAACGTGAACAGTGAGTTACACCATACGTTTAACTGTTGTTTAAATCTTCCGAATAAGCTTAACATTTGTTAACATTTTTTTTACAACATTCGTTTTAATTGCTAACTTGCTAACTTTGTTTTCTAATCGATAATTAAATTGAGTAAACAATGGGTATAAAGTCAAATAACAAATATTTTTAACTTTCTACTTTATTGAAGTTTTTTTCTTTATGGGAGTCTGACTATTTTCAAACATAAAACAATATACATTGTTTTTGTAGTCCTATTTTGAATGTTGGATTTGTTCAATAAGATTTAATAAACAAATTTTAAAACTACATAAAATATTTTACAACTAATTATTGGAACTAAATTACTGATGCTCCCTTTTTGTGTTTCATTAAGTGGTAGGTATTAAAACGCCCTTAAATAAGGAATGTACAATTTGAATTAAAGGATATTTTACATTTTTACGAAGTTTACGTAAGTGTTTATACGAAGAAATAGAAATAAGTCGTACGAGTTTTGTCTTAGGCACTTGAATACAGTAAAACAAAAGCAACCCTTAATTCCAAAAATATATACTTGGGGCAATTTTTAATCGTCGATTAAAAACGTTTAGGTTAACTGACGTTGGTATTATTCACGAATCAGCTGCAATGAATTTCATAAAGGTTTCTGGAGTTTTCTCATATGCACAACGTATTTCTTGGTGAAGCCTCAAATTACTTCATTTTCAGTTTTGATTATTTCATGTTTCACTTACAAATTTCCGAGGACTATTAACATGGAGGCGGTTCGGTTACGAAACGTTATAACGAAACAACTTTTCCCACATAAGTAGGTATAGCTATTGAAGCTATAAATTGCTGCAGTTTCAGAATGACGAAACGACACTTGACGAATCGCCTCTAATACATTTAGAAGTTAATGCCTAACTCTCGCTTGAGATACTTTTTAAATTTTTATTATCTATATCTATACTATATTACTGTAATATTATAAAATCCGTTGCGTAGTTTAAAAGATCTAAGGGACAAACGCGTAAAGCGACTTCAATTTATACTAATTTACTTAAAGATTTTATAATATCCAATGAAGTTCGAAAAATAGGATTCAAAAGAGTGATTTAATGAAAAATAGACATACCTAAGTATACCTCTACCTTAAATATGCCAAATGATGTAATTTCAAAAAATAATCGTAAACTATCACTCTACTCTCGTTAATTACATTGTAATAGTAGTTACCAAGTTCAAAGGTAGAGTTTCAGACCTAAAGGTGAACCTGGAGTCTGGACTGAAATTTTATCTTGTAGCTACCCGTTCCAGATAAAGTTTTAATCATTTAAGTATCGTTAAGAACTATTCAAATCTAAAAAAGTCAAATGTCTGGGCCGGAATAAGGTCATTAATAAATTTCTTTGACTTTCTTCGGTTTTCGGTACAATTCAGTTCGGTGGCTACTGCTTTGACACGTGAATATTTAGAACAACCCTGGGTGAGTCCACTGTGGCGTACCTCCACTTCGGGTACGCCGAGGTTCCGACAGCGAGCGTAACCCTCCCCGCTGGAGATGTCGCTGGAAATAGATGGAGGAGGAATAAACAGTATTAGGTAATTTTTTGTCCGATTATGTCGGAGGTTGAGGCTTTAATCGCCCAAACCCCCAGATATTCTGAAATTAACTAGGTTATTTTTTTGTAACTGTAAATATGTATATATTAAAAAAACTGTAATTTTGTTTTTTGTTATTTAAAATTAATTCAAAATTGTAAATTTACTTAAAATAAACGGCCTGCAGGGGTGGCGTAACCCCTGGGGGAAACTAAAAAAAAACCCTCCCTGCGCTGGATAGCCGTGGCGGGACACCGATGTCGTGTCATATAGTCCCCGCCACCCCGCCCATCAACGGTCACGCTAGAAAGTCGATAATTAAACCCCGCAGTGTCCCCTACACTGCCAGGTAGCTAAGAGGATTTCCCAACGTTAAAAAAGCGCGAGTCCACTCAGCTTTGGTTTCCTAGGATGGCGGTGCCGTCATATAGCGGCCGTAATATTAGAACGCAAAAAGACAGCCGTCTTTACGGTGCCGACACGTCGTACGTGCCGCCTTTGCGTGTATATTTTTTGAATCGTCAGGAAATATTTTACAATATAATATGTAACGTACTTATCGGTTACGGTAACAGTGTCGCGAGTTCAATGGTTTTTTTTTATCTCAAAAATGCCCAACGCATCTAATATAAAGAAGTTTTCACTTCAAAAAAGAATCACCTATAGGTATTGATATTCATTATGTCCTCATTATGTCTAACTAATCAAAGAAAAAGTCATGTTATAAAACAAAGACCTTCGCCGCGTCCGTCTGTCTGTTCGCGATAAGCTCAAAAACTACTGCACCGATTTTCATGCTGTTTTCACCAATGGATAGAGTGGTTCTCGAGGAAGGTTTTAGTATATAATTTACAGTTACGCGGGCGAAGTTGCGGGCAGCAGCTACTATTAAATACATAGTAGTCTAAGGAATCCTTCTAGTAATGAAATTAAACTTTATGTCAATGTATGGCGCCAGTCTTCTACGAGTTAGCTTCTAATCATTTCTTTGAGCATAATTTCAAATCAATAGAAGGCTAAATTTAATTAACATTATACCAATTAAGTTTGTGGGTTTGAATTAGACTCAATGACAAGAAATTATATGTCGTCACGTCAGGGAAATTATCTCTCCCGCGTAAGATGACGAATACTTAGTTTTAAATGTTAGGTACATTTTGTTTAATACAACATTACTAGCTGCTGCCCGCGACTTCGTCCGCGTAACTTTGTAAATTATATACTAAAAACCTTCCTCGAGAACCACTCTATTCATTGGTGAAAGCAGAATAAAAGTCAGTGCAGTAGTTTTTGAGTTTATCGCGAATAGACAGACAGACGCGGCGAAGGATTTTGTTTTATAATATGTAAGGAATAAAATTTCTTATGAACTTGTTATGAGCAGAGGTCTTTGAGAGTTACATCAACAAAAATCTATCATATTCCTAACTGTGTGCATTGTGGGGCGCCTCATCCTGCTAATTATAGAGGTTGTGTAGTCGCTAAAGAACTACAACAAATAAAAAATAAAAACATGAAAAAAAATAAGCAGATACCCGCCGTCCACGTTCCAAAGGTGAACACAAAAAAAAGTGTTAGTCAACCTGTTACAAACAGTTTAACTTTTGCACAAATTACCAAAGGAATACAGCCAGACCTTCAACCACAAACAATGTCTAAGTCAATAAGTACGAATATAGACGACAAATTTAATAAGATCCTTAGTCTTTTATCATCGTTCGATGAAAGACTTAATAAACTTGAAAATAGCACTAACATCGCTATTCCAATGCAAAAGAAATGGCGAACAAATTGAAAATTATGGCATGGAATTCTAATGGACTACTACAACATCAAGATGAACTACAGATAGTCCTAAATACAGAAAATATTGATGTGTGTCTCATATCAGAGTCTCATTTCACTAGAGAATCTTATTTAAATATCAGAGGCTATAAAGCTTATCATGCACTACACCCTGATAATAAGGCAAAAGGAGGTAGTACCATTATTATAAAAGATAATATATATCATTACGAAAGTCATAAATTCGAAGATGCTGACATACAAGCTGTAGGAATCTATGTCAAAACCAAACGATATCCTATCACAATATCAGCCATAAACTGTCCGCCAAAGTATTTGCTAAAAGCAGAACGATACAAACACCTTTTAAGAAATCTGGGTAACAGGTTCATTTTGGGAGGTGATTTTAACGCAAAACACACCCACTGGGGCTCTAGACTTACTACGTCAAAAGGAAGGGAACTATTACAATCTATCAGAGATATAAACTGTAATGTCATATCAACAGGTAGTCCCACGTACTGGCCTTGTGATCCCAAAAAGATCCCAGATCTAATTGACTTTTTCATTACCAAAAATATACCCTCTAACTTTATTCATATTGAGGCAGGTCATGATATGAATTCAGATCATTCGCCAATAATACTAACTCTCAATGAAATGCCCGTGCAAAAAGAGAACAATCCCACCTTAGTGAATATATACACTGACTGGGAAAATTTCAAATTAGATTTAGATACAGCTATCGATCTGAAAGGACCATTGAAAACTTCAGAACAAGTTGACCTAAGTGTAAGCCAATTTATAACAAATATTCAACAGTGTGCATGGAATAATACACCAGTCTTTAAAAAAATTGTTAGAAATAATCAGTACCCAATAGAAATAATAAATCTCGTAGCTTTAAAAAGAAAACAGCGACAAAAATGGCAACAAACCAGATATCCACAAGACAAAAGACTGTTGAACAATCTTACAAAAAAGCTCAAAAATTTAATCCAGCAACATCGAGAAGAAAGTATCAATACTTATCTCAGTAGTTTAACGAATGACCGTACAACAAATTACTCATTATGGAAAACTATTAAAAACATAAAAAAGCCAATAATGCACACTCCCCCGATAAAAAATATTAATGGACGGTGGGCTAGAAGTAATGAGCAAAAAGCAATGCAGTTCGCTGAATACTTAGAGCAAATTTTTCAGCCTAATGAAGAAGTCGTGAGTGATATCACAGTAAATGAAACTTCTAATGACAGTGTAGACA
This sequence comes from Synanthedon formicaeformis, assembly GCA_945859745.1. NCBI lineage: Eukaryota > Metazoa > Arthropoda > Insecta > Lepidoptera > Sesiidae > Synanthedon > Synanthedon formicaeformis. The sequence goes on from OX243978.1 coordinate 3,119,001, forward strand.
TAAGATTCGTTACACCAAAAGAAGTACAAAATGAGATTAAACGTCTAAGCCTAAAGAAAACTCCTGGTTACGATCTTATTACAGGAGAAGTTCTAAGAAACCTCCCACGCAAAGCAATAGTAAAGCTGACCAACATTATCAATGCCACTTTCAGACTTAAACATGTACCAGACATGTGGAAGGTTGCGGAAATTATAATGATACCAAAACCTGGAAAACCGCTCCACGAAACAACGTCATATAGACCTATTTCCCTGCTGCCAATCATTTCAAAAGTATGGGAGAAATTACTTCTAAAACGATTGAAACCGATTATAGAAGACAGAAAATTAATTCCCGACTATCAGTTCGGTTTTAGAGAAAAACATTCCACGATAGACCAAATACATAGAATCACCACTACCATAGAAAAAACATTAGAAGAAAATAGGGTTTGTTCTACAGTCTTCCTAGATGTTTCACAAGCATTTGATAAGGTCTGGCATAAAGGCCTTGTATTAAAACTGAGAAATTTGGTACCGAAGCAGTTTGCAGATATTTTAGAGTCTTACTTATCGAATAGAACATTCAGGGTAAGACACGATGGTTCATATTCAGAACTTAAAGAAATAAAAGCTGGAGTCCCACAGGGTAGTGTACTAGGTCCGCTTCTGTACTTACTATACACCTGCGATATGCCAGAGTTAGAAAATAATACAATTGCAACCTTCGCAGACGACACAGCCATAATGGCCACTGGTGATAATCACAAAGAAGCAGTGGAAAAAGTTCAAGAAGCTGTGAACATCATCTTTGATTGGACAAAAAAATGGCGAATCAAACTGAATGAGGCGAAATCTATTCACATAGATTTCACAAACAAGCCCTATAGTTATCATCCGGTATACGTTAACAACCATGCGATACCGTACGAGAATACAGCCAAATACTTAGGCATGACATTGGACGCTAAGCTTCGCTGGAAAGCTCACGTAAAAAAAAAACGTGACGAGTTAGAAATTCGTTATAGGAAAATGTACTGGCTATTAGGAAAGTATTCTTCGTTGTCAGTACATAATAAAATATTGTTGTATAAACAAGTTCTCGTACCGGTATGGACTTATGGGATACAGCTATGGGGCTGTACCAAACATAGCAACATTCTGATGATTCAACGATTTCAGAATAAAGTACTAAGATGCATTGTAAATGCACCCTGGTATATCCGCAACGACGACCTTCATAGGGATCTCAAGATAGACCCCGTGATTACAGTTATCAAGAAATATGCAGAGGCTCACCAAAAAAGACTTCATCATCATGTGAATGTCGAAGCTATTCAGCTTCTCGATATCACAAATATAGTTAGACGACTGAAAAGGACAAAACCTTTTGAACTAGTGTAGTGATAATACAGTAATATTCTCAAAGATCACAATAACAAAGTGTCTTTTGAATTAGTGCAGTGACAAGCTAGTGATATGCAGTGAAGTTAGTGCTACTTGTAAAGAACACAATAACAAAGTGTTTTCCCCTTAATAGAGACAATAAGAATCGTGTTAATGGACATTATTCTTAGTAAATATTGCAATTAGTAGTTTAAGTTATATTAAAATTACTCATTAGTCCTAGACTAGGTTGTAATCTTATAAGGATGCACTTTTCCAGGTACACCCTTTATAAAAAAAAAAAAAAAAATATTCCTAACTTACAAAACAAAAGTAGGTCGATACCTTAATTCGCAAAACGAATAACTCCACTTTTGGTTGAAAATGACTTTTTGATACGGGAGAAGCTTAATGACAATTAGAATTTAATTTTTAAAAGGTCTATCGGTTAATACGAGCCATAATTTCCAATGTAAAATTGTCTTTTTTCTTTTCTCGTATTATACAAAAAAAAATATAACGTTTTTAGTCTCCCCTGTAAAGTTTGCCTCAGAGGAGTTATTTGGTTTGCGAATTAAGGTACCGAGGTATCTAATTGATTTTTAGCTCAACCGACTTCCAAAAAAGGAGGAGGTTCTCAATTCGACTGTATTTTTTTATGTATGTTTCCTCATAACTTTCGACTGGGTAAAATGATTTTGATGATTCTTTTTTTATTTGAAAGCTGGTGCTTCCCGTGTGGTCCCATTTCAATTTGGTCCAGTTCTGACAATGGCATCCATGAGAAAAGACCATGAGACGGTTTGAAGTCAGTTAGTTTTTTGTTAAAAAGAGTCATTTTGAAAAACATTTTTTTAATTATCTATATCTATACTAAACATCATATAGGGCAAAGATTTGATTGTTAGTTTGTTTGAATTGATTGGTTCCGAAACTACTGGACCGATTTGAAAAATTCTTTCACCTGTAGAAAGCTATACGTTATCAGGGAGTATCAATACTAATAATAAATCTGTAAGTAAGGTATTGTATGCATGTATGTATGTACCTCCATAACTCTTAGGGCCTCTTTCATTAACTACAAGTAAAGTTTTGATTAGTTACTTTTAGAACAAATTTTCTGTTGTATTGAATTATGCACTCGGTTTACTGCATCATTCGATATCCGATTTTTTATTATTATTTTCTTGTTAATGTTTGGGACTATTACCGTACAAACAAAGGTATATAAGCTCCATTATCCCCGGTTACCGGTGACTTTGAATGACAGGTAGCCTACTTGACAGATGGTGAAAGAGGCGCTTAAACGAATTATATAACTGATTTTCATGAAACTTGGTAGATAAACATTGAGACGTACAGAACACAGGATAGGCTTCTTTTTTCTTTTTCAACGCGGACGAAGTCGCAGGCACCAGCTAGTGTATGATAAAATATTACCCTTAAATAAGTAATGGCCAATGTAGCACGTTGTTTAAGCCTCGAAACTTATTAGTTAACTGTAATATAATGTTCACAACAAGTGCTCCAAGAACAATAACCGAATTTGCATGGAAATTCTATCCAATGGTTGTTATTTTGTTTACCTATTTAATTTTGACATTTAACACCTCGACGGATCGATTATCACTTTGTGGTCGTCTCAAAGGGTTTTGGATAATAAGACTTGAATTTTCCTTGACAACCAATATAAATATCTTTCTTTGAACTATAAACACAGTGAGGCAATGTTTATTGGGATACTTTTAAGTGACTTATTGGACGACATTGGTGGAACGAAACCTTAAGTCATATAAAAAGTTTAAAACTAAAAAGAGACTTTTATACTATGTCCCGTTTGAACCGCTGTTATAAAAGGTATTTACATTCTAACAAGCATTTTAGTCGTTAGTAAAAAATATTATGAATTTAAAATGATTACTTTTGAGAAAAGGATTTATTAATACTTTTCTCAAAAGTATTAGTTGAAAAAGAAAAAAGTAGCTGATGTTTATCTATCAAGTTTCATGAAAATCCGTTAATTCGTTTAAGGGCCTCTTTCACGAACTAAAAGTAAAGTGTTGATTAGTTACTTTTAGAAATCATTTTCTGTTTTATTGAATTATGCACTCGGTTTACTGCATCATTCGATAGGCGATTTTTTTTTATTATTTTTTATTTAATGCTTGGGACGTTTACCGTACAAACAAAGGTATATCAGCTCCATTATCCCCGGTTACCGGTGACTTTAAATGACAGTTTAGCCTACTTGACGTTTGAGAAACAGGCGCTAAGAGTTATGGAGGAACATACATACATACATACAATACCTACACTTACAGATTTATTATTAGTACCTACCTATTGATTGATTGATTGATATAGGTACATATAAATTAAATTTAATCAATATAGGTACACAAGAGATATTCCTGAGAACTCCCTCGGAAAGGAAAAATAAAAAGGGAAAAAATCAAAGATTTAAACTCTTTTACTCTTTTTTTCTTTAAACGCGATATGCGTATACCTGTGCATCCCTAAAACAGTGGAAAAACAAAAAACAACTACAAGCGTAGTTACCGCAGCAGCGATTATCCCCAAATAAATATTATCATGTAATCATATACTGCTGTAGTTTCATAGGTATCGAATTTTATTGTACTCGTAATGTCAATTGTGAACTTTCTTACCTCCATTTTTATCCTCAGTTAAAATAAGAACTAAAGATAGAGCCCCGTGGTCGATAGAGTGAAGCCGGTAAAACTACGCCTTCGCCGTGCACATACACGGTTACAGTAGATTCGAGTTACTTTAGCTCTAGGGGGTAACTTTGGCTCAAAACAAAAAACGTTTCAAAATTCCGCTTCTTTGCAGATATGATAGTAAACAAAAAAAGTTAACTTTAGAGATGTTAGATGGTCTTAGTTGGTTGCACGAGTATTTACTTGGTTCAAACTGTTTTTGCTTTGAGCCAAAGTTACCCCCTAGAGCTAAAGTAACCCGGATCTACTTTACACGCACACAAATGCATTTAAAGTAAGGTACTATGGTAGGGGAGCCCACGATGGTAAATGTGGAGTCACTCGAGCGTCATGGCGACCTATTGGACTTTGAATAATGGATGTAAGAAGAAAAAAAGGTTAGGTAAGTAGATTGAAGTTTCATTTCAGCTATGGGGTGAGCATCTACAGGCGTTAAAAATTTTGTAGGCGCTGTATTTTAAAAAATCCTCCATATAATCGTCAGATTAAGAATCAGCACGATCAGGAATTCAGGCTGAACCGTTTGTATGAAAAATCTGACGCTCTCGAGTATTAGAAAATGGCAATCGTCAAGTCGCGTGCAGCATCTAGTCTTTAAGAATGGGTATAAAGCAAACAAAATTTGTAATTTCACCCGCGTGGCCCCTTGGACATGACAGTGACACAAAATACGTAGAACTACGCACAACATGCGACGGAAGATAGCGCAACTCGCTCAATAAAAATGTTATAAGTGCCAAAAGTATTAAATATTAATTATTCGTAAACTACAATATCAAATGAAAAATTGTTACATACAGCCTTAGATAATATGTGAAGTGAAATTACTGATACACTTTTAGCTTTGTAATGTGTGTCATTTTGAAAATAAAACTAAAATCGATGGAAATGAGAGCTCATTTGGTGATTTTTTTCTATCGAGAAAATTTCATTATATTATGTTTTCTGTTACAGAAGTCACTTTCATTTATAATGTATTTATCTATTTAAAAAAATTAATTAAATTAAACTTTGTTTACTTAGATAAAATTCAAATCTAGGATTGGCTATTTCTCTTTATGCCCGCTCTTAATATGGTTAGGTACTCTTACTGATTATTTGGCCCTATAATCACGTCCTAATGCATCTCCAATTTATAGGTACACCAAACATTTGATTAGTAGGTATGGTTTTGTTATTTGTAGCCCATTCTATCCCTTTATCCTTAATCCTACTATGGTCGGCAGTTGGCAGTCGGCAGTGCACTTGCAGCAACTGTGGCGTTGCTTGTGTTATAGACAACGGTAGCCACCCCACCTATCATCAAATGGATTGTCAGGGAGTCTATCGACCTTAACATAAAAAGGGTGTGATCCAGTTAAAGGCATTTAAATTAATGAATCGTTAAATAGAATGTTATACGAAAAATAATTGTGAGAATGTACTTCTTGAAGACATTTTTTGCTCCAATGGATGCTCAGCTCAATATTGGCAGTATAATGTGGTATAAAATTGCATAATTATGATTATGTGATCAGCGCCATCTGTAGCCTCGTGTACGAAATTATACTCGTGCGGAGAACAGAAAATGATCGCGCCGCGCGTCATGTTTTTGTTTGTGGAATTCAAGTGGAATTAGAAAGGTTATGGAGCATTGACATTATATTTAAAGCCTCTAGTGTTTGGATAACAAATAAGTTAACTAATTATAAACAAAAACATATAACAGAATAATTCAATATTTCTCTTATATTTTTTTAAAAATTAACAATAGGTTGCGAGGTTTGCGTATATTGGAGTGGAGAATTAACAACATTCAAATGAAGTAAGCTGCTGTAAACGTGCTGTAGCTTCATTCAATTTCTCTCTCTCTTTTATTCTTTCATACATTTAGTGTGTGAGAGAGACAAGTGATTTGCATAGTGATGTGACCTAGTAGAATAAGTTATTCGATTTCATAATATATTCAACTAATAGATACTCTACCATAAATATTCTCTGATTACATTAAATTACATTAATAAATATAGTTTAATTACGTTACTGGTATAAAATAAATAAGTAATTTAAATCACGTAATTAATATTATGTGTCATCCAGGTGTCATCTAGTTTTTTGGTCATGGTTAATTTAGGATATACAGCTACAGACTAATTACTATTTTTCACAATTCTGTTTTCGCGTGTTTTCGCGGGAGCGTTAGAGAGCTGTAAAGCGCATGAAAAGGGTTAATATAGCCACTCTTAAAGTCCAAAAATTAAATGTAGAAAAGAATTATTTTAAATATATTTTTCAGCAGTAGCAAATTTATACTTCTTTAAAATTTATGTCCTGGATACAAATAATATAATGTAGAATAAATTCGATTTTTGAGGTTTTATTTTTTGTGTTAATCGAAGTGTATATGTCATAAAAATTCAATTGTTCTAATATAAAAATACGAAAGAAAATATGTCGTCGTTTCTGCTACAAATAAATATTAATTAAAAAGTAACTCGTGCCTATATCTTCATTCTTCACTTCATACATCAAAATCGATACCTTCGATTGCCATGAGGGACTGTTGTGTAGTTGATATGATACTGGCCAGAATCATCGAAGAATCCGATGGGGCCATATAGTAATATATAGTAGTATATATATTAGTAAGTAAGTAACATCAAAATTGGAATTGTGTTTACACAGAGTTCTCAGAATATAGTATCGAGAACAAAAGTATCGATAACAACTCGATATCGAAATTACTGCACTTCGCTCACTCGCTTCCAATTTCACACTGGTCTTCTCAGCTCAGCTCAGCTCTCATCTCACTTCACTCATGCTTTTGTGGAAACATGTCCGCCGTGTATACTATTTGACGTAAATAAATATTGGCGAGATTGTTTTGTGCTAAATCTATTTGGTGTTTTTTTGGTGCTATTGCGGTTTAATAATGTGTGTGTTGGTGCAGTGATCAGTTCTTATGAGGCTGTTATATAAAAGTGGTCCAATGGAGTCTCTCAGAAAGTGGTTTTACAAGCCAAAGGTACGTCGAAAATTTTTACTGTTCTAGATAAGTTTAAGACACACTAGGCGCGATATATGGCTTATTTGTTCACTTAATAATTTCTAGGTATTTAATTCTATAGTTATATGAAGATTTAGTGACTTGGCAATACAAAAAACTTGTCTTTGTTGTCAGTAATAATGTACGTATTTAACATGACCCATTACGACAGAATTTTCAATATTTTTTTTATTAAACATGTAAAAATACACATTCAACGTTTGAATTGCTCAAATTCAACTTTTTGAGTACATCAGACGCGTTTTGTTTCTTTTAACGTCGTCCTTAAGTCGTTTTTTATTGTTATTCTCAAAACGAATATTTTTTTATATTAATACTAGCTGGTGCCCGCGACTTCGTCCGCGTTATCTATAGCCTAGCCTTCCTCGATACATGGACTATCCAACACAAAAATATTTTTTCAATTCGAACCAGTAGTTCATGAGATTAGCGCGTACAACTAAACAAACTCTTCAGCTTTATATATTGATATAGATGATACCTACGCAACATTGAACATCTATGAAGCATACATTTGTCATAAAAGCAGAAAATATAATAGTTCTGTCTATTCCCAATCCTGAATACTATGGTAGGCAGCACACTTGTGGCACCTGTTGCTCGTGTTATAGGCGACGATAGCCACCTACCATCAAGTGGACCGTCAGCCTATCTGTCTACTTACATAAAGTATATTTTATATAAGATAAAAAACAAGTAAACTTACAAATTACAACCATAAAAACCATGAAAATATCATTTAGTTCACATACTGATCATTGAAATTATTCTTTTTAATAAGAATTATTTAACAATTAATAATAACAAAAAACAATATTAATAAATTACTAACTAATTTAGAAAGTAGTGGCAGTCAAATAATAATTTAAAGAGGAATTCACAAGTAATAGGACCTTGAATAAGTTCTCACTGTTTCTTTAAAAATGGCAGTAGCAGTACTCCATGCATGAAATTTCAAATGATAACACACCCGCAAGGAAGTAACTGTATCTAACCTTAGATTTAAGTGTATGATAGTTCACTTTAGTGTAAACAAAGTATTTTTTATTGGTTTTGAAAATGTCTACTTTTGTGCCAAATAAAGTGAATTTGCAGAAAATTTAATTGCACTATTTTATTCAAAAGAAATCTGCAGCTGAAGCACACAGAATTCTTGTTGAGACAATGATCTGTCGAATACGACATCCAGAGACTTCGTCGTTTCAATAATAATGATTTTGAACTTGAGGATAAAGCACCTCAAATATTTGTAGACAAAGAATTGGAGGAATTACTTGATCAAGACCGATGTCAGACGCTAGCAGAACTTGGAAAAAGATTAAAAGTAGATGAGTCAACAGTTTCAAAACGTTTAAAAGTGCTAGGAATGATCCAGAAGCAATTTTCATAATCATAATCGACCTGGATTATAAAACTATGTAGTCGGATAAGGATTAAAATAATGATTCAATGTCATCATTTTTCAATTCTACCCTTTTAACACAAAAAATGGTTATTGTTGCCTAACTATAATAATTAGAGGTAACTTAAGTTTTGCAAACATTTTCTATTGGTAATTAATTATGAGTATTATAAAAATGCAATACAATATTTAATGTAGTTACCTCTAAATTTATTCAAAATAAAACACAGCTCATGTTACGCCTTAGGCCGGTTTCAGTGCTCTCCTGACGGTCAGTCCTGACGATACGCACGACCAACTGTGCGACTGACGCGCTTGACATTTGTATGAAAATTCACAAGTCATTACAGAGCTCGCCTGACCATACACACGCATATTGCTACCGCGGTCGGTTGTGCGTATCGTCAGGACTGACCGTCAGGAGAGCACTGAAACCGGCTTTAGATGTATTAATGAATATGGACTAAGGCTTAGTCTATATGCTGATGTATTTATCAACATCACTACATAGTGTAAAACAAAGTCGCTTCCTGTCTGTCTGTCCCTATGTATGCTTAGATCTTTAAGATCTTTTTTTAATAGATAGAGTGATTCAAGAGGAAGGTTTTAGTTTGTAATTTTCAACGCGGGCGAAGTCGCGGGCACCAGCTAGTATATAATATTCAAACAATGCAAGGGGAACTCCCTTAATAACTATTGATGCACTCAATATCTGGACTCATAACAAAAAGTCTTTTACTTTGTATTGGAATGGAATAACAAACATAGGTTGTCATAAATGATTTGGCTGCATGAATGTAACTAGTAACTAACTAAATATTGCTAGTTATAGTGAAGTAGCCTTGCTTTAGTAAATTATGTTGGTGACACCATCAGTTAAACACTCATGGTAAACTGACTGTCTGGGTGTTAAAAGCTCATAATACATTTCCAGACTTGACTGTTTTTGAAGTGAAAACTTCTTTAGGCGCATTGGGCATTTTTATGATGGGATAAAATCATTGAACTCGCGACACTGTCATGTAATGTAATGTAATTTTGTGAAGCTTAGTTTTCACTTCGACTGACATGTTTTTTTTTTATAATAACCTTATCCTAAACTGCAGCATAAATAAATTTCAGAATAAATATTTTCAAATGTTATAAGTAAGTAATAAGTAACATTCTATATTATATTTTACAATATAATAAGAATTTTTTAATGGATTGCAGGATGGAGGAAAATAGTTATTATCCTTAACAAGTCAATAAACCACACAAATGGTACACTGGATTCATAGCTTCAATAGTATAGTCACTCATGATATTAAAGAGATGCTTGTTTTTTTAAAAAAGCGATAGATATATTATTACTTATAATATTCATTGTTAGTACTATCTAGTTAAGTAGGAACTGTTTTATCTATGGAAGTATATATTATTATGTGTACAGTATATCTTTATTTTCAAAATATTAGCCTATAAAAATATTAAAAACAGGTTAGATTTGTATGTTTGTAAAAAAAGTCTTTCCCCAATTGTTAGAATAATATTCCAGGCGAAGCCGCGGGCACCAGCTACCTAAAAATAAACATCCAACGCTTGGCTTGTCGTCAATGTATATCAGGCGTTGTCTTTTATTTTTCAACGCGGACAAAGTCGCGGGTAGCAGCTAACTAGTTTCTAATAAACATTATCAAAATAAAAATAAATTATTATCATCCTCAACTAGGAAACTTTGGTTGTCACGTTACATTACATACAGAATTTATTTGCATTGTCATAAATCACGTGACTCGTGTTATCAAAACAAACTATCATTTCGTGTCAGTTTGCACATTGATAAACATTTATTTTAATTGTCTTATAATAGGATAATATAGTCTCTCCTCTTCGCACGCGACAGTTGTCCATGTCTTGCGTCTCGCTCGATCGTTCGCTTTCACTTTTTTTTCACCGCTTTCCCAATCGCGAACGAATCTCGGCCGTTTTGCCAAATGTTTTGCCAATATTAGGTGCGATCTTATAGTACATAAATATATAATTAAAGACGCAATGTATATCTACAATATAATTTATTTTTAGCAAAAATTGAGTTACATAGCTGCAGGCATATACCTAAATAAGAGACTAATAAATTTGACGTAAAGTTTTATTGCTACACTAGCTGGGGCCCGCGATTTCGTACACGCTGTAGTTCGTTTTTTGAAAATCCCACAGCAACCTTTTTTTTATGTTGAGATCAACAGACAGGCTGACGGTCCACTTGATGCTAGGGCTAGATGACTATCGTTGCCTATAACACAAGCAACGCCATAGGTTTTACAAGTGCGCTGTCCATCATAGAAGGACATAGACATAAAATCTAGAAAAAAATCACGATAAAAAGTATCCTAATGTTAATCCTGTATTTACAGGGGAACATTGTATTTACAATAATAAAATGTAACTAAAACATATGATTTAAATTTAAATGCCTAAAATGCACTTCTTTTTTATGTTAAAATTTAGATAAGAACAGTAATAAATAATAAAATAAAATATTCAGAATGTATTGTGAACCTAATGTGCACAACTTATTTAACAAACTTAGATCTATCTGATGATGCCCAATGAGGCGACCGGTACTTAAGGAAAAAGCTTCAAAATAAAGTTTAAAAAAAATCTTACATCCAAAATAAACTTCTCAGCCAAAAATTCTTTTAATTTGCGAGTTTAGTACCTACTTTTTCAATTTTAAGTCTGCAGGCCTATTCTCTATCTGTAGTTTTTAAAACCTATCTACTCTGTGTCGACATTAAATTGGAACGTTTTGACAGGTGCTTAGTGAATACCAAAGTAGACAATAAAATTGTCGAGCCAATAACCGCATCGAGACGATAACCATAGCAAAACCACAGATAGAGAATACGGACCCTGAGTTGATTTGTCTATTTATTTCCATCTGTGGACTCATTTTGCAATTCACATTTTTAATTTTTAAAAAGAATTGTTTAATGTAATTTTTTAATTAATTATATACCTAGTTATATTAAAATTTTCATATAACTAACTATATATGCCGCTAACTTTGAATTCATCTTGTATAAGTTTTCCTTTAAATATGAAGGTTACAAATTAACGTTGGCTTGTTTTTATGGCTGAGCAACTTGCCTTGGCCTCTTGTCGAATATAAAATGTACTTTTACGCATAATATTTGTACAACTGCAAGATTGCCATTTCTTGTTATGGCAAAAAAAAAACTTAAATTCAAAGAAATTTACTGTTCATTTTTATTTTGCAACTAGCTTTTGCTCGCGTCTTCGTTATGTCTTTTTCTGGTTGAAAGGACCAGAAAAACTATGCCCTTTTCTATACCTCTGATAATATGTATGCAAACTTTCTTGATAATAAATGCGAAAGCGTAACAAACAATGTCACTTGAGCATTTATAATATAGATTAGGATTAATGCCTTCTTTCTGTTTGCCATAATATGTAAGATAAGATAAAAAATAGACATCTATATTTCCTTTCGTCTCTTTCAATTATTTTTATTGATTAGGGTAATAAAGTTATTTAAAATAATCACCTTCGTAATTCATTTACATTTAGTTAGTAATTGTAAATAAATAGCTCAAACAGTCATTCAATATTTAGTTATTATAATAATATCTGCTGTAAGTTGCTAAGGAGTTGACCCCCCAGCTGCAACATCAAGTATCCCGCAGACTACTTGATGTTGCAGCGTCAGATCAAGGTTACCATGTCATGGAAATACCACCGAAATAACAGTAGTTATACCGAATTTTTTCATCAATCGAACATGTGAAAGTTAGTGGAATTCTTTCGTTAACTAGGAAATGGGCTGATGGTCTTCAAACGCCTCAACAGATTTTTATTAATTAGAAGCTAAGAACGATCGCAATCACGTCACCTTTTAAACAAAACAAAAAAACCGGAATCAAAATCGGTCCATCCCTTTGAGAGCTATGATTCCACAGATACACACATATGTATGTGTGCGTGTATACACCGTTTTTGCGTCAGGCGTAGGAGCTTAAAAATGGTAACGAGCGTGACTACTTAGTTTTGTTTATGAAACTAAATACTAATAATAATATGAAACCTAAATTTGTTTAACTAACAAGCAAAAAGGTTGTTGATCTCTTGACAACTGGTTAGATGTTCTATAACTAAGGGGACTTGATTAAATCTTTGGTAGAAAAAAAAATTAACGCCTGAAAATAAATACAAACAATAAGGGTTGAATACATGTGAAAAAGAGGCGTGGGCGAAGTCGCTAGCAAAAGCTAGTAGAAGTATATAAAGTCGGTAGTAAAAGTATTAACTGTACAACTGTTATAAATATAATAATTAACTATGTAATTAGGTACTTATTATTTCTAAGAATTTTGCCTTTTTTTTAAATATACCTACTTTATACTTTTTATATTCAAAATAACTATGTGTGTTTAAAAAGAAGCAGTTACTTAATTCAGTTTTTTCAAACAGCTCGAATCAGTCAATAATACATTATATACCTTTTCGCTTACGGTACACCCTTTTCAACCTACAGAATTTAAATACCACACATTTTAAGTTTCCTTATAGATTGTGCTCTAGGAATAACCAACCTGAATGTGGGTTCGCAAAATCAGACGCAGTCAGTATTATACGTAGTACAGTCGAGTTCATTTTGTTAATATAACATGTGAGACTCCTAAATATTACGTTTAACGTTTCCCTTTTAAGCAAAGAGTAAAGAGCAAAGTGAAATGTGTAACTCGCTACGAGCCACCTATGTTTTCAGAGCAACCTTTTGCAGTTTAAAAAAAAAGTGGCATACATATAAAATTATTCAATACAATCCGCGTTGAAAAAGAAAAAAAGTAGCCTATCCTGTGTCCCGTACGTCTAAATGTTTATCTATCAAGTTTCATGAAAATCAGTTAATTCGTTTAAGAGTTATGGAGGAACATACATAAATACAGAAAAAAAATTCTAAAAATGGTCAATTTAGTTTCAGTATCATGTATAGAGCCTATAAACACGATATCTCTAAAAACAAAGTAACTAACTCCATGACCAACCCTTACAGATTTATTATTAGTAACTATTGATAAAAATAATGTGAACATTTTATATTCAACATTAATGTAGTTAATAAGTTAATATTTTGGTACGAGGAAAAATCTTTTGATCAAAATTGGTAAATCACGAATAATGTAAAATTATTCGTAACTGGTTACGAAACTCCTTACTAAAGCGACTAAAGGAGAAGTACTTATTCACTTGGGAAATATATTAATGAACTCGACTGTATCCGATGTTGTTTAAATCGGTTTCCACTGTACCATGACGGTTGACGTCATTAGCAACAATCGTGTAACTATTAGGACGAAAGAGTAATTTACAATTTAATTAAATATTATTATAACATCATATTATGTGAAGCCTAACTATCTAAACTGAAACATGAGACTAGTGCATTTTATTGTTGACTGGCTGCTGCCCGCGACTTCGCCCGCGTAACTTTGTAAATGATATAGTAAAACCTTCTTCGAAAACCACTCTATCCATTGGTGAAAACAGCATGAAAATCGATACAGTAGTTTTTGAGTTTATCGCGAACAGACAGACAGACACGGCGAAGGACTTTGTTTTATAATATTTAGTGATAACGAGGTTAATTGAACTTTCTATTACCTACAATATTAAAAAAAAAGAATCAAAAAAATATAATATATTAAAAAAATTATTATTATTCTGACAGAATAAAACAAAATTAAATCATTTAATATGTTCTAGCAGCCCATAATAAAAGTTGCAATAAAAATGTGTTTCTCCAATTATACAAGTGACTAGGTAACACAACACAAATGAGTCGAAACGTCATTCCATTCAGTGCAATAAAATTGAATGAATCATGGTTCGGTTTTGTAGAAAAAATCTCAATTCATGCCAGCATGCCAGCATTGGATTATGCAATGTCAAGGTTTTTGTATACAGAATAATAAAAAAACAACTCCACCCATGAACACTTATTGTGTAAACAATAAGGGTCTTATTATAAGGTCCTGATTGTATTGAATGAAAGGCATTCTTTTGTCTATAATTATAATACCAAGGTAAATGATTCAATACAAACGTATTTTTATGAACAGTGCCACAGGACTGTTTGTTAAATATCAAAATATTTTTCTAAACAGAAGAATGATTGGTTTTTATTGTACTTTTGTTAAATCATTCAGCATTGTAAAATTAAGAAATTTACATAAAGGGCTATTTTAAATCTATATCTAATAATATCTATCATGTTATGGTTTATTTATACGGTGATTCTGTGTTTTCAGACAAACAAATTAATAAAGTTTTGAAACTTATGGGGGTTATACCTTGGAGTGTACTGATCAAGATCCACAACCCCCCCCCCCCTTTCCACTTGCCGCTTCATCCCCCCACATCGCAAAGTTTGTCCCGATCAACGGTTTTTTTAAGTATTTTGCGAAAAATAAGTTTCAAAACTTTACTAATTTGTTTGCTTCCCCCATACATTGTTTACACAGAATGACCGTATTATATTTGAACTAATCTGACCAGAAACTAAGCTGTGTAAGCAATTTTGTTAAAGAAATAAATGTTGAAATGAGTAGCCCTCTTAAGGGTCGCTTTTTTTATTGTATTACTTATTTAATAGTTTTCGTTCAGAAACTTATACATACCTAATCATGTATTTTATAAATATATGTACCTATAAGTACCTACCTAACTATTAATCGGAGATAACACGAGCACCCATTATCAACAAATTTATACAGAGTAGATAAAAATGAAACAAAGAAATTTAAAATTTCTTGATGCTTATTTATTTTAAGTAACATGAAAACAGCTTGCTTTTTAGTGATAATTAATTTTACACTGAATTGATTTGAGCCATTTTAACTAATAGAAATAGCCACTGCACTGAGTCATTCATAAAGGGGCGTAAGAAATAATAATTTTATTGTAACTAATGAAATAAGTATCTAGATACTGCTGTTGAGAGCGATCTTGGTGGGTTGGCGAAAATGATCAAGTAATTCTTGCTTCATTGGCGTCAGATTCTCTCTATAAAGAAAAGTTTAAGAATCTTTATGATTCATTTACAATCATTATTTAAACTAGTGGGTCGATGACTAACTATCATCAATTTTATTTGTTGAGTAGAGGCACGGTTGTACTCTGCACGTTTTGCAGTCATCTGGGCAGCCCTTTTGACGGCGTTAATCAAACTACCCCTTACAGTGAAATAGTAAATAATAGCATGGATGCTGTTGTGTTTTGATGAGTGATTAAAGAATGTCAGAGCCCATTTTCCTATCGCTTCTTAGTCAGCACCGCACTTGCAACACTTCGCCCCTTCGCATTAAAAGTGTATAGTTAATCTCAAAACCTACTAATTTTACAGAAGAGCGTTTTAAAGATTCAACGTGTAATAGTTTTAATAATAATGAGCTCTTCAATGTTTATTTTTAATTTTTGGCTAGGTACGTTATCTATCTTACAAAGTAATTTAAAACTATTATATTTTTTGCTACATAGTTTTGAGTTTAAATACTTTTTTTGATAAACATAGTTTTGATGAAAACCATAAGGCAGTATTATTCATTATTCAATCACAAAAACTGTACAATTACCTAATTATACAATTTTGAACGGAAAATTGATTCAAATTTTGCAAAATATTTAAAGCAATAAGAGTGTATTATTTTGAAATTGTATAATATTAATAAAAAAGAATGCTTACTCTTGCCTAAAATTTTCGTTTTTGAATACTTTTGAAGAGACACAGCGCGTGAACTGCTCGGTCGCTTGATCGTAACGATCGTAACTAAAAATTACATAACTACTATTCGCGCGACAATATACATAAAAATTACATACTTTGGCCAATTTAAAACTATACATAGCGCTCTCTAGTGAATGTTGGTTGAACTACGCTCTTTAATCAATATTTAATAGTTTCTACTGCTAATACCGAATGTTTCCGCACATTAACACAATTGTGAAAGTTTTTGGGAATAGTACAGTTTTATTGCGAAGGGGCGACTTGTGGCTTTGCTTGTGTTACAAGGCGACGGCCACCTACCACGAAGTGAACCCACAGCCCAACTGATGCTGACGACCCTTACATAAAAATATATTAAACTAGCGGCCTGTTCCCGGCTTCGCAGGGATGCAAATTATATACCAAAAACCTTCCTCGAGAACCACTCTATCCATAGGTAAAAACAGCATGAAAATCGGTGCAGTGGTTTTTGAGTTTATCGCGAACAGACAGACGCGACAAAGTACTTTGTTTTATAATATCTAGTGATGAACTTAGGATATGGATATTCAGCAGATTGAGCGAGTAACAAACGTCCAAAAATTTTTCACATTTTAGTATATATGTAACTAAGTTGGCGACCGTATGAAATATTTCTTATCGGAATTTCATAGGAATTATAAGCTTAACTTATTTAAAGAACACACAAAAGGTCACCGCCACTGTGTACACCTTACACATTGGAAGTAGATTTGGGTCGTTATTGGATTTTACTTTCTCGGTCGACTGTTAATGACACGGTCTGTTTCTGTTGACAATACATTTAAACTGTTAAAAGCCGTTTTATATCCGTCGATTCAGTTGGATATTGCTTTGTATTTTTACAAGCATTGAGTAGATAGAGTGTGAGTACTGAGACAAGCTTGATTATCTATGCTACACAGCAGCAGGATTGTTTTTTGACATCATTGCATATTGTAAAAGTGTACAAGACCGAAATATATAAGGTATTAAAGAAATTTTTGGGAAATTTGATTATTTTGCATAAGTAACTAGTCATTCGGAGTATATTTTTAGAAAAAAAATCAGTATCCTTTTCCTGCCAGGAAGAGCCCAAACTTGGTGTATTTTGAAAATATTTTTAATTTTATACAACAACTGGCTAAAATGTTCTATGGCTATCAGCTCATAGAACTCTCATTTGATACCCCACTGGATAGGTTACTAAAGAAAAAAAAAATTTTTTTTTTATACAAAAAATTTATGACATCATAATTGGAAAATGTACCAGGGTGGTGAATCCATCCAAGTCTAAAATACTTACTATTAGCTATTAAGACTCCTACTGAACATTCCTGAAAAAAAAATAACCTCGATACCCGAACTTCCCACAGGACTACAGCCAGGTGCAGTAACTAATCAATATTAATAATAAATCTGTAAGGGTTGGTCATGGAGTAAGTTACTTTGTTATCAGAGATATCGTGGTTATAGGCTCTATACATGATACTGAAACTAAATTGACAATTTTTAGAATTTTTTTCTGTATGTATGTATGTGTGTTCCTCCATAACTCTTTTAAACGAATTAATTGATTTTCATGAAACTTGGTAGATAAACATTTAGACGTACAGGACACAAGATAGGCTACTTTTTTTTTCAACGCGGACGAAGTCGCGGGCGCCAGCTAGTAGAAGTAATAAATACGCGATAACAATGTTTACGCCCAGTATTTTGACGCCCACCGCTTTATTAACCCCTCAGCGTATCCTTAATCTTTTCTAATTCGATCTTTCCTGACCGTTCACGAGTAACTATGAACTCGCCGACATCCTCGCCTCGTCGACGATAGTTACATGAAATATATGAGAAATACACCCACCTGTCACCTCGAACGGTGACAATTTGAAATATCAATGCGCAATTATTTTTACACTTGGATGCCCCGTGTCGTCGGTAATACTCGTATGTTGTATTTACAATAAAACCGTGATAATATCTTGTTAGGTTGTTATAGTTATTATAATATTCAGTGAAATTTACGATATCCGATGATATTATCAGGTGATTGATTAATAATAATAATTGTTATCGTGTAAATTATAATTTTTATAAGTGACGTCATTTTTACTAATTTGGAAAGTCAAGGAATTTTATTTTTAGATGGCTATCGTCGGCTAAAAATTTTATCCTGATTGCATTTCAGCGCGCTTGTATATACCCTGTTTACAAGCGTTAAAGGCGACGATGGTAGCAAATCTTGAAGTAGCGATTAGTTGATATTCGCCAATATTCGCCTATGAATAAATTTGTCTCCTCATTTTTTATGCGAATGCAAATTTGAAGTTAGAAAGTGGTCTCGAACCAGTCGAGAAAGAATTCAGTGAAAATATTTGCAAAGGTCCAAATAAAATATTATATAACGTCTAGAATCAACAAAAAAAAAATCTCGATAAAGTAGTGAATAAAAGTGAATGGAACTATCAAGGAGACAGACACACGTCACGCGTCACTGAATTGTAACAAATCCTAATATCATCTTTTTTTTAAATATTTTGACGTCACTTGAAAAGTCTTGGAATGTATTATAATGATAATGTTTTTCATATTTTATCACATTGATCTGAACTTATAGGTTTTAGTTAGTTGCGGGGTTTATTATTTATAGGATCAACGCCCACACATAATCGTGTTGAAGTCATTGAATAATAATTATGTACTTAATGGATGAAGTAGGTATTCCGTGGAATCAAAAATCGGTTGCTCGTTTTTTTGGTCGCCGCCCACTTAGACATGGTAAACAATATACATGCACCACCACATAGGAAAAGACATATGTAAAGTTAGCAGTGTCAAATGTGCAGAATAACTTCATTCTTAGTTCATTTAGTGTTCATTTAGTGCCAAAAAAATAAAATGTGGCGCTGTAAATAATAACTGTAAAATGAAAATTATTTATGCTGTCTTCATATAAAGTTGTATACTTCTGCAAAATTAGGGTCAGATGGGCAGAATCACTTCGTTCTTAGCTAAGAGTGCTCATTTAGTGTAAAAAAAAAATTGACGCTCTTCTTTTTTCGGAATTGTATTTTCATAGTTATATCGTCCAGAAAACTTTTATTTTCTGAACAACTTATGATCTTAAAAATACTCAAAACAATATTTTTACAGAAGAAAGGATGATTTCATCGCGCGATGAAATCATAAGCTAACATTGACACTCACTTTGTCTATAGTTAATTTCTCATTCCCATTTCATATTCATTTTTGACCTTCGCGCTATTTCCGATGTTTTCTTGTTGAAATTCGTTGCTAATTATTTTGTTCTACATAGTTACTGCCTTCTGTATCCTGTACTGTTTGATTGAAGACAACATCTCAATCGTCATTTTCAAGTAACTAATACCTAAAATTAGGTAAATTAATCCCACTAACAAGCCCAGAAATGTTGTTTCTTAAATTAATATTACATTATTTTATCGCGTGTAAGCCGTACAAATATGTTGTAGCTTGCATTTCGTATGTTAGTAATTAGGTAACTAATATGTAAATAATCTATTACCTTCTCTGTTATTTCAAAGGACTTTGAACCTTGGCGTGTTAAACTTAGTTGACCTTTTTCATTTTTTTATTAGGGCTTAAGAATGATTGATGCCATTCTTACTTTCAGCTTGTGTTTGACCTGAAATACATAATATGTTTTATTTATATTTGTGCTATTTTATTTTAAATTCTAATTATCATATCTTACATTTCGTTCGTAATTACGAAAATATTCATATTTATATTATTTAAAAACTAAAACTACTAAACAAAAGGTTTCATAGTGTAGATAAACTAAACAGTAGAAAAGTTAGCACTAATGACCTTTTTGTGTCATTATTATAATCATCAGCAGCAGCCTATGTCTCTCCACTGTTGGACATAGGCCTCTCCCAAGCACCTCAATCTCTCCCACGCACGTCCGCGCTCTTTAGACGGTTTCAATTTTTATATCATCTTAATATAATTTTGTTTGTTACAGAGGGATGACCGATCGTTACTAGCGCAGTTCTTCTTCGCCGATGATGCTCTTAACATGATCGCCGCCGAACTGGACTCGTTCGACGGACGGAAAGATCCGGAAAGATGTTCCACACTCGTCAATCAGCTTCGGCACGCTCAGGTTTGTTATTTTCTCTGTAAAGCTTTGGCCCATTAGATTGATTTTTATTTTATTTTGTTCTATGGCTAGGGTTTCTATGACATCTTGATTATGACGGCATGACTCTTCACGGAGGTCAAACTTCGCACCTAATCGAGGTGGAGCCCGCAAGTGTGCGAACCTTATCTGAAAGGGAAGAAGGTTTCGTGTCTCAACGATGACCCCCGCTCATAGACGGCGCGAGGAAACACCGTGTTCTAGTAGAAGTCCCACATACATCACCGAGATCGGTGATGGGGAGATCCCCATGGTCGATGGGGAGATCCCCATGGTCGATGGGGATCTGGTTCGCAGATTTTCCTTACACAAAAAAGGGTTCCTATGACATAGTTCACAGATCTTGTTCGCAAGCTTAAGGTATTGGTTTGGTTCGGTATATTCCTTGTAGTTCCATAATACTAGATTTGTTCTACCGCAGAACTAAACGGAACATAATTCCACATGGTTCTATTGATTGAACAAAGTGAATAAAATTTATTGGAAAGTAAATATAATATAATGGATCTTAAAGAAACCGCAATAAAATAATATGAAAAATAAACGTTTAATAAATGCACAAGAAATTTTGGTTTGACACAGCAATTTTAAACTAGTTATATAACCCAGTTTTTTTACACTTAAAGCATTTAATTTGTTTCTTTTTCTGCTGACGTTTACCCGCCAAAACTACTGATTCTGAATTAGTTAGCAGTGGTAGATGGACAGCAAGTAGTAGTCATTACGACGCCTTTACTCTTGTAATAATTAGATATTAAAGTTTGGAACATAGGTTCATTTTATAACGTGAGCATCCGCTAAGAAAGGATTTTAAGAAAATTTCAACTCTGTGCGAAGCCGTGTGCGTGTCTCTAGTCTCAAATATAATACTACAGAGCATATAAGTAAACTATTAGCTATTGGTACATTTGTTTTACCGTGAAAAATTGCGAGTCCATTGTTTGTATTAAGCTGGCGCCAGACATAGCAACAATATTTGAACACTTATTTGAACACTTGTGAGGCATTATTTGTGAGGTATGTGGGGTTTTTATTCAAAGTTTGATTACATATTTGCATTTTGTCATTCGGTGTCTGTTTTTGGAGCGCACATCAAAGCGTTCAAAGTTCAAACATGTACGTAGCCTGCTACACTTGCGCAAAGTTCAGTAAAGTTATTGGTATAATAACTCTTTTTAGCTTAATAATAAACAAATAGAGAAACTTTTTAGCATAATTTTTTGTACACTTAAATAATAGGGAATATAACTGCGTTCATAAAGTCTTCGTCCATCTTGTTTGTTATCTATTTGAATACTGAAAGCATTCAACTGAAAGCGGAACGTGTCTGCAAAGCAATGTCTATGGCAAGTACAACAAACAATATGTTAAAATATGTGAGCAAGGTAGCTCAAAGTCTTTGTTCAAACATTTGACTGTATCTGGCGCCGGCATTACAAGCATATTACAACATACAATAATTAGGTGCGTTTCCGAGACAAACATCTCGCCTTGCATGCTTAACGCATTGGCCGTTCGTTACACAGTACGGTTCTAGTTTACAAGGTCTATTGTCTATAATGTCAGTCAGTACTAAGATTCCTATCTATAACCTCGGATGTTCATAATATTCGAATGCCATTTTTTTATAATTGACTAGTTGTTGCACGCGACTTCGTCCGTGTAACTATATAAAATAAAATAGCCTATGTTACTCGCTGATAATGTTAGCGTGACGGCGCGAGTTCACTGTTTTTTACTAAAAGTGCCCAACAAACCTAAAGAAGTTTTCACTTCAAAAACACCATAAAATGTGGCACACACAATATTATGTTTCTATTATTTGTTTTTATATAAAAAGAAGAAAGAAAGAAAGAAGCGTCAGATTTTCTGAGGGGATGTTAAGTAAACGGATGCAGACGATTCGGATGTAACGCAAGCTCGTGGCAGCTTTTTGAAAATGCAAAAAAAAAATTTGACGATTCATACAGACGGTTCAGCCTGAATTCCTGATCGTGCTTATTCTTAATCTGACGAATAATCGTCATAATCTATATAAATGGAGGATTTTTTAAAATAAATCGCCTATGAAATTTTGAACGCCTGTAGACGCTCACCCCAGCGCTGAAAAGAAAAACATCATTATAACCTTTTTTTCTTCCTACCATCTAATCTTCAAAATCCAATAGGTCCCTACGACGCTCGAGTGACTCCACATTTAGCATTTTTTCCCTAATTAGAATAGTTATTGTGAAGTCTACACACATTAACAATAATTAAGGTGTAACTACGTTACGTTACGGTGTAATATAAAACGATGTCTTCGAAACTCGTCAGCTTGAAACTTGGTATAATTTATGTACAGTCAATTACCGTTGAGGGGAGTCCGTAAACAGGGCGGAGAAGTTTGCACGAGTAATGGATGTCTGTCACATTACCCGTGCATCTTCCACTTTTTTTAAAAAAACATTTTAGTATGACACTATCTCTACTTATTTAATAACTGACTTATTAACTGAACTTAAAGAAGCGTGGCCGTTCTTTGACAAAAACCGCGATAACTCGGCAAATTCGCCTTTCTATCAATATAATCAGGAAGAAAAAAATGTTTACAACCTTTTGATATTAGCGCATACATACAGACACGAGATATAGAAGGACAATATTTTATACTACGTACTGATATTAATATTTTAAGGGGTGGTATAGGACACACTGCAATCTTGCTTTAAGGATGTCATAGCCTTTTTTTTCCATCTCTTCCAATAAGGCTCTATATAAATGTCGCATATTCTCATAAAAATGCGATCGACTGTACTAGAAGGAACACAACAAAAGCAATGTTTTGCGTAGTTGTGCGAACCGAGGTGACTCATGCGCATACACCGTAGTATGGAGGTCAAATCGATAACGTCACACACCGCAAGCAATCTGCAATAAAGTGATACACATTTAATCAATATTTAATGACACCTTTAATGATAGCATTTAATGAAATTATTAAACTAAGTACACATTAATTATTATTATTATTATCCACCTTTTGAGGGGGATACTATAGAGTGAAATCTGTACTGTATTTTTTCAATACCCTTCTAACTAACTATAAAGAAAGAAACAAGTCGTTAAAGAAAAGGTCTACAAAAATAATTTTAATAGCAAAATATCCAAGTTTATCCAGATCCAACAGAGACCGAGTTACTTTATAACGAGGATTAGTATAGGTAGTAGACGAAATAAAAATTTTATCTGTAAACTGGTTACTTATTCAATGTTTATTGTTCATTTATTTTTACATTTTTTTTTCTGGACAAAAGGTACCCTTATTGACCTTTTCTACGCCATTGACACCGTGTATGCAAAGTTTCACGATGATCGGTCGGCTAGTTAAACCGTGAAAGCGTATCAAACAAACAAACTCACTCGCATTTATTGCGCTAACTAGTAGGGATAACTAATCTATTGTTAAGATTTTACTTCTATAGAGTATTTATTTGCAGAATGGATTTAGAATAGTAGAAGCTGTTGAGCTACTTTCTTGTGTCCGCCGGTTAATGGCCTTTCTTGACGCTTGGAAAGTGCCTATCTAAGTAATTCTAATGTATAAACGCTTTATCAATGGTAAATAAATAATTATGAATAGTTATCTGTGTGTGAAGAATGTGTCAATAACTAGTTATCATATTGGATAGCTAAGCATATTGTTTCTTTTTGCTTTTGAATTATTTTTAGTTGCCCTAGATTTGAAAAATTCCTGATTTTCTTTCCCGTAATAAAAATAAAATATCTACAATATATTAGAAAGTTAATAGTGTTAAGAAATAACTAATTCATCCTAGAAACGAAAAAAAAAAAACATTAAAATAGGTAACAATTAGTTACACGGATTGGACAAAAAATTACTTTGACAAGAATGAAGCCAAATTACCATTCCATGTTCTTATCCGCTTATTGTACTCAAATCATTAGCAATAACGATTTTACTTAGAATACTACACTCTGAATTAATGATCTTCTGTAAGGGGATGGTTAGGTGGTTAGGTGGAACGGGACTGTCTGAACAGATTTTGATAAAACTTTAACCGTATTTACATGTATGCTCATATAAAAGAACAACACATGGGCTATTTTATAAAGAAACACAGATGAAGTTGCGGGCGGAAGTATAGTATTTTTATGTTGATTTTGACTTGTGTCCATTTTTATTTATCAAGTTGATTCTAATCTTTGGCCCTTATTATACACACATACTAATTTGTTTACAAGACACACTCGTTAGCATATTTGTCAGTTTGTCTATTTCCTCCTTGTCACAATACAAGTCGGGTGTTTACTACACAA
The DNA here is from genome assembly GCA_945859745.1 of Synanthedon formicaeformis. Classification (NCBI taxonomy): domain Eukaryota; kingdom Metazoa; phylum Arthropoda; class Insecta; order Lepidoptera; family Sesiidae; genus Synanthedon; species Synanthedon formicaeformis. The sequence continues at coordinate 3,143,846 of OX243978.1, forward strand.
AGATTATATGCAGTGACTAAGCGGAAAAATATGCTTTAACTCTAGTAGACATAACGCATCAAATTCAATGACATAATCACTACTGTTTACAAAACTATTTGATTATTATTTATTGTAGTAGCTATGAGTACCTATAAATAAAGTATATTTAGTCGTACATACTTGCGTAGGTCTAATGAATAAATTTAGTACCTAATTTCATTTTATTAATAGAGGTCAGTTGCCATATTCTTAGTAAACCGTAGAAGAGGTCAATTGATTATTTATTTTTATAAATGTGAATTTGGTATGAGAATTGGGAATCCCCATAAATGCGGGGGATTTATATATATTTTTTAATTATGTTAATTTTTGTGGAAGTTACGATATATCGTTATATTAACTATGCCAATATTGTTCAAGTAATAATATAATAAACAGAGTAGCAATAAGGTCACCCTGGTAAAAGATTCAAATTAAATAAGAATTATCGCTTAATACATAATATGTGACACACATGAAATTTTTAAAATCTTTGCCTTTTAATATACATATTTTAATTAAAGTACTTTTTAACTTTAAGTAACTTTTTTTTAGAGGGTTGAAAGTTACTTAATTATAAATATATCAAAAAAGAAACGATAAATCAGGTGCCCTACTAATCAATTCTTAATACGATTTAATTTAGGACCTAAACTGGATTGCATTTGCTATATTTCGTACCATCAACTTCGTTTTTGTATGAAAGCGATTTTGTTTAGGAATCCAAAATAAACTGCTCTGAATTTGAATCGTATTTTAAAAGTTTAAAAGGGCCCCTGAAAGGTTGAATTAAACGTCCTGCCATTTTTTATAGGTACATACCCACCAAGGGAATTAATACTCTAGTCTTGTTGAAATAAAATATGTGTAAGGGCTGCCGAAAGTAGTAAACGGTTTTGAGCCCAATACAAAGCGGAAGTGGACTGTATGTGCGGGGAATACACCTATTCTACTCACTTACCTCAGCAATTCGCGTTGTCTTCTTTCTTCTCTTCTTCCAAGGCCTTGGATCCTCGTGCACTTACGACGCGAACCACTTTGGCACAGTTCGTAAAAATAGGTGTCTAGGCGGTTGGATATTAGCGGGTTGTGAATTAGCGGAATTAATGAATTAGCGGGTGACACACAGATAATTGAACACATTCAAGCGGAGAAAGCGGATTTTACTAGTCTCAACGCTTCACGATACATTCGAGCTTGATCGAGGCTGAGAGCTAACGACTAACTGTCTAATAAGATGGCGGCCGGCTTGCGGGTGTCTGATTGGTCCAAACAACTGATACGACCAATCAGAATCGTTTATCTATGAAACAATAACAAAGCGGCAAAATGGCGCGAACATGCCCCCGGCCTAAAAACCATCGGTTTTTAAAAACTAATAAAAGAAAGCGGGAAATAACATACAAAGGATAAATAAAGCGGTATATACAGCGGTTAAAACTATAGATATTAAAACTAAACATAAAGCGGATAAATATGCGGTCCTACTGTGTAGGCAGCGGACATAAACGGACAACAGGTCTCTTGCAAATGCCTGTAGCCGTCCTAACAGAAGCTACTCTAGTGATCCCATCTTTGCCGGGATAGGTAGCAGTGATAATGCCTAATGGCCAGTATAATGGCGGAAGATTATCAGTCAGTATAACAACCACCGTACCTACTTCAATGGGATTTGAGGGTGTATTCCATTTTCCTCTCGTCTGCAACAAATGAAGATACTCTGTCTTCCAGCGTTTAGCGAATGACTGCACCATTTGATCCAACAACGCGTAACGACGCAACACATTTGGTTGCTCATCGCTGACGCGGCAAGCAGGCAAATTTTTTAGCGGGGTTGTCATCAAAAAGTGCGAAGGAGTCAGCGCGCTCGGCTCAGATGGATCCTCACCGAGTAAAGTAAGCGGGCGCGAATTAATCACACACTCTATTTGCGTGATAACTGTTAGCAATTCCTCGTAGGTAAGTAGTTGAGTACCGATAACCCTATATAAATGCGATTTAAAGTTTTTGACGAAAATCTCGTAATGACCGCCGAAATGCGGACTACGCGGAGGATTGAATTTCCATTCTATTCGCGAATCTGCCAATTCCTGTGCAAACGAATCTCTAAATTCTTCGGAATTTACCAGGCCATAAATTTCAGATAATGCGTTTTTTGCGCCTATAAATGCAGTACCATTGTCAGAGTACATGCACGAGACCGCGCCTCGGCGAGCTAGAAAACGTTTAAAAGCGGATAGAAATGTGTTAGTGCTCAAGTCTGTTGTCAGCTCGACGTGGACGGCCCGAGTCACCAAACACACAAAGATGCATAAATATGACTTGATAGCATGAACACCCCGTTTTCTATATGGTATGATTTTTATTGGACCAGCGTAGTCCACTGCAGTATGCGTGAAGGCTTTAGCTTCGTTTACCCTACAAGCGGGTAAATCAGCCATAAATGGATAAACATGTTTAGGTTTAACGCGGAAGCAAAAATTACATTTGTGTATGACCTGTCTTACTATATTTCTGCATGACAATATCCAATATTTTTGACGTAATATTGACATTACAGCTAGCGGGCCTGTGTGGCAGTTTTTCCTATGACAATCATCAATAATCAATTCGACAATTCGATGTTTACGCGGCAAAAGCAAAGGATGCTGTTGATCATACAACAGATCAGCGTTACGAAGGCGGCCACCAACTCTCAACAATCCTTCATTGTCAAGAAAAGGGGCGAGTCGACCTAATGTGGTTCGACAATTTTTGTTAGCGGTCAAGCGACTTATTTCTTCAGCGAAGCAACATAATTGTAATTGTTTAATAACAGCGGTTTCTGCGAAGTTCATTTCATGAGCGGTAAATATATTAGAGCGCGGTAATTTCCGTATGAAACGGTAAATATAAACAATAGCGTGAAGAAGTTTCTTCCAAGACGAAATGCGGTGCGATAAAGAAATAAACAAATGCGGAGGCTCATCTTCTTGAGCGATAGCGGTAAGCGTTATGACCTTTGTTTCAGGCAAATTATTTTCAATTGATGCGGTATTTATTGCGGTGATTGGCCATTCTTGTACGTCTTTATAAAGCCAAGATGGACCAGTGAACCAACATGGATGGTTCCGTAGCTGAGCAGGAGACAAGCCACGAGACAAACAGTCGCTCGGGTTGTCTTTTCCTTTCACGTGATAAAAGTAATGAGCGGGTAAAGCGGTAAGTACTTTCGTAACACGTGTGGCCACGAAAGTTTTAAATCTATTAGGCGCGGAATGAATCCAATGTAATGCTACCATTGAATCCGAAAAACAATAAATATTTTGAATAGAATGACGCGGTTCATATGTGTCTAGAACGCGACGCATCAGTTTCGACATAAGTAAAATAGCACAGAGCTCAAGTCTGGCCACTGATACTGTGTTAAGCGGAGCGACTTTAGATTTTGCGCAAACTAAATTAATGTTAGGCGTTTTTTGCGAGCGAGTTTCCGTCTTAATATAAATGACGGCGCCGTAAGCGCGTTCGCTTGCATCGGCGAAAGCAATTAAAGAAATCATGGAATTTTTCAAAATACCTAAGTGGCGCGGGATGCGTAATTCCTGTAAAGATGGCAGTTCCTTTAAGTAACTTGCCCATGTGTTATAAATATGCGAAGGGAGTTCATCATCCCAATCTAATTTTAATAGCCAAATTTGTTGTAATATTAATTTTGCGTATAAAATAGTAGGTGCAATTAAACCCATTATATCAAATTGTCGCGCAATCACAGACAATATATTGCGTTTTGTATATTGGCGGGGTTCGAGCGAGATATCAAATAAAAAACAATCACAAGCGGGATCCCATTTAAGACCCAAGACCTTAAGACTTTGGTTGGTCTCATTGAATTTTACAGTAGACGAATAGCGATGGGATTCAGGAAGAGTACTGAGTAACTCTGTTGAGTTACTAGACCATTTTACTAATTCAAAGCCCCCGGCCATAAACATCTGTAACAACTCATTTTTGAGTTGACAAGATTCCTGGTAGGTAGCCACGGAGTAACATAAATCGTCCATATAACAATTGTTTTTTACAACCTCGGCTGCAAGCGGGTAAGATGATGCTTCATCTTGACATAATTGTTTCACTACTCTGAGTGCCAAGAACGGACTACTTCTCAATCCAAAGCAAACGCGGTTGAACTGAAAGACTTCAAGCGGGGATGACTCATCGAATCTAAATAGAAATTTTTGAAATTTTCTATCTTCTGGTCTAACAACAATTTGTAAATACATTTGCTTTATATCTGCCATTAATGCGATTTTATAAAAACGAAAATTTAATAATATTGTAAATAAATCATTCTGTAAATTTTCCCCAATATGCAATATTTCATTCAATGATATGCTAGTGCTAGTTTTCGCACTGGCGTCCATAACTATGCGGACCTTAGTGGTTGATTTGTCGTTGCGTACGACAGCGTGATGCGGAATATAATAAGCGGGTGACTGCGGGGTATCATTACTAAGTAAAGATATGTATCCTTTATCTAAGTATTCCTTAATAATGGCATTATACTCTAAACGCAAGCGAGGCGACGAAATGAATTTACGTTCGAGCGATATATAGCGTTTTTTAGCTACTTGGTATGAGTCGCCAAGTACAGCGGGTCACGTGAGAATGGCAAGGCGACCGTATAACGACCAGTTGTATTACGGCTAACGGTCTTCACAAATCCTTGCTCGCACTCATTATCAGCACTACTCAAAGAAGGTTTTACTGATACCTCCTCAAGTTTCCAGAAGTTTTGAAGAAGTTCTTCAATGCGCGGTTTATCATATTCAAAAGCGGAAAATAAAGACATAAAACAATTTGTAGATTTTTCAGCGGGAGCCGTACCCATTACGGTATAGCCAAATATAGTTTCAAAAGCGGTGGGAGTTCCCGGCAATCCGGAGATACGTCCCTGGCGGAATATTCTTGAGAATAGCGGTGCCCCTATGAGTATTTCTATCTCATCGGGCCTATAAAAATTAGGATCAGCGAGCGGTATATTATTTAAATGCGAAAACGTTGAGATATCTATTTTAATAGCGGGCAATCTATCTGTAATGGTATCCAGAACATATGCATCAAGCGGTATACAAACATTATCATTATATTGAGAAAATAAATTAAGCGAAGTAGCACCCTTAATAGATTTAGTTGAAGAGCCAATTCCTCTAACGGTGGCGTTGAATTTTCTATCATAACTTAAGCCTAACTTTGCACAACAAGATTCAGTAATAAAGTTATTAGTTGACCCTTGGTCAATAAGTGCCCTTACACTTTTCAAATTACCTAAATTATCGTATGCGTTGACGCAGACACTTGCTAGCAAACAAGTTTCAAAGCGCGCTGCATTAGTGTGCGTGTTACATAAAGAAATATTTTTATTGTGCGAATCAATAAGCGGTTGCGCGTGAGATACCTTTTCCCTATCAATTTCACTTTCATTTGTCTTTTGACGCAATGAATGATCGGACGTATTCAGCGGGTGCGTTTTTGCGGGGGAGCGGGGAGGCGCTGCGTGCGGCCTAGTACCTAAAGCGTTATATTTACATAAAAGCGAGTTGTGTTTATAGTTGCAATGCTTACACAAATTCAATGATTTACATCTTCCGATGTAATGAGAAAAGCTCAGACAATTAAAACAACCATTATTCTGTTTAATAAATGCAAACCTTTTTTCTAGCGGTAAATTTTTAAATTCAAAACATTTATATAATTGTACATGATTTGTTTGTTTGCAAAATAAACAATGTTTCAATGGCGCGGCAACGAATGAATGCATAACTCGTTTACTATTGTTTCGAGCGCCATAGTGCGGCGATGCGGGCGTATGGTTGCGCGTTCGATTCTCTGTCGAGCGTTCCATGATTTTTGACTGTTCACGTATAAATTTTACTAGATCATCATAAGATGGTATTTTCGTATCTCTCTTAAGCATTTCAAAAGCGCGGGCGGTATCTACGTCTATCTTCTTTAAAGCGGTGTGCAATAAAATAAAATCACATAAATTCTCAATATTTAAAGCCTTTAAACTTGACACAGCGGGACAAAATTGCTCTAAAAATGCATCCATATTTTGCAACGTAGCCCTTTGAAAGGGTTTAAATTCAAACATGCGATCTAAATATGCGGAGGCTAGGCGCCTTTTATCTTCGTATTTTTCTACCAGCGTGTTCCATATTAAATTGTAATTAGCTTGATTAGGCGTAATACCAGAGCATACAGCAAGGGCGCTTCCTGTCAACTTACCCATCAAGTACTGGACTCGTTCATTATCTGTGAGGTCAGAATTCTCATGTATGGTACTCTTGAAGGTCTCGTAAAAGGTAGGCCACTTTAACGGTTCACCATCAAAGCTAACTAAATCAAGTCTAGGTAAATTAACGGTTGGTTTATTAGAAATCTGCGTGGTGCATGTCTGAACAATAGGATTCTGAGATGCTTCCAATTTGTTTGCGGCATATTTACAACGTGAATATAGATCATCAAAGGCTAATATACTTTGATAATTTGTTTCTTGCGAGGGCTTTATACGTAACTGAGTGTCGTTAATTTCATCTATAATTGTCTTAAACTCAGAGCGATAATCATCCAACAAAACGGTACTGGACAAAAACATGTCTGCGGACACTTCATCCTGAAGATCACCCTTAGAATTTTTGTAAATAGTCTGCAATCGAGCGAAGATTGCATCGCGTCTGCCTGTGAGCTTCTTTAATGTTAAACTCATCTCGTCTGTACCTTCCATAGTACTTTCTTTCGACATTAGGTATGTCGTATAACGATAAGTATAATGTTTCGAAGTAAATTAATTGCGAAGAAATTCTAAAAATGCGGTAATTTAATTTATAAAGCGTTGACTTATTGTAAATATTCAAATATGTGCGGTCAATCTATAATTTTATTTAAATAAATTGATTTATTTTCTATAAGCGGTTTAAATTATACTATGTACGTAGTAATTGCAGACAATCGGAAAGCGGAATAGAAATGTTAACAATGTAATAATTGAAATCGTAAATAAATAACCAAAGCGAAATCAACAAACAATAAATTAAGCGATTTTACTATTCTGAGATAGGTAGGTAGGTTTACGACAATAACCAATACCTAGCGGTTGTTTCTTTTTTAACTACGAATATTACTTTTTTGTATAAGTAGGTAAGCGTAAATTTACAACTAAACAAAGAACTTCAATTTTTATTCGAGTAGGTACCTATGGATTTCTAAATGACGAAATGTAAATACGTCGGTATGCGTGAATATATTAATGATTAAATGATACAAAATATATGAGCGGGCGGGTTTGCAAGATACATAAAGCGGGCTAATTTCAATCTAAAATTAATGCGAAAATATGTGTTCAATAATCCGTGCTCGAAGAGACCAAAAAGAATGTAAGGGCTGCCGAAAGTAGTAAACGGTTTTGAGCCCAATACAAAGCGGAAGTGGACTGTATGTGCGGGGAATACACCTATTCTACTCACTTACCTCAGCAATTCGCGTTGTCTTCTTTCTTCTCTTCTTCCAAGGCCTTGGATCCTCGTGCACTTACGACGCGAACCACTTTGGCACAGTTCGTAAAAATAGGTGTCTAGGCGGTTGGATATTAGCGGGTTGTGAATTAGCGGAATTAATGAATTAGCGGGTGACACACAGATAATTGAACACATTCAAGCGGAGAAAGCGGATTTTACTAGTCTCAACGCTTCACGATACATTCGAGCTTGATCGAGGCTGAGAGCTAACGACTAACTGTCTAATAAGATGGCGGCCGGCTTGCGGGTGTCTGATTGGTCCAAACAACTGATACGACCAATCAGAATCGTTTATCTATGAAACAATAACAAAGCGGCAAAATGGCGCGAACAATATGTGTCTCTCTATAATTTCAGGACCGCGTACTCAACATAACGAGTCAGATAATGGATCAGTTGCTAGGTGATGATCGCGTGGCGCGTGGTTTCCGAGTGAAGTTTCCTGAAGACGTGCTGCAGGACAATCTGGCCGGACAGCTTTGGTTCGGCGCAGAGGTTGGTTTGAATAAAATTAATTATTATCCTTATATGATTTTAAGAGCCATGGCTGATTTAAGTTGGAATCAGCCGTAGCTCATAAGTGCTTAATAAGCATTGTTTAGTGCAATACCGGAAAACTATGTACATATGTATGTATGTATGTATTATATTTAATGTGTTCGTATGTATGTATATATATATTTATATTTAATATGTGATTTTTATACATAGTTTGTTTAGTTTGTAGGGAATCGTATAATTTTGTATTTTTTTTTGTATAAAATGTAAAATCCATAATTGGCTGTAGGGTGTGTTTTTTGTTTTTGTCAGTAATTTTTGAGAGCTGTGGATTTTGAATAAATAAATAAACTAGCATTACCGTGAATTTAAATACATTTTTACTGATTTCATATTAAGGTTATTGTTATGTGTAACTAATCTACTCTGCACACGTATCCACGTTTAGTTTTCCCTTAGCTCTCATCCCCTATTCTAATTGTTTTAGCCTTGAACGTAATTGGTGTTTGTTCAGAATTGCCTTTACAGCCTAGTCTAGACGTTCTTATTAAACATATGACGTCATTGTGTCTTAACCCGGCCTAATAAAAAAATAAGAATGATAATAGCTTTTTGCCATTACAGGCAACGATTTTAGTTGTAGAAAATAAAAATGTTTACCAACGCCTCGGAAGAAGTCTCAGTCTCACCTCCGTTTTGCCGATTTGATAGTCAATTAATAAATGAGTGGTACTTTGCTAATAAAGATTTGGTAATTTTAAGAGTGTTGCAAATGATCCACCCCATTTGGGAACAATCATTACGGGAAGTAACAATGTAAAATGTTGCTTTGATTCCAGTGTCTGGCAGCGGGCTCTTCAATAATGAATCGCGAAGAGGAATCGGCTGCGATGCGACCTCTGGCCAAAGCACTCACACGCAGTTTAGAGACTGTACGCTCGCTGTTGAGGGAGCAATGCCTTCGTCCTCGAGGATTGGCCCTCTCGCAACACGATGACATGCTACACGAGAGTTTGAGGATATTTGACAGGTATAAAGACATCCTACAAATATTATATACAATAGAAAATCGGGGATGAGATAATTTTTAATTTTAGCTTGTTTAAATATTGTTCAAATATGGATCTAATGAGTACTAAAGTTCCCACTAGGATGGATACAGTGAGAGTGACGTTAAGATTTCTTATGAAGCTCATAGTTAGAGATCATGTTATATTATATTAATTACAACAACGGACATAAGTATTTTAAGTAATCAATGTAAACCATTAAATTTAATGTGATTACTGATAATTTATTTCATTGTATGACGCACGAAGTTATATAATTAATTATATTTTGTGGAATTGTCATATTGCTAACATTGTAGGCACTAATTAAATTAAATACTGACATTGTATGTACTTATGATACGAATAAGTTAAAATTATAACATGACATGACGTCTTACTAAAATATAAATATGTAGTTTAGTATTTCTTTTTATGTTTCGTTATTTTTACTTGTAACAAATATTCTCTAGTATTTCTTTACTTATTAGGTATAATTTCACCGATGTTATACATTATGAGCTCAGCCGCAGGACGTCCACTGCTGGACATAATAGGCCCCATAACAACCTAGTTAGGTATACATAGGAACAATTAAATGATAATAAAAAAATGTTTCATAATTTCAGATTGTTTGCTGAGTTCGAATTGTGCTACGTAAGCGCAATGGTGAACGTCAAGACACCACACGAATTCGAAGCTCAGCAGTTGATTTGTGTCTTATTCTCGGAGAGTTTGAAAAGGGCCTTAAAACAGGGCCTACTCACACAGGAACAGGTAGGCGCCTCAGAATTAAAAAAAATAAAATATTTTTTTGATGAGGCCGTTGGATGAGTGGTTATTCCATACATTTAGGTGTCCGACACTGCATAACGCTTACCGCAGCGTTGTGCGTTTCGATCAAGAGACAAAAGCTTTAGGATGCTCACCTTAACTCTCTATTCTAGTGTTCCCAGGTTCGATTCCCGGCGGGGCTAACTTTGAAAATGAACTTTGTCAAAGTTGATTCGAACCCGCGACTGTTTGGTTAACAGCTAGGGGTTACTTTACTAGCCACTAGACCAAACGTGTCGTCAAATCTACTTACATATTTATTTATTTTCCGATATTTAGGGCCGGTATTTCAGTCTTTACTTAAGTCTTACACTTAACTAAGTTTCACTTTACCATAAAGCTAAGCTTACTCGGGAACGAATTTGTGATGAGTGAAAGATGAAATACGCTATAGTAAAGTTAAGCCTCACTTAAATTTTATTCCTAATATTAGTAAGAGTTGAAATACCGGCCCTTAGTGAGCACATTTGTTTTGATTTGAAGGTGGATTCCTATGATCCAGCGTTAATGTTCGCGGTGCCGCGTCTGGCCATTGTTAGCGGATTACTTATATACTCGAGTGGACCACTGAGCATAGACAAACCACCAGGTAGGTAACATTTTAACAATATCAAATTTTCTACTAAGTTGTAAGGGAATGCAACTAGCACTGTATTTATGTAAACTCTGTTGGATTTATATTATAAGATTGCTGATATAAAGGAAAAATAGAAGCTTTTGAAATTTATGTTTTTCAAATAGTAAAACCTACATATTACCTAGGCATCTAGATATTATCTACATTACCTACATTGACACATGGGATACTTTTTATCATATCAAAATGTTAGACAGATCGTCTAAAAATATATTTAAAAAAATGCGATAAAGATGTCAGTGTTCAGGTCCGAAACTACATCGAAATCTTAACATAGTTGAATTCCTAATGAGATTTTTTCTTAGATATTATATTTTTAATTTTCCAACGCGGACGAAGTCGCTGGCACCGGCTAGTTGATTATTATAGTTTTCAATTAATCTCAATAATTTGTTGTTTCTGTTCTTCCAGAGGAGATATCGGATATGTTTCGCCTGTTCCGGGTTTTACTTCGCAAGATTCGTTCATTACTGTGGACGTTGGAACGAAAAGAACTATTGGCTCTGGAGAGATTGTTGTGCACGAATGAAGATATTTCCAATTTGTCTGTATTAGATTTGCCCCAAAGTGAGTTTTCTTTCTATTTTAGTTAATCAATCAATAATTCAATACTAATAATAAATCTGTAAGGGTTGGTCATGGAGTAAGTTACTTTGTTTTCAGAGATATCGTGTTTATAGGCTCTATACATAACACTGAAACTAAATTGACAATTTTTAGAATTTTTTTCTGTATGTATGTATGCATGTATGTTCCTCCATAACTCTTAAACGAATTAACTGATTTTCATGAAACTTGGTAGATAAACATTTAGACGTACAGGACACAGGATAGGCTACTTTTTTCTTTTTCAACGCGGACGAAGTCGCGGGTGGCAGCTAGTATTATAATATATTTTTTTTTATGTTAAGATCGATGTTTAGTATTTTATATACATTGGATTTGTGTATAATTAATTGTAATAATTGTAATAGTTATATTTATTATTTTAAAGATGACAAAAAGACTAGTATCCTGAGTTTCTTCTCAGGATCGTAATTTAAATTTATAATGAAAATCAAGAGGTTTTTTTAAAGAAACCATTTGATGAATATATATATATATATTTAGATTTTCACTTTTTGACAGTCTGACTGTCCACTTGATGGTAAGTGGCAACTGTCCAAATGACTGCAAAATGCAGAGAGTGAACGGAGCAACTTTTCATTTTTAAACTTCCTATAAGTTAAACGTTCATTTCCAAAGTCGAGCCAGCCGGGAATCGAACCTGCACCCTAACTATTCTTTCAACGGGCTCGTTATAGTCACCAGATTGTTATAGTCATTTTGTTATAACAGTTAACCCTTAACATTTAAAACAGTTGTTAGAGGATAAGGGATAGGGAAAATTTATCTAAGTGGATGTATAATGTAATACTAAAGAAAGTGATAAAAATTTCAGATGTAGCACAAACAGACGATCCTTCATGTCAATATCCGGATATAGGAGAGTTTGTTTCGAGATTCTACGCAGATCACGGTCACTGTAGAGATTTATATAGAGATGTTCAGCAGAGGTGTGTGTGTATTTGAAATTATTATTTTTATTTGTATTATTTTACGGTTAAAAAGAAATAAAATTTATTTAATTGTTTTATTTTGAAAATTACTGTAGTTTGATCTTCAAAATATTATTAAAAAAATATTTTTTGTTCACTCCTTTTTTAACTCTCGTCTGTCTGTGGATCTGCTGTGTATGTGTGTCTGTCTGTGATAACGGATGGATCGATTATGGTCTGGTTTTTTTTTTTGTTTAAAAGCTGACGTGATCAACGAGATGGTTCTTAGTTATTAATTTATGCGTTTGAAGGCCATCAGTCCATGTCCTAGTTGACGAAGGAATTTCATTAACTTTCACAGGTTCGATTGATGTTTTGGATGAAAAAAAAAAGGATCAAAATCGGTGCTTCCTCTTGGATTCCATACGATTCCATAGACAGGCATACAAATACACAGATATACACAATAAACATCAAACTTATAAAGCACTGTTTTTGCGTCTAGCGTTGGATGTTAAAAATATGTATTGCCAACTTATCGACCAAAATTTATTACAATATTTTTTTATATGTATGAAATTATTTTATCAATTTCAGTTCAAGCGAAACGACGATAACGGAAAGCGATTACTTACCAGACAACATTGAAGTTATAGGGCCCATTATAGACGGAATAAAAAGACTCTGTGACACGGAAGACACAGAACAAGAAAACGAAATAACTAGACACTACTCGACAGACAGCAGTACAGACACATTCCAAACGAACGACAGCAGTCACATTGACAAAGTCAGAAAGAGCAGCAGAAGTGACAACAACGATTTAGCTTCCCTGAGAAATCTATCAACGAACGGTCTAATGATGTTCGATCCGTTGGTCATAAATGCTGTGTCCGCATCAACTTCGGGGGAAGCCGGAAGACAGTTGCCAGATAACGATTTGGTCACATCTCTCAATGAACAAGTCACAGAAATAGCAGATATGCTATCGTCCATAGCCAGTACGAACGTGGAAGTGATTGATCACAAAAATCACTCGTTCAGTACAAACGATGTGCCAACATTGATATCGACCGAATGTTCGGGACCAAGGAACGAACAATTGAGTTGTATGCCATCGACAAGTCATGGTTACTTGATACCGAACGCAATAAGCCAAGAACCCGTGGTCATGTCCCTATCACATAACAACAGTGCTGTGTTTGGTCAAGATGAAAATCAAGATATTTCCAGTGCACTGTATACGCCAGAATTGCCTCTGATAATCTCCGATAATATTGAAAGTGAAATTTTAAATACAAACATATCGATAGCTAACGCCAATTTAACATCGCTACTGCTCAACGAGGAATATAACGAGGGTTTTCTGGACAGAGAGGCCAATGATGACGGTGATAATGCAAGTTTTCATTCAGCCAAAATGTCTCAGAACGAGGACAGGGTTAAGTTCATGTTGGGTTATGAAAGTGATCACGAATCGCCGGTCGATTCGGGTGTAAGCACTGAGAACACTAGTCTCGATCGATCTCCGGACACGGATCAAAGTAAAGAATTGAAATCAAACCATTTCATTGAACAGAACAGGGTATTTAAAGGTCAACAGGTAGAGAATGTAGAAACCAAAAATGATAGTTCCTTCACTGTAAATAGCAATGTAAATATTAATTATGTGGAAAATGAAGCCGGTTCGTCTAGGTTGTCCGATGAGGACGGTTCGAATGAAGCGTCTGTGAATGAAACTAAGAAGTTTCAAGATTGGGGTGCAAACGTGCCGGATAACGAATGTAGAACATTAGACGAGGTCATAACCGAGTTGCGAAGACAGAGATTGTCTGATAAGGGCATCAGTTCTGTGATGAATGAAAATAATGATAGGACCGTACAGGCGAATTCCTCTCAAGGTGGTGGAAGGAGAAAGAGCAAAAAGTTAATTACAAAAAGCAAAACTAAAAGAAAGAGAAGCAGGATGTGGTCACCGATGGTCATAGCGGACAGTCGAGTGCAAAATCAGAGTCCGTTGCGGTTGAATCTAGACCATTTTGTAGATGAAAGGTGAGTTAGAATTTTTTTAAAATTTTAATAGTATACACTGATATTTAAATACAAACCTGAAAATTTATACATCGATACATATAATTCTCTCAATAATACAAACTAAAAAAATTATAATTTTTTTTTATTTTTATTTTTTATTTTAGGGAAACATACAATAACTCAACTGTTTAACAAAATGTTATTTGATACTACAGATGAAGACATGCCTGTTTCTATACATACTTAAATATTTTTGAATTTCAAAATAACTTTACCACTCACAGTGATTTAATATAATTCCACATTGGTGTATTAAGTATATTGTGTATAAGTAGAAATATTACTTATTTGTTACACATGACTGACTGTGTTTCTATTCAAACTACATTTTATTGTACTATATGTTTCTGTAAATTTCCCTAAATAAAATTAAGATGCTAAAAGTGATGCAAATGCCTGTCGAAGTTAATAGGATTAAGGATAAAGGGATTAGGAATAGATAAGGAAATGGGGATAGAAAAGACATTGAGTACTATTGTAGGTTACAATGTACAAGTATAGTAATAATCTATTTGACTGAGCGCCTCTTTTACCAACTACAAGTAAAGCGTTGATTAGTTACTTTTAGAAATAATTTTCTGTTTTATTGAATTATGCACTCGGTTTACTGCATCATTCGATAGGCGATTTTTTATTATTATTTTCTATTTAATGTTTGGAACGTTTACCGTACAAACAAAGGTATATCAGCTAAATTATTCCCGGTGACAGGTGACTTTAAGTGACGTTTTAGCCTACTTGACGTTGGCGAAGGAGGCGCTAAATGTTTGTTTTATTGATTTATCAACAGTGGCACATCATGTGGAACATCAGAATGTGCTGACGATGAGCAGATCGCGTTGGCACTTCAGGCTCAAGAGTTGGTAGCCAGACAGCAAGTGAGGGGGAGATTCAAGTTAGTATTTGATCCACATTTAACACTATCGTCATTACGGATATCAAGTCAACCTTATCTCTTCTAAACTTAAGAGTGCGTATAAAGCAAACAAAATTTGTAATTTCACCCGCGTGGCCCCTTGGACATGACAGTGACACAAAATACGTAGAACTACGCACAACATGCGACGGAAGATAGCGCATCTCGCTCAATAAAAATGTTATAAGTGCCAAAAGTATTAAATATTAATTATTCGTAAACTACAATGTCAAATGAAAAATTGATACATACAGCATTAGTTAATCTGTGAAGTGAGATCACTGATACACTTTTAGCCTTGTAATGTGTGTCATTTTGAAAATAAAACTAAAATCGATGGAAATGAGAGTTCATTTGGTGATTTTTTTCTATAGAGAAAATTTCATTATATTATGTTTTCTGTCCGAGTCTTCACTTTCATTTATAATGTATTTATCTATTTTGAAAAAGTTCATAAATTGGACTTTGTTTACTTAGATAAAATTCAAATCTAGGATTGGCTATTTCTCTTTATACGCGCGCGCCCTTAAGTTATTACTCAATGAAAATTTTGATAATTTTTTAAAGACCAATACGCGTGACTTTCTTCGCGATGTCTTTCTCGATTAGTCAGAGATTTAAGTAATTTATTAAATGCTATTTAATCAAAAATAATTTCATAAAGTGATTTCGTCTTGCAGTTAAGAATGTCTGTTGTTTACTAAATGTAATAGCGGTTAAACACCCATTGTGGTCTTGTTCTGTGGTTCCGTGTTCGTGGCTTAGAACAAAGAATCACAGAAAAAGTTTAGAACAATAACAGGTTGTACATATAATTATTACAAATACATCCTGATAGCGTCTGCTATTTGTGTCTCTGTCGACTGAAGTTGATTGAAAAGTGCTCTGTGACATTGCAAAAAGAGGTGCTCAATCATTCAAATTCATGTGGTGACATGATATTATACTTGTTCCAATTGTTTATTTAACGTTTGACAGATCACGCACGTGAAGTTTTACAATAATTTTCGGTACAATGTACTACAGAGAATACCGTACTTCATGGACGGGCACCGCCCACTTAGTGATGTGCGATTCGTAATGAATGACCACAGACTATAAAAATTTTAAAATAGATACTGTAATACTATTTTTAATTATAAAGAATCGTCTGTTTCTTCTCCGTATGAACTGGAATCATCATCACTGCAAAATGTTGAGCAAAATAAAATATGAATGTGTTAAATCGATTAAAACTTCTTCATGAATAAAATCGATTGTTAAAAGAAATCGAATCGGTGACGCATCAGGGTCACCGATTCACTATTTGATTAGTACTCGAGCTGTCAAAAGTTAAATAAACGATTGGAACAAGTTTAGTATAAAAGGTATCACAGTTTAACTGACGCGTCCGCGAAAGGAGGTTGTGGTCGTGTGTCTGCACATCTTATAGTTGGAATTGTAGTTCTGATATATCGGTCCTACGATGAAAGTATTGGGGTGGGGACTAAACAAAGTGGTTTAATTAATGTATCCGAAGTAGAGAGTCCTAACAATACTTTTAATAACAATCACTTATAATAATAGTCCTAATCATCAACGCAATCGATTGTAACATTTCAGATCAAGCGAAGACCTAATACACCGTTTGTTCGTTTGCATCGCCGGTGTGGCCGATCAGTTGCAGACAAATTTCGCCGCTGATTTAAGAAACATATTGAAGTCGGTGTTTCTAATGAATCAAACGCCAGAGGTGCCAGAAAAGTCCGTCGATAGCGATCACCAAACCATAGAGTACGAGGTGACCGAGGAGCAGGTCATACAGAATGGTGAGAGTTTTTCCTCAAAATTGACATTAATTTTTGGTTAGATCTAAAGACTGCGGTCTAAAACGCTAAAATCATTGGGCATAAAGCGAATATTATTTAAAAATATATTTGTTTAAGCGACTGCAGTTAAGGTTTGGTCAAACAGAACGCGTACAAAGTAGTAAACACTTGATAAGGTGTGTCGTGAATATTCGTTCGCGCAGAAAAGAAAGTAAGGCTCCAAAGATTTAACGAATAAACCTTAAAATTTACAATTAACCTTAGCTTAGACACTGTATCTATAAGGTTCATAATACAACGCAGCCGTTATGGACGAAATACACGATCAGTCCATCGCGTCAATTTGACTGACGTGAAGCCAAAATTTGATCGTGAATGGTAAAAACTGACGGCTTGATGTCAAACACTTGGATTTCAAATCGCGCCGTTGCGTCACGTCACTTCATCGTGAGTGTAGAAACCAAGAAGGATAGAATACATTTCTATCCTCCTTGGTAGAAACATTACGCCGTGGCATCTTGCCGCGCTTCCGAATAAGAGCTCATGACAACGTCACTCGACCCGGTTAAACGCATAAATGACAGAAAAATTGGACTGACCGTGTGTGGGCCACAATGTTTGGCGTGGCTCCATTTGATTAAAGTCGTTTGGAGTCACGTCAAATGATAATACATATGTAGTTTCAAAACCCGGTATTGCGTGGCGATAAATAGTTTCGTTTTGGTACGGCAAAATCGCGTACAGACCCGATAATAAGGTGAAGCAAGCATCACCTTATTGACATAAGGTTTTGTGCATACTGATAAACTGAACAAAATAATAAAAGAATCAAATAAGTTGGCATTGAAATGCATTGCGAAGTATAGGTATAGAAGTATGAATAAGTATAGGCACACTAATATCTTAATATTTGTGCCAATGCAAACCTGAGCTTAGAGATCGTGTATTACGTCCATTAGTTCCGTCGCACTCGCACATAATTATAAATGTTCCATAAAGTTCCTGGTGTTTTGTATGCGCGTGCGACATCCATAGTTGTAGTGCTTCTTCGATGGTTCACACAGTCAAATGAACACACTAAAGACCTGGATTTTTCTGGTTTGTAAATTTTCAGGCAGCTCCTTCGACAGCGTGTATTCGGCGGAAGAGGTGTACGCGGACAGCGCTTCCGACTCGAGTCCGTCGGAGTCGAACTCGCGTCTTGTGCGACGGAACACCGTGAACGCCACGACGATGGCGGCCGAGCAACAGGGCCAGGAGACGAGGAGGAAGAGTGTCGACACCACAGTGCACTTGCAGCCGTCTGTTTCAGCTGGAGACCTCACCTATAGGTTAGTTAGACCTTATTGTGTTTATAGGCGACGGTAGCCACCTGCTAACAAGTGAACCGTCAGCCTGCCTGTAGAGTTTAAAGTAATAAAAAAAAGTGAACGCTTGCGAATTGATGATTATAATTATGCACTAAAATGTTTAAAAAAAATTCGAATGATGAGACAAATGTTTTTGTTGACTGATCTGTAATAAAGCACTGGATCTGGATAGGCTGCTGTCAAATTATTTTTGTCTATTTGAAAATCGCCATTTTGGCGCTGTAGGCTATTTAGCGTGAGTGCATGGAACTAAAACTAGTGATGTCCGCATGATAGAGACGTTTACAGAATACACATTTCTTCATGTTTCAAAACTCAAGCGGACACAAATAAACTTAAACAGTCCCTAAGACATCAACAAATAGAATAAAAGTGAATAAAACAGACACTATTATACTTATCTATGGATTAAAAATAAGAAAACGTCAAAATTAGTTTCCGTACTTTTGTAAGGCGGCGCTTCAAAATGGTACACGAAAGTACATATCTGTAATTTGTATGGGATAATCTGTCCAGGTTTATTGAAGTCAATGGTTTTTGTTGCGCAGAGAGGCGAGTGGTCCGGAACAAGAGGCGGGCAGCGTCGCGAATGCGGGGAATCCCGGGGCGGCGGTCGAGCGAGCACCGGAATGGGTTCCGGACATCGCTGCGCCCGCGTGTATGCGATGTGCGGCACACTTCACGGCATTCCGTCGCCGCCACCATTGCAGGAACTGCGGTGAGTATTACCACGAATGTCGACCGACCGTTGCCTCTTCGACTCCGATGCTAGAATTGCCTCTTTGACTCAGGTGCTATAGAATTGCCTCTTCGACTAAGATGCTAAAATTGCCTCTTCGACTCAGATGCGATGCTAGAATTGCCTATTAGAGTCAGATGCTAGAATTGCCTCTTCGACTCAGATGCTATAGAATTGCCTCTTCGACTCAGATGCTAGAATTGCCTCTTAGATGCTAGAATTGCCTCTTAGACTCAGATGCTAGAATTGCCTCTGCGACTCAGATGCTAGAATTGCCTCTTAGACTCAGATGCTAGAATTGCCTCTTCGACTCAGATGCTAAAATTGCCACTTCGATTCAGATGCTAAAATTGTCTCTTCGACTCAGATGCTAGAATTGCCACTTCAACTCAGATGCTAGAATTGCCTCTTCAACTCCATGAAGTGAAGTGATTCAATTCCATGATCTGGCCACGACATATATATTCATGTTTGTAATTATTGTACTTCGATTACAGGTAAAGTGTTTTGCGCCTCGTGCAGTTCAAACTCGATTCCACTTCCACGTTTCGGACAAATGAAACCGGTACGAGTCTGCGAGGAGTGTTACCAAACAACCAAAAACGCGCAACGGTGAAACATTACTCACTCCACTCTATAATAATCCAATCCCCTAATAGTGTTCTCATGAAAATATATACATTATACTAATCTACGAAACTGATTGCGTCGAATGTTTATTTCAAATCAAAATATTTTGACCGAATTAAATAAAAAAATTAAAGGCCCCCTTTGGATCATCAGCATCAATTTTGGAATTATTACTAGTTATATTGTTGAAATTCTTTAAACTAAAACGTTAATAGAAGATACTAGTACATTTACAATCGCTAGGAAATAAATATCTTGGCACATCGAAAATATTATGCAATCGAAGCTATCGTATTGTAGATAAAGAAAAGACAATAAAAAAAAAGTTTTTTTTTTTCATTTAATGCGTTTCATGTAAACACATTCACATATAGGGATGTTATGGAGCTCCGTGACCGTAACCGAAAGTTTCGGATATACGAAATAAAAATCTATCCGTAACCGTAACCGAATCTGATATAAAAGTTTCGGATACAAAAATACAAAATAATTTATTAAAAAATTCGCGCGATTCTTGCATAGTTTGTTTACATAGTCAGTCATTGCGGGATTAAATTACTTACAATTTTATATTTACGCGTATTTGATTCGAATATCCGTAAACGAAATTATCCAAAACTAACGGATAATCCGATATTATTACATTGCCGAAACCGGTATAATATTATTCCGTATCCAGATCCGAAATTTTATATCCATAATATCCCTAACATACATAACATACAAAGCATAGTTGAAATTGTTTGTTGCGAAGTGCAAAGATATTTTTATACGGTTTGTGTCTGAAAGCTTTAAAAAAATAATTTGTGATAAAATAATTTATATTCATGGAAGGTCTTTAATTTTTTTCTGTTAATGATTTTTCTATTTGGATTTTATTGTAATATGTATTACGTTATGGTGTTAGCACTACACATAGTTATTGTTAAAAGAGAATGTCGGAATTAGTATTGGCTTGTAGCCTAGGTCCCAAGATTAGGAATACAATATTCTAATTGACAAAGAAAACAAACAATGGAAATATAGAAAACAAACATTATTTGTTACCTTTCTGACAGACTGATAAAATTAGACACATGACAGTTTTGCAAGAGAAGTCTTAGACGTTTTCTGACTTCATAGGAAGACTTTTCCCAAATGGACTTACGTTATTTGTGTGACCGACTGATAAAATTAGACGCATGACAGTTTTGCAAGAAAAGTTGTAGACACTTCTGATTTCATAGGAAGACTTTTCCCAAATGTACTTGAATATTGTGACCGACTGATAAAATTAAAAGCATGACAGTTTTGCAAGCAAAGTTTTAGACTTGTCTGCTTTCATAGGAAGACTTTTCCCAAATGGACTTACATTATTTGTGTGACCGACTGATAAAATTAGACGTATGACAGTTTTGCAAGCGAAGTTTTAGACTTGTCTCATTTCATAGGAAGACTTTTCCCAAATGGACTTACATTATTTGTGTGACCGACTGATAAAATTAGACGTATGACAGTTTTGCAAGCGAAGTTTTAGATTTGTCTGATTTCATAGGAAGACTTTTCCCAAATGGACTTACATTATTTGTGTGACCGACTGATAAAATTAGACGCATGACTGTTTTGCAAGCGAAGTTTTAGACTTGTCTGATTTCATAGGAAGACTTTTCCCAAATGGACTTACATTATTTGTGTGACCGACTGATAAAATTAGACGTATGACAGTTTTGCAAGCGAAGTTTTAGACTTGTCTGATTTCATAGGAAGACTTTTCCCAAATGGACTTACATTATTTGTGTGACCGACTGATAAAATTAGACGCATGACAGTTTTGCAAGCGAAGTTTTAGACTTGTCTGATTTCATAGGAAGACTTTTCCCAAATGGACTTACATTATTTGTGTGACCGACTGATAAAATTAGATGCATGACAGTTTTGCAAGCAAAGTTTTAGACTTATCTGATTTCATAGGAAGACTTTTCCCAAATTTACTTAGAATATTGTGACCGACTGATAAAATTAAAAGCATGACAGTTTTGCAAGAAAAGTATTACACGTTTTCTGATTTCGTACACAAATCCTTTCCAAATGATCTAACTAACCCTTTACAATTCTAATTCGATTCTACTATAAATTTTCCCATATTAAATATTTTTATATTTCCAGTAGTTGTAGTGCTTTCAACAAGCTGACCACGAAATAATATCGACGATAATTTTGAAAATTTTACATTTTAAAATTTATCCTCCATATTAAGACACGAACTTTTGAACTATTATTATAAAACTTTTTTTTTTTAATTTTTATCAATTTTTTTTTTGGTACAATACAAATAAAAATACGCATCTTTAAAATGTAGTGTGTGTGTACTATCGCGGTCAAGGGAGCAGTCCCACCGTAAGGAACAATTTCGTGTGCACATTTTGTATTTATCTTTGTTACGTTTCTATGACGTTACTATGACAACCTCAATTCAACGTTAGACAAATTTGTATGAAAAGTGGGTCTGCACCATTGACCGCGATAGTACATCGTGTTAAAGTTTGTTAAATAAAATAAACTCGATTATTGAAAATTGATCCAAATAAAGTTACAGCTAATTAAGTATAATTTTTTTTTCCATGTTACTTTTTTATTTGAATTAACAAGTTTATAAAGAAATATCTTTTTCTACTAACTCGCTATGATTACAGCCAATAAGTGTGGAGGATAATGATTAATGAATAACCTTATTATTATGACTTAACTATAACAATGAGTATATTTTCATATTATGACTGAAATGTTATTTTAAAAGTTATCTCTTTTCTTATATAGGTAGCTCTCTAAAATTATAACTTGTGTTGTGACTTCACTTGCCTCCACTTTTTCTTATTTTTCTATTCGTATTTGTTGATGACACCGGCACCGTAAAAGTGAAAGCAAGTGTTCTCGTCTATGCCCCAAAATGTTATTTGCATAAAGCTCAGATCGAATAAAAAGTAAAGATAGAGCCATTCAGAGTGAAGTAGGTACAACTACGCGTTCGCAGTGTACATGTAAAGTACACACACAAATGCAATCAAACTACACCTCGCCTTATTGAAATGTTTACAAGTGAAAAATGCCAAATTACATAGTGAAACGGTTTAAAAAACCACTTTAAAAATAAAAATCAGGATTTCACACGTCAATAGACTTGGAAACTAATATTTTCAATCAAAAATAAACATACACACACAAATACAATCCCTATTAAAATATTTACTAATAAAAATGCCAAATTACGTAGTGAAACGGTGTAAAAAACCAGTTTTTTTTTAAATAAAAAGCAGGATTTCACACGTAAATAAACGTGGAAACTAATATTTTCAATCAAAAATAAACATACACACACAAATACAATCCCTATTAAAATATTTACTAATAAAAATGCCAAATTACGTAGTGAAACGGTGTAAAAAACCAGTTTTTTTAAATAAAAAGCACGATTTCACACGTAAATAAACGTGGAAACTAATATTTTCAATCAAAAAGAAACAAAAATTGAGGTTATATAATAGCTTGGAACACAAAATCTCAATACAGCAAAAGCCCTTATAAAAAAAGGTTTCTCAATATGTTGTCTACAAAGCTCTGTCTATATTTCTTATTTGGTCTGAGGCATAAAGATGTTTTAGTATAGCTAGGATTGTTTCAATATATTATATACTAAGAGATTAATTGTTAAATGTAAAAATGTTCATATTTTTAATAAATACTTTATGATCGCATAAAAATTACCTTTTCTAAAGATTCCATAGTTTTTTAATGATTGTCTAAGTGTGGATGTGAGTCTTTTTGAGTCTAAAGGCGTAGGTATATGTAAATTTTGTAAAGGTTTGTCTGTCTGTATGAAATGTATGTAATCGTTAGTGATAGTGATTTTTAGCTTATTGTATATGAAATATAAATAACTCCAAATAAGTGATTATTAAAATATATCAGGGCCACGTGTAAATGATTAAAAACATGTTGAACTCTTTAAAAACTTGTGAAATAAATGTCAGATTTATTAGATGTGTCAGTTTTATTTTATAATAAACTAGCGACCCGTTCCTGACTTCGCCTTTCCCGTCTATCCCTCTTTCCATATGTAAAAACCGAATAGAAATCTGTGCTTTTTGAAGCACAGATTTTTAAAAATGTTAAATTTGTGTATATACACAAACAAATTTAACATTTTTATTATCATGGATGTTTTGTATTTATAATATGTATGTAACTCCTGTAAAAAGTGTAGGTAATTTTGATTAGTGGCCCTTTAGCTTTTAAGCAGCGAAATAGTATTTTACCTAATAATTTTTCGTTTATTTGTTACTTCTAATGACATAAAATATTATGGAAAGCGAAGTTGACGAATGTCATCAAACTCGCCACTATACTAACTGAACTTTCCAAAATAACCGAGAATCGAACCCGGGATCCCTGAGAGCGTTAATGCCCTAACCCATCAAATTACTACAACATGGAACACGCGTGCCATACAAAACACAACGAATTTTATGGAATATTTAAAAGTGACATATGCGTAGAGCATGAACTGTCATTTAAAACAAAACAAACATAATATTAAGTACGTAATTTAAAGAAAATGTGACTACATCAACCCATTAGAGTTTAAAATGAAATAGTAGAAGTTGATCGTTACTACCTTTTACCATTGACGCGTGAAGGCAAGAGTCCGCCATGATTCTGTCAAAGGCGTTCTTTTTATGTTCCCCTTTGGCACTTGTGACGCAAATTCCATTGTAGTATTTCGATGCCCTAACCACTAATCCAACGGTTTTGTTAATTACTCAAAAAGCTACTTATTACTCAAATTGCTTAGCTGTCTCTCTCTTGTTACTTTGTGCACCAAAAGATGCATAGCGATAGTTCATTCAACTCCCATATTTGATAACCGATTTTTAGTGGTTCAATATTTTTTCGGATTTTGTGAAATTTTAGTAAAAAAATTCAGTTTGTCAAAATCTCGTAATCCATTCATCTATTAATTTTTTTGTTATGCTCACTCTCTTCTGTATTTGTATCAGTCTGTATTATTACACACTAGCAGTGTCGCGCGGTTTCACCCGCCGTTTGATTTTAGCCTATAAACCTACCGAACATTTGGGTAAAATGCAAAAATAGTTTTCAAAATCCAATAAGTAATTATTTATTTTGACAAACACTTGAAGAGTGCACTCCGAAATTTTATCCTGCATCTGTCGTTTTGGTAGCTAAGGTCTACAATTTTATTATAATACTAGCTGGCGCCCGCGACTTCGTCCGCGTTGAAAAAGAAAAAGTAGCCTATCTTGTGTCCCGTACGTCTAAATGTTTATCTACCAAGTTTCGTGAAAATCAGTTAATTCGTTTAAGAGTTATGGAGGAACATACATACATACAGAAAAAAATTCTAAAAACGGTCAATTTAGTTTCAGTATCATGTATAGAGTCTATAAACACGATATCTCTGAAAACAAAGTAACTTACTCCATGACCAACCCTTACAGATTTATTATTAGTATTGATGTATAAATAGAAAATATAGATAGGTAAACAATTTACATACATTAAAACTGAATTTCACAATAGTCATTTCCCTCTACACCAGGTAAATTGTAAAATTATAGACACGCAGTAATTTGTAAATTGGAGGGCTCTATAGACACAACTTTGCCAAGTTAAATGGGTCGTATTATCTCGAACAGAACACTCGCGACAGTACAGAAAGTTGCCTAAGTAATGCTCTATCGCGGCCATTTTTACAAGATACCCAGCATCCATCTAAAAGTCTCGACTCTTAAAAGAAAATTATTTTTTGTCATCGAAATACTACAATGGAATTTGCGTCACAAGTGCCAAAGGGGAACATAAAAAGAACGCCTTTGACAGAATCATGGCGGACTCTTGCCTTCACGCGTCAATGGTAAAAGGTAGTAACGATCAACTTCTACTATTTCATTTTAAACATTAATCGGTTGACGTTAAAGTCAAATTTCCTTTAAATTACGTACTTATTATGTTTGTTTTGTTATAAATGACAGTTCATGCTCTACGCATATGTCATTTAAATGTTCCATAAAATTCGTTGTGTTTTGTATGGCACGCGTGTTCCATGTTGTAGTAGTTTGATGTTTTTTGTAATAAAGATCGGAGGTTTTCTTATGTTGGTTTAAAAGGAATGGGGCGTGATTTAATGTGAATAATAAGGTTTTAATGAAATTACAATGTAACCTTCGTGCCATTATGATCAACGGAGACATTTTTTTAAAGTTAAATTGGGAGTTTCTTTGAAAAACTTGAAAAATAAATACATCTTTGAAATGTTAAGGGGAATTATAAAATGATCGAATAAAAACAACTTAGCCACTGATGATGAGATACTGTTTTAATAAGTTGAGCGGTATGAATTTGAGAAAGCGAAAATTTAACTAAACTATCGACGAATATTAATAATAAAATCTAAAACGAGCTTATAAAAAGTGAATTGTGAATAATCCATTTTGGATATTAAAATTATAGGCGTGCGACTAAATTACTAAGTGAGCGACTAGAAATACAGAGAAAGCAACTTTAATATTAAGATACAGGGACGATTTTTCCAATTGAGTTTTTACTTAACGAACTACTTAAAAGTTCACTTTAAGCACCGTTTTGTGAGCTGCTTTATTAATAATTATTGGTTAGGTACTGATAATCTATTTGAGGGCTTTTGTTTTTTTATTTTGATATGATTTTTTTAATGAAAATTGCGGATTGTTTGATGCGCGCGAATTCGAATTCATTCCCTGAAGCACTTACTAAGCTTCAACAATGGACAGAAGCTTACGTTTGGACGAAGAAAGGCATATGATAAATATACAGATAATAGCATCTGATTCTCCCAAATAAGTATATTTGATTTGCAACGAAAATGCGAAAGATTTAAACTACAATGATCGCTGGCAAACTTTTGACGAGTATAAAAAACTGTCAGTTGCTTTCCAGAAAACCACACTGCCAAATTCGGACTGGCAAAAAGGCAAAAAGAATTACCTATTGTAAGTAATACCCATTGGGCAGTAAGTAATACCCACTGTCCTGCTAAGTTCAAGCCAGCACTTATTTACCAGTGACGATGTAGTAAGAAGGTTCCTCATACCTATCAATGTTCCTTTAGTATTAATAAGAAGATTACTTATTTTAAGTTCACTGAAGTGACTTATTTTATTTTATGTTTTGTTCATTTCATTTAAGTTGTGGCGACCTAAGTGGGATAAAAGGTGAACACCACATTTTACTATTTACATTTATATAATGTTATATATAATAATTTACAATATACATTATGTACAAAAGTGAGCACACGTATTTACAATTTATAACATGCGAGAAAGCCCATGCTTTAAGTAGCTGCGTCAGATGTGCACTGTTCCATATTCGTTGTAGTTCTTTTAAATAAAGAAACAGAAAAACAAAACCAAAAAGTCTGTTAAACGGGGTCGCCACAAAGTAAATGCATATTGTATTATTTCTTTGGATAAATTGTTTCATTTAATTACCTACCCTTAAAATTGAATCTTGGCTGTAATAGTGTTTCCTCAAATAGTTTATTCATAAGTAAAATTTTAAAAAATATATCAGTGAGTACTCTGCTCATTATAGTATTTTTAAAAGTGGGTTTTCTCTATTAGAAACACTTCATTCAAGATAAAACGCCGCACAGTACAAATAAATAATTTGCCAAATATTGAAAATAATGCAGGACGTAACGTTGACACTCAAACAAATATAAGGTCGCTCAAATATTATGAACTTTCTCATTTTGTATTTAAAGTAACTCAAATGAATGTTTGTAAGTCGCTGTTCTGTTGATTTCCCGTCACTCGCAGTCAGTCGCACAATTGGTAATAAAATGACGTAAATTAATTATATTTTACACTTAAAATTTCAATTTACAGTCACTCGATTAAATACTACCCAAATATAAATACATATAAATAATTACAAAAAGAATAATTACTAAACTAAGTGTATTTTCTTTCAATCGCTCAAAGGTCAATGCCTGGGTGCTCGGTTTATGACTAGGGTTACAGATTACAGTTAGGGTTAGTTACAGTTTAGTGAGTTACAGTTAGGGTTAGGCTCAGTTAGTTACGTTAGGGCTACAGTTGGCATGCTTAGATACTGTAAAATATATCACAGAATTTTATTATAAGTATCTACTTTCATTAAGCAAAGTTCTCTGATTGTAACGAAGTAAATAATTAGCGAGAGAAAACGTGCTCATCTCACCTTTAAGAGACCTAATGAATATTAGAGGTAAGGAAACTAGTGATGTGTAAGAGGGAAAATCGTTACCGACCTGCAAACATTAAGGCTTGAAATATGTCGATGAAATTTATTTATATTAATACTTACTTCAATATTTATAGTCAAGTTATTTTACAAATTAAGAGGAGTAAATAAAAAAAAATTGAGTTTACACACGCCACAACTATGATTATAGTATGAAACTTTCATCCCATAAAAAAAAAAACAAAGTTCTGTGGTAAATCTTTGTAAGACTTAATTGCTATTAGGTATGAGATTTTATTGTATACTAGCGACCTACTCCCGGCTTCGGCTGGAGTGCAATTTTTATTTATAAGAATATTCCCCGTTATTCCCCCATTCATATTTGAAAACCTAATTAAAATCGGTCTACCCATTCTCGAGTTTTTGAAGCATACACAAACCAAAATACTCGTAG
Organism: Synanthedon formicaeformis; assembly: GCA_945859745.1. NCBI lineage: Eukaryota > Metazoa > Arthropoda > Insecta > Lepidoptera > Sesiidae > Synanthedon > Synanthedon formicaeformis. Next base: position 3,172,252 of record OX243978.1, read on the forward strand.
ATACTATGACATTTTTTTAATAAAATCCTATTAACAAATAAAATTTAGTGATTTTAATATCAAACAAAATTTCAATAAACAGCTCGTGACGTTATTGTAGGTCATATTTTGCACTCGATTAGTAAATTGTTCACAACACAAGATATGGTTGGGGAGCCCAAGAGGGGATTTCTGGAGTCACTCGAGCGCGTCAGATTTTCATACAGACGGTTCAGCCTAAAGTCCTGATCGTGCTGATTCTTAATCTGACGATTATATGGAGGATTTTTTAAAATACAGCGCGTACAAAATTTTAAACGCCTGTAGACGCTCACCCCACCGCTGAAATGAAAAACTTCATATAACCTTTTTTTCTTCTTACCATCCAATCTTCAAAGTCCAATAGGTCTCACGACGCTCGAGTGACTACACATTTAGCATCGTGGACTCCTTAACCAATAGGTAGGGCTATTTTATCAAGGATAGAAAATAAAATCTTCTTGAGTTATAAATGGTGTAACCAACATGACTGTTGTTTTATATATAGATTTCCAAACTTTCGTAAGACAATGATCCCTCTCTAAGTGTGTCATGAGTAGTATCAAACACATCAAACAAAATGTAAGAGAAACTCCTAAATTCTTTGTACGTGCTTTGTGTCATTTCGTTTGTTTCGTAGTGAGGCAGTTTGTAAAAAAAGATGTAACAGGAAAATTAGAGGAACAACAACTGCTCCCAACTTTGTTCAACTTTCTTTTCTCGATCATTTATTACAGGCCTTAGAATGTTCGTAAAGTAGTCACATTACAGACTGCGACTTTTTCAATATTTTCCCAAAATATTTATATACTTGTAATTTTTGTTTATTACTTTTATTTTTCAATTGAAGCAGAGGGTGGCAAGGAACACTGCGTCATAAGAAAAAAAAAACTTAAAGGGGCGTATGCATATCTTAATGATATTACTGTATGGTATGTGGTGACACAGAATGAACATGACGTTAACCTACAAAATTTTCTAAATGCTGCTAACAAATATAATTTGACTCTAAACAAAGATAAAAGCAAATTCTCTTAAAACTCTATCAGCATTCTCGGTTATACAATAACTGATATGATTATAAAGCCTAAGTTATTAATTAACTCTTTGTCATTGTCATTGTCGATAATCCTTTAAGCTACAACACTAGTATACATATCCGCCTCCTATAACCCAGTTATAGGAGGCGAGATCGGCCGGTCGCATGTAAACCACTTTGTACAGATAGGTGTACGGTGAGAGCCGTAGGTATTACTTTAACCTATTTATTTTTCAATTATATTAAGAGGCATCACAGTATACTTACATAAACTCGATGTATAGATGACTTGAAATATGAGTTTACACTCAATGTCCCCCACTGATGTCCCCACCAGTGGGCACTCTAGGATTTTTTTTGCGATAGTACAGGAAAGTTTACTGACAAATCAAAATTTGAGAAACTTCGGGGAAATTTTTATGTAAGTTTCTATAATATATGTAATATCGATGGTTGACAGAAATTTTCGAATGAAACTTGTAGAAGGGTTGGAAAAAAATCCTACAAAAAAAAAAAAAAAAGAGTTAAAAAAGTTTCAAATAAAATAATATTGTAGAGAATTTAGTTTTACGTAAAAATGTTTCTATAACTTTTTTGATAAAATTCAAATTAACAGAGTTAGGGAAGTTAGAGCATCAGTTGATTAAAAAAAATCACAGTGAGCCAAAGAGTATCCAAATCCAGTGCTCTAGGAACCCCACAGGCGTTTTTCAAAATCAGGTTTCACTCCGAAAAAAAACAATAGTATTTCTATGTCTACAATAATCCACATTCATTACAGAGCTTTTTTTGTTTGGTATATTTTATCTGAAATCCATTGTTAGAAAAACCTATGTCAAAGTGTAATAAAAACGCCGAATGATTTGTGTATGTACCCTGACCCTCTCCTTCGGGACACTTCACAAAATTGTATCTCAACGACAATACTAAATAAGCTTAGCACCCATTGATGGTATTTCTTATCTACATTTTTAGATATCTTACAATTAACAAAAGTGCCAAATTTTTATAATGCCAGAGCCCATTACATTACCTCATCCCTTACTCCTTCTGTGGTCGGCAGCGCACATGTAGCACTTACCTATGGCATTGCTTGTGTTATAGGCGACGGTAGCCACCTACCATCAAGTGGACCATCAGCTTGTCTGTCGACCTTAACATAAAAAAAAATCACATCTACAGTTATGACAGCTATTATCTCGATTCGTCGAACTACCTCAGTGTCCAAAATACTTGGGTGTCTAGCAATACGGGACCTGGCCGGTAGTTTTAGGGGGGTTAACACCTTTCGCGAGGTTCCGGTAATGGCCGGCGTACCTCCACTGTTGGGTACGCCGAGGTTCCAACAGGGGCGTAACCCTCCCCGCACTGGATAGTTGTGGTGGGTCGCGGATGTCGTGTCATAAAGTTCCCGCGATCCCACCTATCTACAGCCGCGATAGAAAGCTAATGGATTTTAGCTGAACATAAGTATACCCATGAAAGGGGTTAAACCCTAAACTTTAAAAAAGGGTTCCTAGTGATGAAGAGCTACGGAAAAGAACGCTAGCTACTATTGACATAATATAACTTCTTCAGAAAAAGGTGTCGCCCCAATAAAAATTATCTCTCTTTATTCCTTCTTTATAACGAGCAAAAAAAAAATTATTTGAACAATGAGTACCACACCTAAAATAATCTTAAATTTTTTACCGTCTGCACCGTGTACCCTCGTCAGAATACAATCGACACTTCCACCTTTTGCGGTTGAATCATCAATCATAAATGCCGTCTCAGACAGTGGCTTCCAATAACAACAAAAACACCAAACATATGAAGGTGTTTTTCCGCCGCCCCTCCATTGATCAAATCTCCTTGAGTTTTGAAACGAGATAAATGATTCTAACCGCGAAGAACGAAAATAATTGAAAATATACAAATCTTCCAGCCTTATTACTCGGACTTGAAGAGGGTTTTGAACTATTTGCCAACACATGGTACTTGAAACTTTATTTTACCAGTGCTTGGTACTGACGATTGTGTGTTGCCAGTGATGACATATGGCGCTGAAACGTGGTCTCTAACTATGTGGGCCTCGTAAAAAAGCTAAATGTCGCTCAACGAGCTATGATGTAGAGGGCTATGCTTGGGGTTACAATGCGAGATCGAAACAGGAATGAGGAGATCCCTAGACGAATGAAAGTTACTAACATAACCCGGCGGTTTAGTATGTTGAACCACTGCTACAGTGGGCAGGACACATAGGCGACGGTAGCCACTTACCATCAAGTAGACCGTCAGCCTGGCTGCCGACCTTAACATAAACTGATTAAATTGATTTTTTTATGAAAACAGTTGTGGTGGTTGTAATATTTTACCTGGTTTGTAAATATACTTTAGTATTACACAATTAATGCATTGATTGCAAACATGTGTGGGCTTGGTGTTGATTTTACGTGTAAATGCCAATCACTATATATTATAGTAATACTGCATCTGATTACTATATACAGGGAAATCGGTTATAGCGAACTTTAAGGTAACACAAAAATTGGTCGTAATAAACGGATAGTCATTATAAGCAATATTAAATCTTTATAGGCATACAACAGGGACCTTGCTATTTGGTCGCTGTAACCGATATGTCGTTATAACCGAAGTCGTTATATCCGGTTTCTACTGTAGTAATATTGAAAGATTGCTTTGTGTGTTATGGAAATGTAAAAGTTAATTTTAGCTCAAGTAGTTTATTACAAAATTGTGTTTCATTAAGTACGTTATTGTTTAATTTATTTTGTTTCATTTTGATGGAGTTCTAAAAACATTTTGGAATACCTGGGTCCGTGGGGTTCCAACGCTCTTAATTTTTTTAACCTTTTTAAAAAAATGTTTGGGCGACATCATGTTTTTCGAGGAGATTCAAATGACTCAAGTGTAATAAATAAATAAATGTACCTACATAACAGTTTATTGTACCCTCATATTAACAATAAGTAACAAATACTCAAAATAAACCGTTGAAAAAAATGTACGAACAGACGTAAAAGCTAATTTTATTTTATTACAATATTGGACGACCTTTTGTTGAATCTTTAGGATTAATCGAGTAGAAAGCTACTGGCGCCAGCACCTGATGAAACAATCTTGACAAGGGTAACATTGGGTCGGTGCGACACAATATCTACGAGTACATAAGCATTAAGAATATTTTCTTTCGGATGGCATTTTTATTTTCACTTTTCCTCCTTCGTTAATTCTTAATTCGGACCCATTCTTTAAACATTGGGGAAATCTGTTGTAAGCAAAAAAATATCTCCTATTTATATAAAAATTTCGTGTCACGTTGTTTGACGCCAATGAACTTCTTAAACTACTGAGCTGATTTTGATAAAATTTCGTAAGTATGTATAATTTGGTCCAACTTAAACTTAATATATCCTTATATATATAAAAATTACGTGTCACGTTGTTTGTCCGCGATGAACTCCTAAACTACTAGACCGATTTTGATAAAATATGGCAACTATATGTAATTTGGCCCAACTTAAAAGATAGGATAGTTTTTATCTCAATTTTTTATATATTTTTCTGCAAATTATATAACATTATTAACATAGCGCCATCTGTTGTATACTTACTCAATTCAGCAATCATTTGTTATAATTTTAACTGTAAATTCCGTAAGAATCTAACAGATGGCGGTGTACCCATGCGAAGCCGGGAGTGGGCCACTAGTATTTTATATATTATATATTTATTTTATATATTCTAATAAAAAACATTAGAAAAATCTGTAGTAAACGAAAAATTACAATATATATTTCAGTATTGATAAGCTAGTTGGATAAGTGATTGGAGTGCTTGCCTTAGCGTTCTGTTCCAGGGTTCCTGGGTTCGATTCCCGGCATGATTAACTTGGAAAAACTTTTCAAAGTTGGCTTTGGTCTGGATTTGCAAAGTGCAAAGTGGCAGGGCAAGTAGTGGCAAGTAGTAACATCATCACTACATAGTATAAAACAGAGTCGCTTCCCGCTGTCTGTCTGTCCGTATGCTTAGATCTTTAAAACTACGCAACGGATTTTGATGCGATTTTTTTTAATAGATAGCGTGACTCAAGAGGAAGGTTTTAGTATATAATCTTCAACGCGGGCGAAGTCGCGGGCACCAGCTATCTACTAAAAATAAAGATACAACCCTGAAAATTTTATAACAGCAAAGATGTGAGTTGTTATATTGCTTTACACATTTAGTCAGGGACTACACATCCCTTACTTTTAACGCGGGCGAAGTCGCGTGCGACAGCTAGTTTATCATAGGAGGGTAGTTACTAATGTTATACAGGTTATTACTGCGGAACTCAGTGTGCCTTGCCCAATGAAGTTCTCTGGTAGGTAATGGCATCTCTATACTCGATCTCCATAAAGCCGCGTCCTCACTAGGGCCGCTCGGCCAGGCCTCGTATAGTGTGTACGCGTGTAGTGTGTACAAGGCCTGGCCGAGCGGCCGGCCTGATGTGGCCGTGCGGCCCTAGTGAGGACGCGGCTTAAGGTGGCGCTGGACGAGCGTGGGAACTCAGTAATAGGTATTTGGGAGAATTTGTTGTCTCAACTTACTAATAACCTAAGACAGAATGCGAAGCAACACATTCGCGCACTTATTCAACTAGCGAAACATACGCCAGCAATTCCAATATTTTAGAAAAACCTTTATAGATAGTAACTATTGACACCCCAATTTTTAATATACACTATAGCTAGGATGTTTTCATTGGAAAACATCATTAGCTTTCACTCAAAAATTACCAGATCTCAACCAGAGAAAATGTGACAAATTCTGCACATTTTAGACATTAATTATACTAGATGTAAAATAAATTTCAGTTTTTTGTTTTGATGCAAACCTTCATATTATGTCTCAGAAAAGTCATATTTTTTCATGTATCAATACGACCAATACCTAATGAGTAATCATGGAATTACGTAGTATGGAATTGGTACGCCGCTCGAGTTGGAAAGTGGCCTCTTAAGCTGGACTTACATTAAATAGAAAAAAATACGTTGGTTTCTCGAAAGATGTTACATTTTCTTATTTGACTGGTTTTAACTGCTTCCCCGTGCCAGATAAGAGGCCCCTGCGATATTCCCAGGATCGGGTCGTAGCTTTTTTATGGAAAAATATACGGAGAAATTGATATGCGTTGACCGAAAAAAGGTCCAATATGCTTCTGTAGGTGTGGGCGTTACGAAAGATAAGTTTATGACCAACGCCACAAGACTAAGGTACCTACATAGAAAAATAATACAGTGCACATAAGTACTATTAACCATCAATTTTATCTTATAAATATATTAGCTGGTGCCCGCGACTTCGTCCGCGTTGAAAAATAAAAAAAAAGCAATATAACGGTTGACAACTTTTTGCTATAACGCTTTGGCCAGGCGTTAGTTTTTTATTTTATTTTAGATGGTCCCTCGGGAATAGTCCTTTTTCTGGATGAAAGGTACCCTATGTCCTTTCTGGTGTCCCAGACAACGTGTATGCAAAATTTCATGGTGATCGGTTCAGTAGTTTTTGCGTGAAAACGTAACAAACAAACAAACAAAGTAACTCACTTTCACATTTATAATATTAAGGATTTTTTAAAAATCCCTACTAATATTATAAAAACGAAAGTTTGTGAAGATGGATGTTTGTTACTTTTTTTGCTAAAACGGCTTCAGGGATTTAGATGTTTGGCGCACATAATAGTTTATTACCTGCATTAACATATGGGATACTTTTTATCCTGAAAAATGTACATCTCAGGCGTTATATCTGGTGTTACTTATATCGCTGCTTAAAAACTAAAGGGCCACAAATCAAAATTACACTTTTTACAGGAGAGCTAATCGAAAAAAATTAAATTATTCTTTGTCTATTTTTTTATTATTAGATATATATCAAATATATGCATATTATACATCGTTTGAAGCGTATTTTTAAGTAGCAATAAATGTTTTAAGTACTTTTATAATAAACTGAATACTAGAAGGGATATAAGCATATAAGTTACTTTTGAATATATAGAAAACTAGCTGGCGCCCGCGACTTCGTCCGCGTTGAAAAAGAAAAAAGTAGCCTATCCTGTGTCCTGTACGTCTAAATGTTTATTTACCAAGTTTCATGAAAATCAGTTAATTCATTTAAGAGTTATGGAGGAACATAACATACATACAGAAAAAAATTCTAAAAATGGTCAATTTAGTTTCAGTATCATGTATAGAGCCTATAAACACAATATCTCTGAAAACAAAGTAACTTACTCCATGACCAACCCTTACAGATTTATTATTAGTATTGATGATGATCAAAATATACTAAATATGGAATAAAAAAACCATAACTCTTTTTGCGACATACAATATGAAGGATTATTTGTTTTATGGCCCTTTAGTTTTATATTTTTAGTTTATATTTTTCTTTAAAAACAAGTCGGGTGAAGTCACCGACGCCAGCTAGTTAAGAATATACCTACCGAATGTGAAACACACGTAAGCTGCTTAACAACCTGTATTTACCCATCCAATATCAAGGTCCTGTTAACACCGACGATTCCCGACGTCTTTCATTGCATTAAGTTAGATTGGTAGGTAAGTAAGCACGATCGCCTGATGCCTGTCGCGATCACGTAATCCTGAGACGTGCTTCAATACAAGCTTGTTGGTTGAACAGGTTACGGTAAGGCTGGGGACTTAGTGAGGTAAAGTCTAAAAATAATAATATTATCAAATATTACTTAAGAGTGCGTATAAAGGAAACAAAATTTGTAATTTCTCCCGCGTGGCCCCTTGGACATGACAGTGACACAAAATACGTAGAACTACGGACAACATGCGACAGAAGATATCGCATCTCGCTGAATAAAAATGTTATAAGTGCCAAAAGTATTAAATATTAATTATTCGTAAACTACAATGTCAAATGAAAAATTGATACATACAGCCTTAGATGTGCCGGCATTCCATTCGGCAGTGTCTACCCGGCTTTGCCGACACGGCTATAAGTAGGCTATAGCAATTTGTCGAACGTTCAACTACACATTCGATTCCTTACGAGGACGAAGTCGATCGCAACAGCCTAGTCAATACATGTCAATGCATGTGGAGAGAGGCAAGTCTTAGGTTCTAATAAAATAAATTAATTAAAGTTAAATCTGTGTTTGTGTAAACTTTGGGTCCAAGTAACCCGAATAAAGAATTTATTATTATTATTATTATTATTAATACTAATACTAATAATAAATCTGTAAGGGAAGGTCATGGAGTAAGTTACTTTGTTTTCAGATATCGTGTTTATAGGCTCTATACATGATACTGAAACTAAATTGACCATTTTTAGAATTTTTTTCTGTATGTAAGTATGTATGTTCCCCCATAACTCTTAAACGAATTAACTGATTTTCATGAAACTTGGTAGATAAACATTTAGACGTACAGGACACAGGATAGGCTACTTTTTCTTTTTCATCGCGGACGAAGTCGCGGGTACCAGCTAGTATTATATAAAGTTAATGGAATATTTATTATAATAATAATCTATCCAAACTCACAATGTCCCCGCCCTATCACTGTTAGTTTAATTCGAACAATTTAATTCAATTACACGTACACTGCTTCACAATAACCGTTCTCTTTATACATGTATATTGTATAATATAATACATACAATATTCCGCAAATTTAATGGCTGTTTGTTCAGTTTGTATTATCAACAATTACTGCTGGCGTCCCTGTATCAATGTTATAGCCTATTGTACTATATTTGCTCTTATTGTGAGAGCCATATGGCACGTTTTGTCTTAATTCACATGCGAAAGTGTAAAAGAATTTTTGTGTTTCAAATGCACGTTTTCAAAAGCAGACAGTTTTTTTTAGCGTTGGGAAATCCCTGTGGGAAATCCTCTAGCGCGGCCGTTGATGGGCGGGGTCGCGGGGACGTTATGACACGACATCGGTGCCCCGCCACGGCTGTCAGCTGTCAGAAAGTCGGCGTACCCGGAAGTGGTGGTACGCCGGCCATCTTGGGGGACCTTACGACGGGCAGCAGTCTCCCACAACCACCAACAAACACCTAGAGTTATTAAAACACCTAACTAATAGACTATTTAAGCCGGCCATTCACGGAAATCCGCTTTGCACTCAGACCTTTTATGCAGGGTTGTGAATATGAGGAAGGAAGGAAACCTTGATGAAGGTTATACATGACTTGCAGAAATAATAAATACATGCGAAGCCGGGGGCGGGTCGTTAGTTAATTTTATAATGAAGCTGAAAACCTTTCGTGTGGAATCTCAACACATTTTTCCAATTTTTCATGTCGCAAGTCAAGTAAGTTCATTCTCGTGTCACGTAATTTTTTTCATTTATTACGCATCGCTGAGTTGCCTTGAATCTCGTAAGTATAAATGTTCAATGACATTTTTACTTTATAATATATATTATAAATGCGAAAGTTTATATGTTTGTTCATCAATAACGCAAAAATGGCTAAACGAATTTAGATAAAATTTGGTACACAAATAGTTTATTACCAGGATTAACATATAGGTTACTTTTTATCTTGAAAAAAAATATGTTAGCTTCCCGAGGGATCGTATAAAAATACCAAAAAATCCATCCGAAATACAAAAAATACAAATTACAAAAACGTTAATTTTTTTTTTCATTTAAGTATTTTTAATAGTTTCCGTCACTTGATTTTTTAAACCAACCATTGCCAATATGGCGGATTGTTTACATTATCGACAATTTCTGAAAAAATAGACTATAACTACTTCATATTATATTACGCAATACGAAGGATGAATATTTGTTTAGCTAGTGTTGCCCACAAATAATAATTGTATCAACAAATCGAAGACGTGACATCATTTTCATTAACGCTTTATTATTTTGCTGATTAAACACATTGTTATTAACATTAATAAAGGAAAATTTTGTGTGAACTCGATTTTAGATGATTACATTTACAGTTTATTTGTAAAATTATCATATTTTCATTAAAACACTAGCGACCCGCCTACGAATTCGCACGGATGCAAACCTTCGTTGTTTATCGTTCTTTTCAAGTAGTGAAAAACCTTATCTAAGCTTATTGTTTTTTTTAGAAGTTAACAGAGAAGTATATCTTTTATTTTTCAACGCGGTAGAAGTCGAGGGCACCAGTTTGATCAATACTAATAATAAATCTGTAAGGGTTGGTCATGGAGTAAGTTACCTTGTTTTCAGAGATATCGTGTTTATAGGCTATATATATATACATGATACTCAAACTAAATTGAAGATTTTTAGAATTTTTTTCTGTATGTATGTATGTATGTATGTATGTATGTATGTATGTATGTATGTATGTATGTATGTATGTATGTATGTATGTATGTATGTATGTATGTATGTATGTATGTATGTATGTATGTGTGTATGTATGTATGTATGTATGTATGTATGTATGTATGTATGTATGTATGTATGTATGTATGTATGTTGTATGTATGTGTATGTATGTATGTATGTATGTATGTATGTATGTATGTATGTATGTATGTATGTATGTATGTATGTATGTATGTATGTATGTATGTATGTATGTATGTATGTATGTATGTATGTATGTATGTATGTATGTATGTATGTATGTATGTATGTATGTATGTATGTATGTATGTATGTATGTATGTATGTATGTATGTATGTATGTATGTATGTATGTATGTATGTATGTATGTATGTATGTATGTATGTATGTATGTATGTTGTATGTATGTATGTAAGTTTAAAGAAATTCAGTATGAAAATAGTTTGAAAATAATTGTTTTTCGCACGTAGAAAACCGAGGATAAAATATAATAGAATATAAGTTAACATGATTTACTCCATCGTTAATACAGACCAAGTTTCGATTTATTATAGACATAAAGTACACTTTTACAATTAAGTTAAGCCATTTAAGTTTTGCCATTTTAAGTGCCCAAGCGGCTTTGTTTAATGGAGTTTAGATTATTTTACCTAAAAAAAACTAGGTTAACATCATTTTGCTTAGTTAAAAGTATTTTTACAGGATATCTTTCAAAGTTTTTTAACTTAAATTCGTATTATCGTATTATGACACTTTAAGGTCTACTTGCAAACTTTATTTAATACCATTTAATACATTTTTTAATCATTTATAAAATAATATGTATATAAGTGATGGTGAAAACCGCATCAAAATTTGTTGCCTGTTTTAGGAGGAGTTAACGGCCATACAGACAGACGCGGGAAAAAAGTTCCATTTCTACTAATATATCGCTGCTTAAAAACTAAAGGGCCACAAATCAAAATTACACTTGTTACAGGAGAGCTAATCGATAAAAATTAAATTGTTTTTTGTCTATTTTTTTCTTATTAGATATATATTAAATATATGCATATTATACACCGTTAGAAGCGTATTTTTAAGTAGCATTAAATGTTATAAGTACTTTTACAATAAACTGAATACTAAAGGAGATATTAGCATATACGTTACTTTTGAATATAAAAAAAAATATCAAAATATACTAAATATGGAATAAAACAACCATAAGTCTTTTTGCAACATACAATATGAAGGATTTTGGATTTTTTTGTTTTATGGCCCTTTAGTTTTTAAACAGCGATATGTACGTAAGTAAGTAAGATTAAGTAGGTACTTTATATTAACTTAATTATTTTTATAAAGTTTTTTAACCTAGTAATTATATATGGATAAAATATCTAAATTTAGAATTTTATGTATAAATTCTATACTGTATAATATGTAAATATAATATAACTTAGAATTAAAAGAAAAATTATTTAGATTGTTAGTGATAAATAAAAGTTTTAATTTTTAATTTAAAAAATATATTATTAGCTGTACATACATCTTATTATTTATTAAAATGTATATTTTAAGTAATAATTACTGGTTCGTCTTTTATGGCTTTTAATTTGAATAGATTTCGTGATTGGAATTTTTTATAAAATGGCTGCAGTTACTTGGTCTGTGATAAAAATAAATTTAGATCACAATATAATTTTCTAATTACCAATAATGTCGCATTTTCCCTTAACGTGAAGAAATATTTCAATGATTTTTATTTTAAAGTAAAAGAGAGACATAAAAGACGATCTAATAATAAACTCCTGTCCGTAGCGACGAGACGTGACAAAATGTTAAGCCCTTTTAAATTAGCTACGTTTTTCATTATTCAAAATTGAAATTACATACTTTATAAAATATTTTACGTTTGAAATGAATTCGTTAAGTTTTATAGCAATGAAGATGTCAAGGAAAGTGTAGTAGGAGTCTTAGTATTTTACACGTGGGTGGATATCTACCACCACTTTCCAGTTATTTTACAGAAAAAAATCTACATACTAAATGTGTTGACTGTTGGGATATTATTCTCTTTCTAAAAAAATATTTTTAGAAAAAAATATCTCAAAAAATTATTCCTATAAAACTAAAATAAAAAAATTCTGATGAACCAATTCTAAAAATGTAAGTACATAATAAACGTGAAAGTACATAACTCTATCTGTCTGTTGCCTATAATAGTATGGTGCAATTAGACTTTGACCTCTGTTACCTTTTCACGCCTTAACTAGATTCAATTGATCATCATGAAATTTTACAAATACGTTGTCAGGAATACAGGAAAGGACATAGGGTTTCTTTCATCCAGAAAAAAAAAGCCTGGCAAAAATGTATTAGCAATGAAGACGTCAGGCGTTATAATAATAATAATAATAATCATTTATTTCAGACATAGAAAATCCATAATTATTAACTATGTATTAACAAAATAATAACAAATATATACATTTATGTAAAATATACATCTATGTGAATTATAATATATAAATATTATTATATCCTTACTAATCCTTATGTGAATGTGAGTTTGTTTGTTTCAAGCTTTCAAGCAAAAACTACATTGCTTATAATATTATATTGCTTCGATATATTTTATTTTCCAACGCAAATGAAGTCGCGCACACCAGCTATAGTATCTACATAAATGTTAGATCACATCCGTCCACAACAATCAATTTGTGTTTTAAACAGTAACTAGCATTCGTTTTTAATAGAAGAAGTGAGCTCATTTACAATAGGTCGGCCCAGTCAATATGACCTAGTTGTAAGGTTGTATATAGTGGACAAACACGCAACTCGTAACAGCAATGAAGTTAGATTCCCATTTCCTCTATACAACGGCCGTGCAACGTATTGCATTTTTATTTTCAACTGCTTTTACGTCTATGGGAACGAGCGATAACTTTTGTTTGCTCGCGAACTCGATATGGAAGCGGATTAGTACTGTTCATACAATATTAATTTAAACAAATTGTGTTTTGTATCCTCACTGGAAATGTTGGAAAGAGTTACTCCATAATTTTTTTATGTAGGTTTTTTTTTTATTTAATTTTTTCGACCACTCTTTTTTAAATGTAGTTAACGATCCAGTGCTAGTCTTAAGAATGGGTATAAAGCAAACAAAATTTGTAATTTCACCCGCGTGGCCCCTTGGACATGACAGTGACACAAAATACGTAGAACTACGCACAACATGCGACGGAAGATAGCGCAACTCGCTCAATAAAAATGTTATAAGTGCCAAAAGTATTAAATATTAATTATTCGTAAACTACAATGTCAAATGAAAAATCGTTACATACAGCCTTAGATAATATGTCAAGTGAAATTACTGATACACTTTTAGCTTTGTAATGTGTGTCATTTTGAAAATAAAACTAAAATCGATGGAAATGAGAGCTCACTTGGTGATTTTTTTCTATCGAGAAAATTTCATTGTATTATGTTTTCTGTTACAGACGTCGCTTTCATTTATAATGTATTTATCTATTTAAAAAAATTAATTTTTTTTTTTTTATTTATCTATTTATTAATACAGTAATGTTTACATTTTAAATTAACATTGGTGTAAACATAAACTCTTTAGAGTTTCACCGCACACCATGTTCAGTTTACATAATCATTAATAACAAATAATTTATATCAATATATACATACTGTTGCCTTTCCTGTAGACCACGGTAGATAATAGTAGTAATAATACTCCACATAGTTGGAACACTTATTTATTTGTTCTTGCTTATATATACATATCTATTTGTTACAAAAATACCGACTAGGTAAATCAATCGTCTTCACGCTATCACGACCTAGCGCAGAATGGCGGTCGCTCCCGCTCGTTGGTATTACCATTACCCATTCTTTTTCGAACAAGTATTCTTTTTCAATTCTTCGCTCATTTAATTTTCTAACAGACGGCCATTCTGTTCTAGGAATGTCCTCATTCCGGAGCCAAGCTCGGTCATCCGGATTGAGTGAGTAGGTCCTCATACTTAGTTCGGAGTAAGAAGAAAAATACATCAGTTCAAGATACAATATTAAGTAAGAGTTGAGTAAAATGTTAACAATGAATAATAATAGCTATGTACATAATTTTCAGATATATATATCTGTTGGAAATACTGTGTAACATAATAAAAATGAATAGTAACAGATATGTATATAATTTTCAGATCTACATCAGTTTGAAATACATCACTATGTAACAATAACAATGAATAATAACAGATATGTACATAATTCTTAGATCTACATCCGTTTGAAATACATAGTGAATAATGCTGAATATATTTTTGTATAAATAAATTATTATTATTGGGTTTGCAATGCACATAAACTTTATATTCTATATATTTATTAATAGCAATATGATATAGATTCAAGCTAAGTTATAATTTCCAGATGTTACACAAAATACCAAACAAAACATTCTGATATTCTGAATGCAGAGCTTATCTTAATTAGTCATTAAATATAAAATAATCTGTAAGTACTACAGTACCTTGCAAGCGACTTGCTTAACAATCACATTGGGTCGCTTGTTAAGACATATTGTAATTGTAAATTTATATATATTAATAAAAATTTAGGGAAATATCAATACCACCAAGTACTAAAATGTTTAAGTAATAAAATAAATTTAGAGGTAGACTATGATGACTATTGTGACACATATTGAATGTAAAAAAGAATCTGAAGATACTTATTAAGACTACTTACAATGAATATTGTCTAAAATCATACGCTAAGACTCAACAATTACAAAAGCCACCCTCAAATTAATTAATTAATTAGAGATCTATTTATTGGAAAATTCTGGTTTTTATTTCAGACTAGTGTCTAGTTATTAGTCATATTATATCAAACTATATTTAATTAATTACATACAACGAGGTAATGCGACTGCATGCTGACTAGCATGCCTAGGACCCTGCCAAAGGGACCGATACTCTTTTTTTATATTAATATAATGTGTAAATAAATATAACTATTAGGATTAAGTTATTTTAAATGAGCTTTAGCAGTTTAAAATATACAGAGTACTGCAATATGTACTTAAATCGTACTTAGGTACTTTACAAAATCATTAATCACATTATATCAAATTCAATCAAATTATTTACCTTAATTACATAAATGCCTCTCAGCATAATTATTTATGATTTTAGGTGCTAAACGTCTTTATTCTATAGAAGAAAAGCTTTTCTGGTTAGGTACATTATAACTACTTAAAAATTGGATTGTTATGCATATTTCTAGATTTAACTCGCTTACATTCTACTATTTGACACATTTGACACTCCACTATTACAAACAATAAAACTAACATTTGGCATTAAATCACTGTAGTTCAAGGGGACGTCGTGGAACTAATATGTAGAGCTACCGTTTGTCACTCACAGGGTACGCTCAACTCTCTTCTCAATTCGAGTATGGCTACCGTTTGCCTCCTGAGAGACCCGGCCTGCCCATTACCCAACTATAGCCGCTTAGCCACCATCTTTACTGCTCGCTATCGTTGCCCATCCGAGGCTCTTCATAATTCTATTATGGCTACCGCTTGCCGCCCGAGGGACACGGCCTGCCCATGCTACCGTTTGCCACTCGATGGACACGGCCTGCTCATGCTACCGTTTGCCACCAGAGGGACACGGCCTGCCAGGATAAAATTGCATCGTTTTCATTATCAATAGTCATAGCAGCTGATGCCCGTCCCGATCAACACCAGACTGCTCTCACTTCGCATCTAAGCTCTGTATCTGTAAATATAGGTATAGGAAAATAGATTTTGGAATTTAGGATTGATAGTTCAACTTCGCCTTTGACCTTTGACCCAAATGTTTCAGCCTCATTACTAGTACTGGTCTCGTTATCACTGGTTATCAATGATGATGACTGACATGTCACCCACGCCTTGCATTTATCTGCCGAAATATATTTTTGTATTGCCTATCTACAGGAACGCCCTTCAATATTCTGTCTTTGTCTAAAATTATAGTTATTTTTTTTTTTAGGGACCCCAAAGTTTAGCTGCCAGCTTCTTGCTTTTCTCTTTTTTTAGAATAGAATATCATTAGAGAACATTTACTTTGCATGCACCTGACATACACGAATACATTCAAAATAACAAAACAAAAATTAAATATATACAAATCTCTCCCATTTAAGTGAGAATACACAACCAAAATCCCATTGAATATGTGCCATTGCTCAGCATAGGCTGAAGCAAACCATAGCGCCGATCCCACGCCAGTCCCACTTGACAGATTCTCGCCGTCAGAACACGCGTCGCCACTGCAGTACTGTGACTCGTAGGAATTTAAAGTCATAGCTCTGTTTAGCCTGCAACTAATCATATTTAAAAATAACAGTACACTACCCTCGGTTGTCTTTGGTTATTGCTCATATCACAAAGTTAATCACTTGGCTCAAGACCTCATTCTCCTTTTGTCTCAATTAGTAACACAGTATATTCAATTTTGGAAGCAGATTTAGACATGAGAACAAAAGAAATATAATTCTGACACTTAAGGTGATACAACTCAGCCTTCCTCCATACAAACGTAGAATTCCGCTGTTTTATGTTTAATTTACAAAAGTAAGCATGGTACCGATTTATCTTGTCGTTAACTAGGTTCGTTTACATACAAATTTAAAAAAACATTAATTTAAAAGATATGATCCTTGAAAAATCCATATTTTACCACAAGTCTTGATGCAACTTTGTGGGTAAATAGGTCACTCTAGTGTACAAAAACTCCAAAGTACTTTGAATATAAACATCGATCAATAACTAGATAATTCAAGAGTTCAAATAACTTTACACGAAATAGATATATGCAGTAGCTCTGTCAAAAAGAGCATATGCCCTAGGGTCTGCTTATAATTCCTTTTTGGTACGAATCATTGCGTATCCCATTCGTGCTGTGTGAGACGGAACGAATTCTAGCCACGCGCACCGATGTTTTCGAGCCGCCGACCAGTTTGCACTTAAAAGTCAAGTATTGGAAGCTACCACAGCGTGCTGTTGTTTAGCAAAAATTTACCGAGGACATTCAAGGGAACATTCAATGTATCTGTCGGATGTCTGCTACAAAGAGAGGATCACGCCAATTCAATTTTTGAAACAAATACTCAGGTCTGTTAGTATCAGCCACTTCGAAGATTAGCGTTGCATAGTAAAGTTATTGCCTGACATTCATATGCCAAATGATATATTTATTTAAGAAAGGTGTTATGTGCGATCTAAGAGGCACCTTCACGCAGAAACGCAAATAGGAATTTTGCACTCGTTGAATTAATTTGTATAATTTCTTAAATAACAAGTTACCATATTCAACCAAACAATAATTCAACTTGGATGAAATAATCGTTTCACAAAGTTTAAGTTTAAACACAAATCAACACAGATAAGACATCTATAATTTTATACAAGACTTTCAAAAGGCAAAAGCAGTTTTGAACTAGTTCAAGGACTTGTTTCTCAAAAAGGTAAATTACCGACCATCATAACTCCGGGGTTGCGCGCTAATCTAATTTTTTTTTTTTTTTGCCTAGGCAATTCAGTGACCGCCTGTATTTTGTTTGTTCCAGGCCTCAAAGGCGGATATGAAGATCTGATATCCAAGATAGTCTATTTAAAATTTTAAAACAAAGGAAGCACTTCCTCAGTATTTCCTCTAGCTATTAGTGATATCCGTATCCGTATCCATTTCTTTTTTGGCGGATCTTGTATGGATCTTTTATCTTATTAATTTTCAATTCATAGATGAAATTCTAATTAATTATTAGGTGATTAGGTAGCAATAAAAATTATTAAATTCCATTGAGTTGTTATTATTATTTTAAATTCTTAAAATGAAATATTTGGCACCTTTATATTGCAAACATTTATCGTAGTGAGTTACCATACCAATAGTACATATTAAGGGTACTAAATAAACTATCTTTATAATCACAAATCTTTTTGACAAGCTTATTAAAATAATGAAATCTATATACATAAAAGAAAGTCGTATTAGTTATACCACAGGTATAACTCGAAAACGGCTAGACCGATTTTTATAATCTTTATTTGAGTAGCAGAATAACCATTAAAATATCGAAAAATTAACGTAAATAAATAAAACAATAACCAGATAATCACTTTAGAAATAAATTGTACTTTCGAATCGACAGAAACTGCCAAATCGATTGGTCTCATGTTGTTGTGATGTGCGGGTGTTATTAATAAATATTATCCAACAATGATTTTATAATGAGAAAACCAAAACTTAAATCTTCGTAACATTCCAAATTCTAATTAAATGTAGAATTAATGCACAATGCAAATCGAAACATCTCCTGCCTGTCACGCAAAACTTCAAGTGGCGGGCGTCAACCATCGCTTCAAGATCACGCGCACCTACACCGATTGAGTATGAAAGTTAAAATCCGTATCCGGATCCGTATCCGCGGATATACATTTTTAACGATACGGCTCATCACTATTAGCTTCTTAACGCCATCGTTATTTTTCTTTGGCACGAGTAAGTACAATAGGGCTGGCGTACGTGGAATAAGAGTTTCTATTATTATCCAGTCACTCGTCTACCATTTTCCTGACTACATTCCGTTCGCTGTAGGGAAGACGATACGGTTCGAAGAAACTGTTGGCGGTATATTCTGTTGTTGTCCTTATTTAACTTAAATTATTAATTCATCAAATAACTAATTAATCAATTAATTGTTTAACTTTAGGGCCAATATTTAGCCCAATATTTAGTATGAGCCAGGGTGATTCGTTCCTGTTTTTTTTTCTTGCCTTACAAACAAAATTAACGGCAACCCGGAAAGATATACAATAATAATTTGTATACACTGTAGCGTCGCGAATTTAACATTAACCTTCATACAAGCGTTTCCAGGTATAACCAATGTCTTCTTCTTTTTCGGCTTCACTCTTGACAGAGTGGTCGTGGCCATCACTTCAGGTGTTGGTGGCAAGCCTCACAATACGCCGCCATTCCTCTCTGATGGCCGCCTTCCTCGTGCATCCCTGCAGTGAGCCATTCAACGCAGCTTTTATTTGATCCGTCCATCTCATAGGCGATCTTCCCCGCGGCCTGGTACCCTCAACCCTTCCCTGGACCACAAGTCGCTCAATAGCCACCTCCCCTCGGCGGCAGACATGGCCAAAGAACGTGAGGATACGGGACTGTACCAAAGATGACAAGCGCTGCTTGATGCCGAGTTCTCGAAGTATAGACTCGTTGGTACGGAATTCAGTCCACGATACTCCGAGCATTCTCCTCCAGCACCACAACCAATGTACCGGTGATATTATCCGAAGTGTACGTTTTATATAATTTGAGCCTTCTAAAACGACATCTTCAAACTTACTTACGCTCAAGTCCCGACTCGTCGTAGTATAAAACTAACTCCGAATGAGTCTTACATACGGTAACCGATGTTAATTCCGTGAAGGATTGACCCACTTCGTGAGTCTCATCCGTCGTGAGAAGCTCGTCCCTCACCGCCGAAGCTTCATGTCAGCCTGAACAGCCTCAACACCCAAAGTTACCAAAACTCGACCCGACTAGACGTCGACTGAAGAAGTAGGACTTTTGAGGGTTACTTATCAACCCCTTATCAAGACTTAGATTTGGATTTTTTTTTTTTTTCTTTAACTACCCTCTCTTTGATCAGAGTACACTGACTACCAAAATCAATGTATCTGGACTTCTCTAACTCCGTTAAGCTTAATAGTTTTCATGGAAATACGTCGCAGATACAGTAGCTGTGACGGACGCTTAAAACTAGACCCTTGTCGACTATTATTTATCAAAAATGCTGTTAATATTGCACATGTACCTTAATATTAATAATAGTACCTTTAATATTGACAGTCTTTCTTTGTCGTGGTAGAATTTTTTACTTATACCTACAGCTAGTGAATACTAAATATAAAATAATTTGACATTTGAAAAACTATGTATCTTTTCCATAGGAAGTACTTTTAAATAGTTCTGTCATGATCATCACATTTGAAATTACGAGTGTAGGAGTATAATAGCTAGTATACGTGTACTGTATCAAGCGGGGACATGTGATTCCACAAAATAGCACAATTATTATGTTTTTTTTTTTTACCCTATCACTTTAATTATCAGTGGAAGTCAAGTGTAAGTAATAACTAGGTAATACGTACCCACCTATTTAAGACATCCAAATAAGTAAGGTATTTTACCAAACGAAACGGATATTAGTATTTTAAGTAAACTTTTTATGAATTCCAATAAGTAAACTTAAGTCTATTAATTTGTAAATGTCTTTTATTTTTATGTAAATGAAGTGCATAAGTAGATTAACTCGTACTGAACAGTCAACAAAAGCATATTTTTTTTGTTTATACGAGTATAACGCTTCACCCATAATTACAGATAAAAGAAACATGCAAATGTTCCATGCGAAACTCATAGGTAAAATATACGTACCTAACTGAATTCAGGCTATAACGTATCTCGTATAGATATTCATACCAGTCAATTTATAATATTAATAAAAACAATACAATGTTATTAAAAATTAAATTAAATAAAAGTATATTATTACATCATCATACTAAAATAATAATACGATATTAACTTCATTGGAGTCTCAGTCGTACATACGTACGACATTTATTGTTATTATGCACGTAGGTAGATAGAATTTCGTTAACAAAAAAAATTACAAGTACATACCTCAAGGGCCGCTGAGTACTTACCGCACTTCTGATTTGTTGCCTTTCCTGTAGACCACGGTAGATAATAGTAGTAATAATACTCCACATAGTTGGAACACTTATTTATTTGTTCTTGCTTATATATACATATCTATTTGTTACAAAAATACCGACTAGGTAAATCAATCGTCTTCACGCTATCACGACCTAGCGCAGAATGGCGGTCGCTCCCGCTCGTTGGTATTACCATTACCCATTCTTTTTCGAACAAGTATTCTTTTTCAATTCTTCGCTCATTTAATTTTCTAACAATACATATAGATAATATTAAAATATATACATTTATACAGACATTTATTATAATTCATTTCGATTACCCATGATTAAACCTTTTGTTGACGCTCACGAACACTTTCTATTCTTTAGAATTACCCACTTTAGCATTTTAGAATTCCAATTGATTATAACTTTTTTTTTTTATTTATGAATAATGTACATTTATTGTTGTTATTATAACAAATTAGACTTTGTTTACTTAGATAAAATTCAAATCTAGGATTGGCTCTCTTATGCTCTTATGCCCGCTCTTAACGATCTGTTCCAAGGGTCCCGGGTTCGATTCCCGACCGGGTCACTTTGTAAATTAACTTGTCGAAGTTGACTCTTTTTTGGAATTGGAAAATAGTGGCAACACTGCGTTTCTCAGTCTTTTGACTGAGATTCACTAGATTAAAAAAATGAGTGACCGCTCCTGCTGGGGAGCTTCCTCGACCCGACTACACCGGAAAAATCTGCTTATAGTCAGAAAATGTATACATGAAAAAAAAAAAAAGTTTGAGTTAAATTTTACGCAAACAAAAATATTTTATCTTTATTTTGAAAGGAATATAATATGTTACAGCCAGAACAAAGTAAAAAGCGCAGGTGAGTCAAATAGTTGTTGGACGCGCATGGGATTGCAAACTAAATGCTGTATGCAATATTAGAATCACGTAGTAACTGCACCAACCTGTGCCATGTAATCTTAGAAATATGAAGCACGCTTTTGCTTTCAACTCTGTAGTTACTTTTTATGTATGTAGTTGTACATATCGCTCCTTAAAAACTAAAGGGCCATAAAACAAAAAATCCAAAAATGTTTTTATTGCAAAAATACAATCACAATCTTTCATATTGTATGTTGCAAAAAGACTTACGATTGTTTTATTCCATATTTAGTGTATTTTGATCATTTTTTATATAATCAAAACTAACTTATATGCTTATATCTCTTCTAGTATTCAGTTTATTATAAAAGTACTTAAACCATCTAATGCTACTTAAAAATACGCTTCTTAAAAATAAAAGTATAATATGCATATATTTGATATATATCTAATAAGAAAAAAATTTACAAAAAATATTTTTTTTTTTCATTAGCTCTCCTGTAAAAAGTGTAATTTTGATTTGTGCCCCTTTAGTTTTTAAGCAGCGAGTATATAATAGAATACAGAACTTAATAAAGTAAATAAATTGCTTTTTAATATTCATGTAATGCAAAAATAGTACTCCCAAGCCTTCTAGCTATTTCCCTGAATACATTTTCCAAATTCACGAGAACAATTGTATTTATTGTCTCTTTGAAATTTTGAAGTGTTATTAACGTCCGCTTTTGAAGTTAGCACGAATTATTCCCTAGTTCTCGAATAGAAACAAGAACACTCTAAATACTACTCGAATAAAGACAAAACGTAACTAATTTTATTACTTGCTTAGCAATGCCCTCTATTGTTTCAAATAGTACTTGTAATAAATAATTCTCTTCAAACCGACGTTTGTATAGGGACGTACTTCAAAACACTTGCGTAAAACTGAATTGCGTAAATTCAAATTTACCTCTACCATTTTAAGATTTGTTAATATTCCAAATGAAGATTAAAATATCCTTTATAATGTGCACTGCCAAGGTTTGTAACGCCAAGGCGTCTGTGTTTTCGAGCTCATATAAACCAAATATTTTCAAAGTAGTGAATAGACATCTTCTGGGTGAGCTCGCTCCATCTGCTCTATCTTCGCTGGCCAAGAGGAAACCCATCCCTAATAAAAAAAAAAAAAAAAAATTACCTACTCGTGTAGAGCTGGCAAGTGAAAATTGTAAAATTCCATGTTCCATTTTAATTTTTTTTTTTAATTTTTTTTATATATTTTTTTTTTATTAATATTAACCATACTATTCCATTTACTTAGTATGTATATAAACAATATTATAACTATTGAACAATAATCAGGCTTGTTTCGTACGCCAGTAATACAATTACTAAACAGTCATCTGACATGGTTAATTAGTACTGTGAATTCAACGAAATGGTCCTCTACCAGCATTTCTCGCTTCCTGACAATATTTCTAGACCTAAAGGTGCGCCAACGATTTTATTTATCACTAGCTGTTCCACGCGAATTCGCCCGCTTAACTTTATAAAGTATAGCCTATTTACTCGCTGATAATGTAGCTTCTATAGGTGAAAGAATTTCTATAGGTGAAAATCGGCCAAAATAGGTAAACATATAAATCTTCTCTCTTTATTGATGAGATTGAGGAGCGGGGTCGCGGAGACGTTATGACACGACTTCAGTGCCCCGCCACGGCTGTCTAGCGCGTGGAGGCAGTGCCGTAAATAGGGCAGTACCACCGGTGCCCAGGCACAGGGCGTAGACCCTGGGGGGCGCAAGAATGGAAAGACCAGGCAGGACTATTATTTTTTCGGTTTGCTCCTGATAAGTTCCCACTGCGCCCCTATAGTGCTCGATTCCAACACATACGTACCTACATGCCAGTATCATCAAAAACGTCTATTAAATTAGACAAAACATCGAGCTAATTTTTTTGGCAGACACAATAGGCGAAGTGTCCACTTAACATCAGATGGCTCGTCTGCTTGTTTGCCCACACCTACATCAGTTCTTTAAAAAAATAGATTTTTCTTCCAAAATATTAGATAATTGGTCCACCAACACCAAGTTCCTTTGTGCTTTATTTTATCACCCAGAATAAAATAAAGTAGGCCTATA
This sequence comes from Synanthedon formicaeformis, assembly GCA_945859745.1. Lineage (NCBI taxonomy): Eukaryota > Metazoa > Arthropoda > Insecta > Lepidoptera > Sesiidae > Synanthedon > Synanthedon formicaeformis. Next base: position 3,196,458 of record OX243978.1, read on the forward strand.
CATTGCTCCAGGTTACCTATAATATCTAAAAAAAAAAAAAAACAAGGGCGCAGTTATAGAAGCTCGCACAGGGCGCAAAAAAGGCTATTTACGGCACTGCGTGGAGGACTATGCAACCTGTCGAAACATTGGCGTACCCTAAAGTGGAGGTACGCCACCCATCTCGGGAGCCCACATGACTACCATTAATAATTCAGATTTGTACTAATCTAAATTATTTAGAATCGACTCTTAGTACGGGTAACGCTACTAAGCCCTGAGCAAGCTTTTCTTAATCCATTCGTTTTCAATGGTTTTAAGTACTCCGTTAAGACTCAAATAGTAGAATTAAATAATTGAATTTTACTTCCAGGGTTAACTTTAAAACCAGATGCCTTTTATTGAGTATTAAAATTTTAAGTTTGCTTTGAGAATTGTGGTAGTATAAATTTCTCATGATATATTTTATTTCATCTGTTATCTGTAATTGAATTGGCAGTGGGCGGGACATATATGTAGTACTGAGAGCCGACGACCGCTGCTGGGGCCGGAAGGTACTCGAGTGGAGGCCAAGGTCCGACAAGCGCAGCGTAGGACGTCCACCCACCGGTGTACCTCCACTTTCGGGTACACCGAGGTTCTGACAGGGAGCGTAGCCCTCTCCACGATAGTTAGCCGTGGCGAGGCACCGAAGTCGTGTCATAACGTCCCCGCGACCCCACCCGTAAGGTGCGAGTCTGTGGCCAAGTGGAGTCAAACTTATAATGAAGGTGAGACGGCGGGAGGAACAAAAATGTCTTTCCCGACGCTGAAGCGGTGTACAGACGAATCAGGAAAATCCAACTGACACCGCAACTTGACAACTTGTGCAGGTACTGACGGGATACGAAGGTTTCTCGCAGTACCTGCACAGGTTCAAAATAAAATCCAGCCCGGATTGCGTGTCTGGGGTGCTGGAGACAGTGGAACATCTAGTACTCGAGTGCCCTAGGTTTGCGTTCGCAAGATTTGGGCGAACGCGACGGCCTGAGGTGACCCTGGGAAGTCCAGAACACGAAAGGATGAGAGAAGACAAGGGGTGAGGAAGTGGCCCTCTCACCCTACTAAATATGATACAAGTGACACAAAATACACGCAAGTAAGGTCTCCAATTACGTCGGAGGATGCTTAGATGCTTAGGATGCCATACCCCCAAAAAATTGTTAAATAAATTTAATTAATTGTTATTATTGTTGTTTTAATATAAGTAAAAAAAAGAATGTCATTGTTAATTGTTATTATTTAATTGTTGTAATTGTAATTATTCATAATTTGTTGTAATTTTTATTAATTGAAAATTTACGTCCCGAGGGGGTGGCGTAAACCCTGGGGGGAAACATTAATAAAAAAAACCCCACCCGTAAACGGTCGCGAGAGAAAGTCGTTGGGTTTTGACCGGTAGGAATCCGGCATAATCCTGCAGTGTCCCAATGTTAAAAAAAAGGACGTCCAACCACAATATGGACAGACGAACTGATAAAGGCCGGGGTCTACGATGGATCCAGACTACATCTTCCTGGTCATATTAGAAAATTATGTGGAAGTCCAGCAGTGGATGAGATGAGTCTTGCGATAAATGATAATGATGATTAATCAATACTAATAATAAATCTGTAAGGGTTGGTCATAGAGTAAGTTACTTTGTTTTATATTATACGTATTTATACGTACGGGACACAGGATAGGCTACTTTTTTTTTCAACGCGGACGAAGTCGCGGGCGCCAACTAGTACTAATAATAAATCTGTAAGTGTAGGTATTGTATGTATGTATGTATGTATGTATGTATGTATGTTCCTCCATAACTCTTAAACGAATTAACTGATTTTCATGAAACTTGATAGATAAACATTTAAACGTAGGGGACACAGGATAGGCTACTTTTTTCTTTTCAACGCGGACGAAGTCGCGGGCACCAGCTAGTACTTAATAAGATAAATATAGTTTAAGTTACAAAATTAATAGTTATTTCAACGACTTTGTCTGTGAAATTTTCAAATTATGAATGATTCTCGTTTAACCAACTCCTCGGAGGCTCGGCGACAGAAAATTTTGACAATAAGATCCGTCGAATAAGATCCGACGTAAATTCTAATTGATGGGTCACTTAGCCGACGGAGGCGACTTCGATTTTGTTGATTTTGTGTTTTTTATTTTTATATTTTTCTGACACACTTTAACACTTTGTTTTTCTATGGAATCTGTGCCTCTGATTGTTTACGTGTGTATTGGAAATAAAATAATAAATTTGATCTGAAAAAAAGTTTATTTCCAAGGTTAATCTACTCAGGAACTTGGGACCCTGAGAGAGAGAGAGAGAGAGAGAGAGAGCTTAAAAATTCTACCAAGTCTCGTCAATTGTTTGATATGTTTGCATTTTTTAGTATGTAGTTTTATTTTACTTACATAAAACTTACGAGAGTATGGCAGAACAGAAAAGTCTCAAATAAAACCAAAATAAGAATAGTGAGAACACTGGTTTTCTCCATATTCTTGTATGGCGCTGAATCTTGGACGATTCGTTCTGCGGAGCGCAAAAAGATAGATGCCTTTGAGATGTGGTGCTGGAGACGGATGTTGCGCATTCCATGGACAGCCAAGAGGACAAACAGCTCGATCCTCAAACAACTTGCGATTCGCACAAGACTATCCGCCACCTGCTATCAAAGAGTTCTCAATTAGTTTGGACACATAGCCCGCAGAGAACCAGGAAACTTGGAAAAGCTGGTGGTGGTTGGAAAAGTGGATGGCAAGAGGTCTCGTGGCCGGTCTCCTAGCCGACGGACAGACCAAGTTAAGGACAGGGAAGAATGGAAGCAGCTGGTGGTCAATGCCACCAAGGCAATTCAGAACGGGCACGACCTTCAGCAATGAAGAAGCCGACTTGAATGATGAGTTTTATTTTATAAAGTCTCAAATATTAAAGAAATTTAGTAGAAAAACATTTAGACTTGAAGATTTGAAGTAACAGAAACGGTTTAAAAAAACCAATTCATTGAAGGGCTAAAGTTTACGCGGGGTTTGTTATTAAATTTTGCACTTGGGACAATTCTAATAAACAATAACCGCCGTTTTAATAAACGAACCGTTTTAATATTAACTAATATTACCCGTGAAACAAATTGAGATTTCAAAACTGTTTTAGTTTGGAAACAAATATTAACGAAATAAGTAATGGTCTGAGCGCGCCCAAAACTTGATCACTGGCTTGCATTGTTTTGACAAAAGGCTATTTCCAAACCGAGTCAATTAATCCGAGTTCTTACATGGTAGTGCATTTTAGCCATCACAATACAGGACTTACTGTAATTGCGCAAGACTACTGGAATCAAAGGATTTTGAGTTTTTTTTTATTAGAGATGGGTTTGCTCTTGGCCAACAACCAGCCGTGTAGCAAAATCAAATGATTTTAAGAGCTCCTTGAATTGATTATGAGAACAGTTGATAGTAACCGCATTTGCGCTAGAACAGTGTAGGACTGACTGTACTTGCGCAAGGCTATTAAAATCAAATGATTTTAAGAGCAACTTGAATTGATTATGAGAAACTCCGGGTAGTCAGATAATTAACTGTTCGAGCAGCTGATAATAACCGCGTTTGTGCTAGAACAGTGTAGGACTGACTTTACATGCGCAAGGCTACTGGAATCAAATGATTTTAAGAGCACCTTGAATTGATTATGAGAGACTCTGTGTGGTCAGCTGATTAACACCTTAATTGTCACACAACGCGACGTCGCGTGAAGCTGTCTATTATGACGTGGTAGTTAACGCGACGTCGCGTGGTGGTGCCTTACAATAATGTACGAATAATAAAATAGCAACCGCAGCGTATTGGCTTGTGGTTTTTGTTTTGGCCACTAGGGAAATACATTCGGCTTGGCAATTAACGTATTAACTGGTCGAGCAGCTGACAAGAATAGTGTAGGACTGACTACCGTCAGTGTTACTTGCGCAAGGCTGATTTCTAGAATCAAATTATATTGAGAGCATTTTCCCTACTCTTGATTTTGAATTGACATGAGACCCCAAGTGTTCTTATCAAGTATTTTTGTGAATTAACATTTCAGTGTAAGTAGGTACATATATGTAATAAAGTTTATCGCATTGTTCATCAACTGTGAAATTGAATTACAATAAACCAAACTTCGTACAGATCATAATAGGAGATAATTTTCAATGTTTACTTACACTCACTAATATTTTTGTACGATTTGGCCTGTATTTAACATATTGTTTAACTATGTTTTTTGCAACTTAATATGTTTTATTTGGTGTAAATCAAAAATATTAATTGATTTGTAACTATTTTTTCCTGAAACTATACATTTCAGGAATGATGTTATTGTTGATTATTTGTTTAATTATAAGCGCATTATTTATAGAATGTGAGTATATCTGATTAGATGTTATATCTTTATTATTAGGATACTAAAACAAAATATTCAACGATAGATGTAATATGTGGAAGGTAATAAATGGTTTTTTTTAAAGCATTGAATTCTGAGCGTCGGATAGTTGATGGGGAAGAAGTTCAGAGTGACAAACCTTATGTGGTTAGTTAAACTTTATTTACTTATTAGCTTTTGCACGCGACTTCGTCCGCGTTAATTTATAAAATACTAGCTGATGCCCGCGACTTCGTCCGCGTTGAACGATGAAAGGTACCCTATGTCCTTTCTGGTGTCCCAGACAACGTGTATGCAAAATTTCGTGGTGATCGGTTCAGTAGTTTTTGCGTGAAAACGTAACAAACAAACAAACTCACATTTACATTTATAATATTAGTATGGGACCCCACGGACCCAGAGATTCGACATCGAAAGCAATGAAAATGTAGGAATTAATGAATGAATAATAATAATAATTAGAAAAAGTAAGGAATTAATTCAATAACGAAATTAATTTAAAGGTGTATCTAGTAAAAGCTCCAAAATCGAAAAGGGAATACGACGCGTGGATATGCGGTGGCGCCATAGTGTCACCGTTCTTCATATTAACATCTGCAGCGTGTGTCGAGGACGTGGAGTATATGTACGCTGTATCTGGATACAATAAATATGTAAAACCTGACCAAATAAAAGATGACAAATGCGTATCGAGTACTAAGAAGAAAATCACTTACACCTGTGTTCCCAAAGGTATTTTTTTTCAAACTTTACCTGGCTATTTGCTTTTGCTTCATTTTTTTTTTTGCTTACAATATTTAGAAAAAAAATCATAAAAAAGTGTCTCAGATTATGAGCAGGTGTACTAACACTTTACAACACAGTGAAAATACAAATCGCACCTTTATTCCAATACCGTCACTAAGCGAAATTCTTCAAAAATTTGTTTATAACTCTATTTATTTTCTGAGCACTAATTAAAATATTGCTTCGATTCCTAAACTATAATTTCTAGTCATTGATCTATAGGGCGCTGTTAACCTATCAACACTAAACAAAAATTTCACTCCCTTAATTCCTAAAACGACACTAAAATAGCTCTCTTGCACAATTTGCTTATTTATGATAGTGACGGTATTGGAATAAAGGTACGAAATAAGAATCGCATAGCTTGTACAATATTGACAATGTTAATATATATGGCAAAACTAGGAGGACGTAAATCCGTTGCTGACCCTAGGATAGGCAAATTGATAGGATAGCACCCATAGCATAGGATTTCTCAACGTTAAAAAAAGGATGTGCAAATTCTTTTTGTATATATAAATGTTGAGGGCCAAGGGGCAGTCTATGATGACTATAAAATGCAGTATGGCCCTTAAAAGAATATTAAGTGTACTATTGCAGTGTATTCGTTGGATTATGATAAAATTGAAATATGGGCATTGGTGGACATAGCCGTTGCGAGAGTGGACACGCCCTACAAATTTGGCGAAGACGCTAAAGAAAAATACAAACATTGTTCTTATGCGCCGGAGAAGATAGAAATATCTTACGAAGATAAACATCGAAGAGCTGGTGTGAGCGTCACTACTTATGGGTGGGGGCATACGAAAAAATACCGAAAGGTAATCTTTCAGTTAAGCAGTTTTTATGGGCCTCTTTCACCATCTGTCAAGTAGGCTAACCGTCATTTAAAGTCAGCAGTCACCGGGGATAATGGAGCTGATATACCTTTATTTGTACGGTAAAAGTTCCAAACATTAAAAAGAAAATAATAAAAAAAATCGCCTATCGACGGATGCACTAAACCGAGTGCATAATTTAATAATTTAACATTAAAAAGAAAATAATAAAAAAAATCGCCGAAATCGACGGATGCACTAAACCGAGTGCATAATTTAATAAAACATAAAATTATTTCTAAAAGTAACTAATCAACACTGTATTTGTAGTTGGTGAAAGATGCCCTATATATTATAAAAAGTTCTATGTTTATATAAAAATACTAGCTGGCGTCCGCGACTTATATGTTATGTTATATAAATATACTATGTTTATATAAATATACTAGCTGGCGACGCGAAAAAAAAAAGTAGTCTATCCTGTGTCCTGTACGTCTACCAAGTTTTATTAGCCTATATGTTACTCACTGATAATATAGCTTTCTATAGGTGAAACAATTTTTAAAATCGGCCCATACCAGTAGTCTGTTTCTATATATAAGGTACACAGAGTTAAAAATACGTACATAATTTTTGAATTTGCCACAACTAACTTGTTCTAAGTATCTACAGGAGTTTTCTATCTGGGCATTATGAATAATGCTATGTTAATCCATTGGTCATATATCCAAATTTTATTTATAAATGTGAAAGTAACTGTCTGTCTGTCTGTTACTTTTTCACGCCTTAACTACTCAACTGAACATCATTAAATTTTGTATACACGTTGTCAGGAATACCGGAAACCAAATAGGATATCTTTCATCCAGAAAAAAGTACTGTTCTCGAGGGATCTTCTTAAATTAAGAAAACTAACGCCTGGAAAAAGTTCAAATAATAGCAATAAAGATGTCTGGCGTTATATTGCTTAGGTTTTTTTTGTTAATTAACCTATTAATGTTTCAAGCCTGAAGACACAACAGATTACAACCAAAGAGAATTGCGTCTTGCGCACACCAAGATCATGGAAAACAAAAAGTGTGCAAACATTTATAAAGAAACCAATCCCGAAATGGTAAAAATAATAAACAAATATATGATATGCACTGAAGGTCAATCGACGAAGGCAGTGAAGTTGAAGAAGAAATTGAAGTTGCAGCATAAGGAGAAAGAAAAAAGTGGCGAACTAGAAGGACTTGAAGGCTGTGACGACTACGTTGATGACACTAGAAAAGGGTATCTGAGAAAAGGTTGCAAATCTTCTTCAGTAAGTAAATGGCAATCTGACCCGTCTGGCCGCAGTAGCTATTCTATGGACCAAATACACGGTCAGTTCATCGCGTCAAATTAACTGGCGTAAAGCCAAAATTTGACCGTGAATGGTAAAAACTGATGGCTTGATGTCAAACTCTGGATTTCAAATCGCGCCATTGCGTCACGTCAGTTAATCGCGCCAACTGATCGTGAGTGTAGAAACCAAGGAGGATAGAATACATTTTCTATCCTCCTTGGTAGAAACACTACGCCGTGGCATCTTGTCGCGCTTCCGAATCAGAGCTCATGTCAATGTCACTCGACCCAGTCAAACGCATAAATGACAGAAAATTGAACTGATCGTGTGTGGGCAAATTTTTTGGCGTGGCTCCATTTGATTTAAATCGTTTGGAGCCACGTCAAACGCTTGACCGTGTATTTGGTCCATTACAGAATTGTACCAGCATCCGGTGACTCGACTAGAGATTAGTTTTACCGGTATACACAAGTAAATAAATATTAATTAATATTCTGTATGACTGTTAACTCCTAAACCACGCAACGGATTTTACTGCAGTTTTCACCATCCGTTAGTTAATTTTTCACGAAATTTTTATATATGGTCTTGCACATTGCCTCTTTGTGGTGTCTTTGGGCGCATGTGATATCTACGTCTTCTGTTCCTAAAACGTTTATGATGATAAAAAGCAGCAATTAAACTATTCGTACACGCATATATTTCGTGTGCGACTGTACCAGTCTGGTCCGTGCGTTCATCAGGAGAGCTCTGGAAGGCGGTCGATCGTGCATTCGTGCGTATCGTCAGGACCGACCGTACGCACCGACCGTCAGGAGAGCTCTAAAACCGGCCGAAGTTTTACGGGTGTTTAATGTGATTTCAAGTTGATTTGTTTTTTTATAATGATAAAGACATAAAGGCATAAAAGGACAAGAGTATCCAAGAGTATACGCGGCATAACCAAATAATAATAATATTTTTAGTATTTAGCGTTTGTTTCCACCTTAAATTAATTTTAATTGTTTATTATTAAAATTACGTTTTAGTCTCACAATAAACTAAGAGATGGAACTGAATCAGAATATATAGAAGAGACCACTGTAGCGATAGAAGTAAATACGTTTGAAGAAACAACACCTAATGTTCCTACATTGGGTACAAGCCCTGGAATATGTCAGGTAATTTAAAAATATCGTTCTGGCAGTGGCTCTAACTTTACCTAATATTGAGTTGTATAACCTTTTTCGTGTCACGTTGTCCGCGATGAACTCCTAAACTACTTACTGAACCGATTTTAAGATATATTTTTTGAGAGATATATTTTTTTTATTGCAAATTATTTTTTGTAATTATCTGTGAGCTCCATAAGATTCTAACAGATGGTAATTTATCAGCTGGAACGAGTAAAAAATTGCACCCGTGCGAAGCCGGGAGATGGTGGCTAGTAATTTATAACAGTTCCCTAAATGAAACATCTCGTATCAGGCTAAGAACTTATAAAATGTATAATAGTTTACCAATCAATTGGGATGCCAGAGCCCATTTCCATGGGCCTTCCCAATCTCTTGTCTATGATCGGCACACGTGCAGCACTTGTGGTAACGGTAGCCACCTACAATCAAGTAGACCGCTAGCCTGTCTGAAGACTTTAACAAACAAAAAAAACCTCTCACTCCCTTAGTCTACTTGAGTCGACTTTACCCGAATGAGCTTTACATAGTCGAGCGTTTTGGCTCAGTCTCATTAAATCATCATCATCATCATCATCATCATCATCTCAGCCGCAGGATGTCCACTGCTGGACATAGGCCTCCCCCAAAATTTTCCAATTATATAAATTAAATACATCTTAATTAAATACAGCGTGCCTAAAGAAATTTTCATTTCAATAACTCTTTTTAACAAAAAAACCGACTTCAAACCGTTTTCTCATTGTTAGAACTGGACCAAATTGAAATGGGACCACACGGAAAGCGCCAGCTTTCAAATAAAAAAAGAATCATCAAAATCATTTCACCCAGTCGAAAGTTCTGAGGTAACAAATATAAAAAAAAAATACAGTCGAATTGAGAACCTCCTCCTTTTTTGGAAGTCGGTTGAAAAATAACTGTGGTTTGAACCGTATACGAACTTCGGCCGAGCATTCGGTTCAAACCGTTGAAGTTCGGTTAAACGAACTTCGGCCTATCCCTAATTTTTACTTAAATTTAGAACGACCACGGAGGCCCCCTTACGACCAGTGTAAATGGGACAGAAATGTTGGTAGGCGTATCATCAGTGTTTCGTATAAACGAGGACTACGAATGCGTTGGTCCATTCCTTTTCACCGGCACTCACTGTAACAGCAAGTTTCTTAGGTGCATTATTGACACAGAAAAGTCGTAAGTTTAAAGCAAATTTTGTTTTAGTATCTTTTAATTGAGTTTACAGATTTTACAGCTTTCTAAACAAACCACTAGCGCCACCTAGCGAACTTTAATAACATCAACAAAATGAAATATGATTTAAAAACCAACTAGAACTTTTGTAACTTGCTAAAACCGAGATTATGTAAATTGCTAAAAATAAGGCGTTCTTTGAGGAATCAATCATCTTAGAGGTGACTTAGACCTAGATAGTTATTGCTTATTTCATTATTCATTTCATAATGTTTTAAATTTTATTCTAAATTAGTAAAAAAACAAAAAGTTAAGTGCTATTCTAGAAAACCCGTAGTGCTATACGAGAAAAGCGTAGGAAATCGAGGACACAGCAGTTATAAGTAAATTTCTTCTATGTATTAAAGTTATATTATGATGAGAAAAATAGATCTCAAAGGATTGATTTTTGTTAATAGAGAAATTTATTTTAGTTTTTGGAAATCAGTAAAAAATTAAGCATGGAGTAAATATTCTTAGCACGAATGTTAGAATTAGACAAAAATAAATATCTACCTAAACTTATGCATTAATATTCCAGTCGTAGAAATCTAAATCCTTACTGTAATGAATCAGATGAAGAAAGAGGATTTCGTTTTGAAGAAAAAAATATTTCATGGGTTGGCCATCCTGATGGGTATGTACGAAAAACAAATAAATCTTTGTTCGACATTAACAATGTATTGTTACGTGTGAAATCTCTGTGTTCGTTCATTCTATTTACTTATTAAGGTCTAGTGACCCGCTTCCGGTTTGGCTCGGGGTGGAATTTTTCTATACACAAACCTTCCCCGGTTATCCTGCTTTACATAAGTGAATACCGAATAAATATCACTACATATTATAATACAAAAACCTCCGTCGCGTCTGTCTGCTTGTCCGCGATAAACTCAAAAACTACTGCACCTATTTCTATGCTGTTTTTACCAATGGATATAGAGTGTTTCTCGAGGAAGGTTTTTAGTATATAATTTACAAAGTAGAGCGGGCGAAGTCGCGGGCAGAAGCTAGTACTTATATAATTTTTAAGAATTAAAATATACCTATATACTATATATACTATCATAAGCGATCTTATAAGTAATAAAAAAATTTGAAAAGCGAAATAAAGTTTTAGGCGGTCTAAGTATGAAAGCATTGAACTATATGAAATCATTAGGTATATGAAAGCGACTTAAATAAATTAATGTCTATAATTTTTTTTCAGGCAAGCGGAAGATCAAGAAGATTATTAAAATAATATATTCTCCGCTTGTTACTCGTACATTACAGAGTTACATAACCAGCAATGTACAAGGAAAAAATATTCTTCGCACAGAACCGGGTAATGTATAAAGAAATATTTGTTCTTTGCACATTACCGATTACATTTCCAGTTTTGTATGAGGATGTAAATATTCTCTTTGTTCAAAGAGATCGTTGTTCCGTGTACAAAACCAAGAAGTCTCCTAATTCCAATGGCAATTTAGACTTATTATGTTTTGTAAATAAAGTGATAATTTATTTCATTGTAAATAAGAGATTATTTATTTCATTCGCGTAGGTTCCGGGTGACTAACAGGTCCTATGGTTAGGGAGCCTACGATGCTAAATGTGTAGTCACTTGAGCGTCGTGGGGACCTATTGGACTTTGAAGATTGGATGGTAAGAAGAAAAAAAGGTTATATGAAGTTTTTCATTTCAGCGGTGGGGTGAGCGTCTACAGGCGTTTAAAATTTTGTAGGCGCTAAAATTTAAAAAATCCTCCATAATTATAATCGTCAGATTAAGAATCAGCACGATCAGGACTTTAGGCTGAACCGTCTGTATGAAAATCTGACGCGCTCGAGTATTACAAAATGAGAATTGTCAAAAATATTTTTTGCATTTTCAAAAAGCTGCCACGAGCTTGCGTTACATCCGAATCGTCTGAATTTTAAATGGGAGCTTAGTTTAGGTTCACTTAACATCCCATCTGAAAATCTGACGCGCTCGAGTTGTATTTAAAATTTTACCCCCACCCCCGCCAACCCCAGCAACCAAATCGTCAGATTATAAAAATTCATTTCAGCCTGTAATTAATCTACCATAGCTTAATCTGACGCGCTCGAGTGACTCCAGAAATCCCCTCTTGGGCTCCCCAACCACTAAACATGTCCTTAGTGTCACATTGTCATATTCCATTATCACTAACAAAACGGTCAACAATCGTCTGCAACTGAACCAACTTGGAATCTTTTGTAGCAGCGACGACCCAAATAACATTAGTTCAATTACGAAAACAGACACCGGCCTCCACAAAATGACGGTTTGTGTGACAAACGACCTAATTCCTCTCGTTTCCTCTCGCCGGTAACAACCGAGTACAGTTGGTTTAACGAAGATTGAAACACTATTAAATCCGCTGTTTCAGAGACCTTAAGGGATTCTCTGAGCCTAATGACATTGACATTTGACCTTCAATGTTTATAATATGATGAAAATAGAAGTACTACAACTATGGAATTTGCGTTACAAATGCCAAAGCGGCAAACTTTATGAACGTTTGGTCTAGTGGCTAGTAACCCTAGCTGTTAACCAAATGGTCGCTTCTTCGAATCCCGCCAGGAGCAAATGTTTGGGTATGTTTAACATTTTACCTTTGTACCTGAGTCATGGATGTTTGTATTTATAATATGTATGTATTTACAAAAAAAAAAGTAATCTATGTAGTATATGAACTGTCTGGTATCAATACTAATAATAAATCTGTAAGGGTTGGTCATGGAGTAAGTTACTTTGTTTTCAGAGATATCGAGTTTATAGGCTCTATACATGATACTGAAACTAAATTGACCATTTTTAGAATTTTTTTCTGTATGTATGTATGTTTCTCCATTTTTTCTTTTTCAATGCGGACGTAGTCGCGGGCGTCAACTAGTTAATTAATAAAAAATGCAGCGAACTTGAATACATATATTATTTCGATGCATAAATGCCCCTCACATTTCCTCCAATGTATACATTTTTGGATTTTATAGTTATAACATAATACCTATAACATTTACTATCCTATTTAGGTCAAGTTAAAGTTCGATAAATCAGTACAACAGTTTATTAATCGGGAGCAGTCTTTATATTCTTTCTCTTTTGGCTATCATTCACCTGCTACTGACATTCTTAATTAATATCTTCTAGTTTTGTGTTGTACCAATTTTATTAATGTCACGAACAGTTGTTAAGAGAAAAATAGCAAGAATAAATTTTTGCATGAAAATACGAGGCTGCTAATTTATAAAAAAAATTTTTGCAAGCAATTATTTTGAAACTTATTTTGATTGATCTTTTTCATTAACTTTACTTTCGTATAATCATACACTTTTTTTTTAAAAAAATATTTAATACTAGTTGGTGCCCACGACAAATGTTTTAAAGCAACACTGTATTACATGTTTATAAGTTTTATAACTGATATTAAATAAATAAATAAATATCTTCACACATTCCACACAGCGCCATCTAGTTCAACAGTAATCAACTAATGCTTGTACTATGGACAGTTGATATACTACATAGATTACTTTTATTTTTGTAAATACATATTATAAATGCAAATCATCCATGACTCAGGTACAAAGATAAAATATTAACACATAAACATTTGCCCCTAGTGGGATTCGAACCCGCGACTGTTGGTTAACAGCTAGGGTTACTAGCCACTAGACCAAACGTGTCGTCAAATATAGTCATACAATTGAGAAGTTAATTAATTTTTATAAAAACAAATTAACTAGTATCAAATGAAATATCAACGTGAATCCATGTTAGGTTAAAAATTGTAATATAAGTGTCGCCCGGTTGTGGATGTGGATGCAACAATTTAGGATTTCAATTTTAGATAAAAACATTCATTCCATGAGCAATTAAAAACACAGTTGCTCGTGACATTCACATTGAACTTGAATGGAAAGTTCATTCGCGTATTTTTAAACACTGACGCCCGACGCAAAAACACAGTTTTATAAGTTTGACATGTCACTGCTTAAAAACTAAAGGGCCACAAATCAAAATTACTCTTTTTACAGGAAAGCTAATCAAAAAATAATTTTTTTTGTCTATTTTTTTCTAATTAGATATATTATATCAAATATATGCATATTATACATCGTTAGAAGCGTATTTTTAAGTAGCATTATATATGTGTTATAAAAGTACTTTTATAATAAACTGAATACGAGAAGAGATATAAACGTATGTTACTTTTGAATAAATAAAAAATGATCAAAATACACCTACTAATATGGAATAAAACAACCATGTCTTTTTGCAACATACAATATGAAGGATTGTGATTGTATTTTTGCAATAAAATCGTTTTTGGATTTTTTTGTTTTATGGCCCTTTAGTTTTTAATCAGCGATGTGTGTGTCTTGTGTATTTGTCTATTTGTGTATTACCCTTTTTTGTTTGAATGCTGACATGATCGGGATTGTTCATAGATATAACTTATGAAGGTTCAGGAGTTTGAAGACCATCAGCCCATTTTAAAAAAGGAATTTCACTAATTTCCACCTACATGTTCTATTGATGTGAAATTTAGTATACTGCAACTTTGTTAGTATTTCCATGACATGGTAACCTTGACCTTATGCTGCAGCATTAAGTAGTATACGACATACCCAACTCCTCATCAACTAGTTAGTTTATAATTTTAATTATAGCTTAGTGTCTTTTATTGTCAAGGCTGAGTTTGTGTCATGTTTGTATTCTGAAATACGCACTTATAACAGGAGTTGTCACAACTCATAAGAGAATCTTAGCGTTAAGACAAACGTTAATGCTTATTAGCTGTTCAGTTGAAAACACACGGTTCGTTATTCTTAAACAAACCGCCGCGTTTACTTATTTGATTGAAAGCTCAATACGTTAAACCCTAAATGCTACATTGTATTAATTCTAATACTCACTCACCGAAACACAACAGCACATATGCTGTTATTTCATGGTGGTATTCTGTAAGGTGGTGGTTACTGCCGCCAGACGGGCTACCCAAATGACTGCGAAACGCAGTGCCCTACCACTACTTTTCAAATCCAGACCAATCAATTTTGAAAATTACATTAAAATTTCCAAAGTTGACCCCGTCGGGAATCAAACCCGGAGCCCCTGAGACGTTAGGCAAGCACCCTTGCCACTCGTCCAACGGGCTCGTCAATTATCTACATATTCCGTAATGTTGACGATTGGTAAAAAAACGCTTCCGAGCGCAGTCGAAACTTGTTACGTGTGTATACGTCTAATGTAGGTACGTACATCTATATCAAAGACGAATGTGAAGATTGGAACGGAGACAAGCAATAATAGATTTAACTGGCTCACTTAATTGGAAGGTTCAGGCGAAGGTGCGACTGAATTACCTGTACTTAACTATAACTGGATTCTCTACTGTGCGCGAATATTCGATCTGAACAAGAATTCTCTGTACGAAATAGGCTTTCAAATACCGAGATTCAGAAGCGTGTTTAGACTTACTTAATAGGTAAGTGAGACAGTTTATTTTTATTGAAACACATACGTTATAAGGTCATTAAACTAATGGGTTCCTGTTTAATAGGTACGCCTTCAGTTTGAAAATCAGAATCAGTTCAGATTCTAGTTGAAGAAGTAACTTTAAGCAGTAGCAGGCAGTAACCACTCCCTTATAGAAAGAAGACCACCGTGAAATAACAGCATGTTTACTGTTGTGTTGTGCCCATTACCCTTTTTTCGTTTGGAAATCCTCTTGGATACCCGGAATTGTAAGGGACACTGCGGGGTTATACCGGATTCGTACTGGCTAAAATCTAATGCCGCATTTACACGCCTGCCGAGGCTTGGCGAACGTCCACAAGCTTCAAACCTGGACAAACGCTTGGATGCCATTTAAACGCTTGCGAGTGCGTTAGTGTGTTCTCGACAGGCAAACATGGTGGACGTTGAAGTTGTGTCGGCTATTGTGTTTGGCTTGGCATATTTTTATTAAAAATATAAACTAGTTTCTTCGTTTGACTAACTACTCATGGTTATACGCAGTTATATATAGCGCAGCGTGAAAAACACCCTTTCGGCGCGAGCTCGTAAACGACACTAAACATGCGCCAAGCTTCTTTTGATCTGTGTTCAAAAACCGACACTAGCCCGGATCGGTACAAGGTCACGCAAGCCAAGCCCAACACCCCGTTCACACGCTTGTGTTTGTGGACACTTGTCAAGACTTGGCAAGCATGTAAGCGCGGGGTAACGACTTTCTAGCGCGGGCGTTGATGGGCGGGGTAGCGGGGACGTCATGACACGACTTCGGTGCCTTTCATCATAATTCATCCTTAATCCTACTATGGTTAGCTACTCACTATACTTGTGTTAGCCATAACTTAAAAAAAATGATTATGATCTTCACTACATAACCACAATTTTCCAAATTTAATTTTTAAAGTTTTAAATGCGTCGATAAATATACCTACGGGTAAAATATTTATCATATTTATTTAATTTTCTTATACAAACCAAAAATAAGCTTATTTAAAATGAAATTTATTACATTTATTACAAGAATAATATTAAATTTCGAACACATTACACCAGTGAAATTCAAGCCTGTCTTAGAGTAATTATTATAATGAATATTAGAAGGCAGTCCCTTTTTAATTTCTCGAGGGAATCTAAAAATATATTTCTGCAATCGACCATCTGAACACCGCTGCTGCTTTAAATGGGGATTTTTTCATTTGAATCTATACATATCACTGTATATTATAAATCAAAATCCTCCGCCGCGTCTGTGTCTGTTCGCCATAATCTCAAAAACTACTGCACCCATTTTCATGCTGTTTTTACTAATGGATAGAGTGGTTCTAATATATAATTTACAAAGTTACGCGGGCGAAGTCGCGGGCAGCAACTAGTAGATAATAATAATAATAATTTAATTCAGATATTAAATATAACCGGTAGAAGACATAAACTTATAATTCAAATTCAAATTTTTCTGCTTTGCGTAGAATTCAATTTTTCATACGAATATAAAATCTTCCCCGTTCATCTCTCTTTCCATATGTGAAAACCTTTTTTTTTTTTTTTTTTTTGACGAGGAGAAATCCGTTTACAGATTCCCTACCGCTGACTAGACGGTAGGGGTTTGTGGGGGTCAGCCGGCGCACCGCGCTATGCTAGTCATAGCGGGCCCGGCCACTACCCACTAAAACTCCCCGGTGCCTCCTTGCCCTTTGTGCGGGGGTGGACCGGGCTCTGCCGAGGCAACAACTCCGATCCACCCCCAGGGCGGCCTAGCCATTACTGGCTAGGCTGACGCCAATGGGGGATTGCCCGGAGACACCGGAGCAATCCCCAGACGGGGGAACCTTGTGCAGGCACACACATCTAGTCAGCTGTGCGTGCAGGTCCCCTAGAACATTTGAAGACGGGCTTGATATGCCCGCCTTCTCCTGCCCAATCGCCTGCGTCTGAGGGAAGCGAGACCTGCCTCTTCCTCTCGCTCCCTCTCGGCTGCCTCCTTCTGCAACATTACGAATTCGCAGAAGGAAGCAACCGCTTTCCAGGTGGTCACACTGCCAAGCATGGCTTCAACCATGCTTGGCAGTGTGACGTCTCCACCCCCCAGCGCCGCTCTTAGTTCCCGGCGCTGGGGACCCCAGGCCGAGCATACTTCAAGCGTATGCTCGGCCGTATCGTCTGGGTCGCCGCAATGATGGCAGCGCGGCGACTCCTCTCGTTTAATACGGTGCAGATAATGACCGAAGCACCCGTGACCGGTCATTATCTGCACCATACGGAAGGTGAGGCCACCTCCTCGGCGCCTCACCCATTCCTCCAACACCGGACGAACCGCGAGGACCGTCCGGTGGCCAGCAGTAGGCTCGCGAAGAGCCTCACTCCAATCCTCCATTGCCCTCTCCTGGGCCTCTGCCCGGACCCGCCGCACATCCTCGGCAACGGGTCTCTCTCCAGAGGCCCTTGCGGCGACCCGATGCCGATGCACCTGGGACAGAACCAGGGCATCGACATCCCACGGAAGCATGCCCGCAAGCACGCAGGCCGCCCCGTGGCTGACCGTGCGATAGGCTCGCACGGCCCGGGTCGCCATGACCCTTTGAGGCCTCCTCAGGAGGGCCCGGGTGCGGGGAGTGAGACTCTCCGCCCAGACCGGGGCTCCGTAAAGTGCCATCGACCTTACCGCCCCGTGGTAAAGCCGACGGCACGCCGAATTGGGTCCTCCCTGATTCGGGAGAAGCCGCCCGAGTGCGGCTGCGGCTGCGGTCAGCCGTGGAGCGAGGAGCTTAAAGTGCTCCTCGAAACTCCAGCGGGGGTCCAGTGTCAGGCCGAGGTACTTGAAATGTCTCTCGACCTGGATCCGGGCCCCCTCCACTCGGACACGGAGCCCCGGAAGGATCCTGCGGCGTGGGGGATGAAAGCCCATGGCCCTAGTTTTATCTAGGGCCACCTCCAATCCTAGCAGGCGCATGCGCCGGACGACCATAGATGTGCCGACCGACGCTAACCGCGCTGCGTCCTCCCACGTCTTTGCCCTCGCCGCGACAAGCGTGTCATCGGCGAAGCAGACAACCTCCATCTTGGGAAGGAGGTTGCCTCGCAGGACCCAGTTGTACCCCAGGTTCCACAATAAGGGGCCGAGGACGGCCCCCTGGGGTACACCAGCCGCCATTGGCCGTCGGTGGATGCTCCCATTTGCGCCCTCGTACAACACTACCCGATCGGAGAGGTAGTCGAAGACGAGGGCGCAGAGGTAGGGCGGCACCCTATGGAACTTGAGTGCCGCCCTTATGCATTCATGAGGGAGGCTGTTAAAAGCGTTGCGGATGTCGAGCGACACCGCAACAACAGCCTCCCCCCTGCCGGTGGCCTCCTCAGTCCACCTTTTGAGGAGGCCCACCGCGTCTATCGTGGACCGACCGGTGCGGAAGCCGAACTGGTGCTCATCCAGGTTCGGCCCCTCAGTCTCAAGGTGCTCGACGATCCGACGGGCCATGATCCTCTCCAAGGCTTTGCCGGAATCGTCGAGTAGGACCACCGGTCGGTATCCCGCCGGCGAGTCGGCAGGGCGACCCTCCTTGCGGAGAAGGCAGAGTCGCCCCACCTTCCACCTCAGTGGAAATTTGCCCCGGGCGATACACGTGTCGAGTACCGCCCGGAACCTTTCCCCGAGAGGCCCCAGCGCAATGGCCAGGGCCTTGGCCGGGACTCCATCCGGCCCTGGGGCCGTCCTTTTCCTCCTGATGCGCTCCCTCACCGCCTCGAACTCTGCGTCGGAGACGGGAGGGCCCTGCATTACGGCCTCCAGCAGAGGTTCCGGAGGCTCCATATGGGGGGGCTCGAAGGGGCCGGGGGTCGGGAAAAGAGATCCCACAACCCTATCGAGCAGCGCCGGTTCTAGGTTGGCTGTGGAGGGGGAGCTTGAAACGAACTTCCCCCTCATAGCCCTATACGGACGACCCCAGGGGTCGGCGTCCAGGAGGGCCAGGAAGCGCTCATGAGCCTCTTCTTTGGCCCTGCAGATGCCTTTCTGCAGGGCTTTGTGAGCCTCCCTGTACGCCTGACGAAGGAGGACCTCTTCATCAGGCGTCCTCCTGGAACGTCTCCTCCGGCACCGGAGGAGGGCCCGCCTGGCCGCCAGACATGCGGTGCGCAGTGTGGCGACCTCTTGCGCCCACCAATATACCCTCTTCCATCGGGGAGGAGGGCGCCACAACGGCATGGCGGCATTACAGACGTCCCGAAGGTCGTCTGCAAAGTGGTCGGCCATGCCGTCGGGATCCCCTGCGAGGTGAGGGGGCGGAGACGACCACTCCCTCACCATCGCAGCCTCCTCCGCCACGTCCGGGCGGAGCTTGGCGAGTACCCACCTGGGAAAGGCGGCACCCGCCGTAGGATCCCGGCGCTGTGACGCGCTGGGGGCCAGCGTGGAGACCTCATATCGGATGTAGAGATGGTCCGACATGGTCTCCACATCTTCCTCGACCCGCCAGCTTCGGATTCGGGCAGCAAGGGCGGCGGTGGCAAAGGATACGTCAACGATGGACGTACCTTGCCACCGTACGCACGTGGGAGAGGAACCCCGATTGAGTACCTGGAGCCCCAAGCCCAGCGCCCAGGACTCCAGAATCCTCCCCCTCACGTCCGTACTGGGGGACCCCCACGCCGAGGATTTGGCGTTTAGGTCCCCCGCCACCAAGACTGGGAGTGGGGCCGCGCGCCTCACCACACCCTCCACCGCAGCCAGGAAGAACTCAAAATCCGCCCGGCTGTGGTTAGGGGAGAAGTAGGTCGACACGACCACCATTCTCCCCCAGTTTGCTGCCACGAAACCCGAACCTCTCTCCCTGAGGAAAAGGGGAGGAACCGCACCACCAGCCCTCACCACCACAACAGCGGAGTCGTCCAGGTCCCCCAACCAGTTGGGATTTTGGGGGACCGCGTATGGCTCCGCCACCACCGCCAGGTGAATCTCCCACTCCGCCATGGACTGGCACAGTAGGTCCTGTGCCCCAGCGCAGTGGTTGATGTTCGCCTGGAGGAACCTTGTGGTGGACCTATTGGGCATTGGTGGTGTCCATAGTCTCCCCACCTGCGGCGCGAGTTGCCCCCGTCCTCACCGTCGGCTTGGCCGCTATGAGGCGGCCCCTGACGGCTGGGGGGGAGCAATTCATCCCCCCCATACGGTGGTTAGCCGGGAGACCGGCGTCCGAACAGACGGCGCATCGGTACGCCGCCTCGCAGTCGTTAGCGGAATGCCCATCCAGTCCACAGCGGTAGCATAGACCGCTGCGGTCCTTGTTGGACGGGCATCTCACCACTGGGTGGCCGAGCCCCATACACTTATAGCAGCGCATGGGGCGCTGCTCCAGTAGTTGGACGGAGGCGGCACTCCAGCCCACCGTCAGACGGCCACCGGACGCCAACTTCCTTGCGGCTTCCACCGGGCAAGAGGCGAAGGCCGAGCCCACCCCTCTGGCTCCAGGGTGGACCTTGCCCACCTTGAAGTGCTCAAGGGGGCAGCCCGTACTCAAGGCCAGCGCAGCCTGCAGTTCCTCGGCCGACACCGAGTCGTCGAGGCCGTTGACCCGAATGTCAACCGACTTAACAGGGCGCGTGACCTTCGCCTCATCGCCTAAAACCGCACTTATTTGCGCCGCCAGCTGGTCGGCCTGGACGGGCGTAGTCCCTTTCGGGAGCTCGAGTATACGGGATCCCGTGACACCCGTCCGGAATTGGGCCGGACCAATCTTCAGTGCGTCGAGAGAGACTTTGGCCTTCGTTTTCGCTATTGCGGTGTTGTAGGTGGCCCCCTTTGCAATGGCCTCAGGCTTGAGGGCCACCACAACGGCCAACTTCTTTGGCTCCTTGGGGAGCTTGGGGGCACTCGCCTTCACCGCCGTCGGCGCTGGAGCAACGGGGGCGCGCTTTTTGCGCCGGACCACCTCCGTCCATGTTGTTGGCCCCGACGAGGGCCCCGCCTGCGGCTCAGGAGCCCTAGAGGCTGGGGGTTTGGCCGCCTTGACCGGCCTCGCCTTTTTTGGAAGTTTCGCCGGTGAGGCGAGGGTTGACCCCGACTCTTGATGCGAGGCCGCCGCAAGGTCCTCCCGTTTCTTGCCCGCCCTTAGGGGCGGACAGTGCTGGCGGGCCGGGAGCAACCTCCCGTCCATCTCCAACCCGTCTAGGTGGGCATTGACGACCCCACCAACGTGGGCCGTCAGCTCCGCCTGCAGGGCCGAAAAGGCCTCTAAAAACTCCGCCCTAGACAGTGGCTGGGAGTCAGCTACTGTCGTCGGCGGTACTACGGCCTCTTGTATGGCCGCGGTCTCCGTGGGAGAGAGCTTTTCGGAAAAGGCCCTACGGAGCGCCGTCACCTCCTCGATAAGGGCATCTATTTGCCCACGGAGGCGTTTATTATCGGCCCGGAGCCGCCGAATCTCGTTCGACGACTTGCGCCCTATCACCGCCTCGAGTACTCCAATAATGGACTCGGTGTTCTCCTTAATGTGCCTTTGGACAGTGCCTTTTAGGTTGCCCGACTTGTGGATAACCTCAAAGATTGCAGCGGCGCTGGCCTCCGCCTTCTTGGTCAGCTCCTCAATGGAGCCGGCCGACGACCTGGCTGACTGGTAGGATATAACGGACTTGCCGGAGTCAGAATCTGACCCCTCCTGGAGTTCACGACGAGCCCGCGATATTCCTACATTGTGGCCAAATAGCTTTCCGCCACGGCCCTTACGGCCCTTCAAAAATTTTGGCGGGACGGCTGGTTCCACGAACTCTTCCGCCTCCGACCCGGACACCAAACCAAAAAACTTGCTGGAGGACAGCGAAGCCTCCGACAACCCCTCTTCAGTTACGTCCTTAGCGGCGGGCCGCTTGCGGGCCGCCGCCCGGGTCAGGACGCCCCCCGCTTTCTCCTTTAGGCTAGGCCCACTAGTTTCAGTTGAGTCCGACATGGCTAAAATATGGCCCTGCCGGCCCCCAAGTTGGTTCTGGGACTATCACTGATAAGTGGCAGCAGTACCACAGCAAAAACAACAAAATAAACAAGAAAATAACAACAAATTTACTATGTTCCTTCAAACGAAAAAACTTAAACAGCAATAACAACAAAACAAAGAATCAACAATAACGATGTAGCAATTAACAAAAACAACAACTCGTGTGGGCAGTCCGAAGAAGCCTTGAAAAAGGCTCCAGACGAGCTGCACCACGCCGAGAAACTCCAATGAATGGAGCAGCACCAGGCGATCAAAAATTTCCGGAAATCCGGAAATTTCCAATTTTCCGACGCTGTCCGAACGAGCACCAATAATCGTAAAGGCAAACTGAGTTTGAGCGAGATCAACCATTTACATACTATAGACACTAACCCCTTCGTGACCATATGTGAAAACCTAATAAAAATCGGTCTACTCATTCACGAGTTCTTGAAGCGTACTAGCCTGATTTTTTTTTAATATATCCTATGTTACTTGGTGAAAATGTAGGTTCCTATAGATGAAACAATTTTCAAAATCGGCCCACTAGTTATTGAGTCTTTATAGTAGGACTAGCTGGCGCTCGCGACTTCGTCCGCGTCTAAATGTTTATCTACTAAGTTTCATGAAAATCAGTTAATTCGTTTAAGAGTTATGAATATACATACATACATACATACATACATACATACATACATACATACATACATACATACATACATACATACATACATACATACATACATACATACATACATACATACATACATACATACATACATACATACATACATACATACATACATACATACATACATACATACATACATACATACATACATACATACATACATACATACATACATACATACATACATACATACATACATATAGAAAAAAATTATAAAAATGGTCAATTTAGTTTCAGTATCATGAATAGAGCCTATAAACACGATATCTCTGAAAACAAAGTAACTTACTCCATAACCAACCCTTACAGATTTATTATTAGTATTGATTAGGATATAGACAAGAATTCTGATGGAAGTAGCTGGAGAACTTTAAAACAATTCTAAACAATAATATTACCTCAAAAATATTTGGGAATCAAATTATTTCGCATAGCCGTGTTTCATTTGAATGCAATGCTTTGTTAAGCCACAATTAACATGATACGTGGCAGCAATTTGAGCGTTTAATTCGATTGAATCGAACAAGTGAGGGACAATTTCATTAATTTTATAGTATACAATACAACAAGTGATTATCCAAATTAATGTATTATTATGTTACCTACACTCAGTATAATTTTATTGTTTGAAAGCTTTATTGAATATGAAAATGTTAATCTGCTATACGATAAGTTAAAACGCAAAACGAGCTTTGGAGTTTTTTACCGTGAGGCAAATTAAAAATATAACATTTTTTGAATCGTTCACTTTGTTGTTTGTTATAGTAATATTAAAAAAATTAAGATAATTTTTGTTATAACAATATAAATTTAATATGTAGTAAGTAATTATAGCCAACACCATTCTCTCTTCTCGTCCAAAATTCCTCAGAGTCTCAAAACAGAAGTTTTCAATGTGTGTTACCAGTGATGACATATGGCACTGAAACGTGGTCTCCTACTATGGGCCTCGTAAGAAAGCTCAACATCGCTCAACGAGCTATTGAGAGGGCTTTGCTCGGGGTTACAATACGTGATAGAATCAGAGATGAGGACATCCGTAGACGTACGAAAGTTACCGACATAAGTCGGCGGATCACTGAGTTGAAGTGGCAGTGGGCAGGACACATAAGACGGCTGCTGGGGTCGGAAGGTTCTCGAGTGGAGTCCACGGACCGGCAAGCGCAACGCAGGCCGCAGACATGGTAAGGGCCGCGGGGTCGACGGTGGATCGAGGCTGCTTCTGAACGGTTCTATTGTAAAATAATGGGGGAGGTCTCTATGTCTATGTCTAAAATTATGAGCAGTGGACGTTCTGCGGCTAAGATGACGATGATGAGTTAAAAATAATAATTAAAAATCGTCTAAAATAGAAATAGATGGTGGGTCCAGGCTGCTTCTGACCGATTCTATTGTAAAATTATGGGGGAGGTCTATGTCTATGTCTAAAATTATGAGCAGTGGACGTCCTGCGGCTAAGATGACGATGATGAGTTAAAAATAATAATTTAAAATCGTCTAAAATAGAAATAGATGGTGGGTCCAGGCTGTTTCTGACCGGTGCTTTTGGAAAATTATGAAGAATGCCTATATCTACGGCTCAGATGATGAAAATAGAAATACAGCTTAAAAAGATGTTTAAGGTTTTTAACTGTAGATAATCTAGTGTATCATGTTGTATCGTTTGATTAGACTTGATAGTTTTTGTTTTACCGCTGTAGTGTAATTATTTTCTAATATCAAAATTGCGCAAAACTTGTAAGTACTCAGTTGCTCTAATACATTATACATCCATTATGAAATAAATTCACAAAGTTACAAACAAGTTAAACAAATTGACGCAAAGTGTAACAAAACCCGCCTGTAACGTAGAATTGAACACGACAAATTCCAAATTTAAATGTCACATTTGAGCGCCATATTGTTCGATAACAAAGTGACGTTACAGGAGCAACCGATAAACGAAGTTGTGCGAATCCGTGCGCCGCGTCTTATCTGTTTTTGATTTAGACATACTCAAAACAACAAACAAAATTTTGAGTGTTCTTATACAAAATTCGTTTGAGCACGTAGTCAAGTTATGTTCCTTTCGATACGAAGGCGTTAGCGAGGCGTTGGGGGATGTACTTGAAAACACAATAATTTTAATACTTTTATTATAAAACTAGTTTTTTGTTTCATTAATGATAAATCATCATAATTAATGATATAATTATAGATAACAATTGATAAAAAATTTACATCTATTTTTATTAAAGATGGGTTTGCTCTTGGTCAGCATCAGTGCAGGAAAGACGAGGCCGACGATAAAACGAGCTAACTCAGAAAATGCCTATAGATTTGGGTTATATGAGCTCGAAAACAAAGTCGCTGCGCCGGCAGGGAGTTCCGAACCTTGACAGTGCACATTATAAAGGATATTTTAAAGCGTAAAAGAAGGATTTTGATAAGATGAGGATGGTAACTTTTCGTCTGGTAAACATGTGGATGGCGGTCGAGCGTGTTAGAATATATATGTATGTTTAAATATTTTTCGAAACAACATTAAATTCTTGCGAGACTGGCTTGGCATAGCGAAAGACAGTTCAGTCGAACTAAAATTCGGGAATTTTACATTAAACGAAACCTATATTTGTTTCTTTAACATATTATCCCTTTTTTCTATTCGAAGGGAAATTCGTAATGCAA
Source organism: Synanthedon formicaeformis (assembly GCA_945859745.1). Taxonomy (NCBI): domain Eukaryota; kingdom Metazoa; phylum Arthropoda; class Insecta; order Lepidoptera; family Sesiidae; genus Synanthedon; species Synanthedon formicaeformis. The sequence goes on from OX243978.1 coordinate 3,222,063, forward strand.
CCTATCGATTGTTATGTGAAGGTTGGCAGGTTATAATATTTTTGTAGAGGTTGACTGTCTATCTGCTGATAGGTTCTCTTAATAACACAAACAATGCTTTTAAGATTGCAAATGTGCTGCCCTCGAAGAAACTATAAAATATATGGAATTAGGAGGCAAGAGGGAATAGGAGAATTGGTTATGACTGAAACACAACATCACAGTTGCTCTTAATTAACTGTTGTGCTTTGTAAACATCAAACTACTACAACATGGAACCCGCGTGCCATACAAAACACTACGAATTTTATGGAACATTTAAAAGTGACATATGCGTAGAGCATGAACTGTCATTTAAAATAAAACAAACATAATAATAAGTATGTAATTTAAAGAAAATGTGACTTTACGTCAACCCATTAGAGTTTAAAAAAAATAGTAGAAGTTGACCGTTACTACCTTTTACCATTGACGCGTGAAGGCAAGAGTCCGCCATGATTCTGTCAAAAGCGTTCTTTTTATGTGCCGCTTTAGCATTTGTGACGCAAATTCCATTGTAGTATTTCGATGTTTGTAAAGGATTTTGTTTTGACTTGTAAGGGTTGCTTGACTAGGGATTTAATAAAACTTCTTAGGGAAAATTAATTTAAATAAGCCCCGCTCTAACTTCGACCATATCCTTATGCACTAGTGACTGTAAAAGGAGGAACCACAGGGAATTAATGCTTTGAAAGTTTCACGATGACGTAAGCACCTACTTTGTCTTGGAAAGACTTTGTCTAAGAAAATTACCACTACATGTTCTTCCCATTACATAGTATAATTTGATCTGTCTTTCTGTCAATCGCCAACTCCCTAACCACTATAATGAAACCTTATTAAGTCTTTATGTAAGTAGAAAAAAAAACTTCGCAACCAAGTTGCATGTAATTTGACTAATGTAATGTGAAAGATGGGGGGACAAGGGTCAATTTTGGAAATTTTAATACATATAATTTTCAAAATTGACTGGTCTGGATTTGAAAAGTAGTGGTAGGGCACACTGCGTTTCGTAGTCATTTGGGCAGCCCGTCTAGCGGCAGTAACCACCACCTTACAGAATACCACCGTAAAATACCAGCATTATGTGCTTTTGTGTTTCGGTGAGTGAGTAACATGGAACACGCGTGCCATACAAAACACAACGAATTTTATGGAACATTTAAAAGTGACATATGCGTAGAGCATGAACTGTCATTTATAACAAAACAAACATAACAATAAGTACGTAATTTAAAGAAAATGTGACTTTACGTCAACCCATTAGAGTTTAAAATGAAATAGTAGAAGTTGATCATTACTACCTTTTACCATTGACGCGTGAAGGCAAGAGTCCGCCATGATTCTGTCAAAGGCGTTCTTTTTATGTTCCCCTTTGGCACTTGTGATGCAAATTCCATTGTAGTATTTCGATGCATTCTGTAGTGTCTGGGTGGCACTGGCTCTGTAGTTTCACTGTATATCCGGCAAGACACGCGTCCTCCCGGCTCCGGCCCACGCAGCGTTCAGTGTGACCACCATTCAGTGTGTCCAACATTCGGTGTTGCCCCCACCGGTATTGTCACCGTCGGTGTGGCCATCATATACAATAAACGCGAGATAGTGTATATAACTATGTTCTAGTTATATCTATAACGTATCTATGCACATACACTACACATTCCATGTTTAAAATCTTTTATCAGTTAATACAAGTCACAACTCACTGTGAGGTTGCTTCATTTGTGCGGTAATTCATGCGTGGCAGTAGCGGCCGTTTAGCCACAATATCACAACAAGGGTTAATGTATGGGTTATATTTGCGTAAATTAATGTTAAAAAAATCTTGAGTCCTTTCGGGCTGCAAAACATTATTTACATAGATTATAATCTATTTCGTGATGTTACTGTTAGGAAAAATTTTATTTTATACATAAGATCACATACTTAAGAATTGTCTTTCAAATTCACAATGAAATGTTTTAATCCTTTTAACTTTCAATGATATAAAAAATGAGTTTTTTTTAAAGTGGTCAGCGAAAATCCCTGACGAACTAAAGCGTCGCCGTCCACAGGGTTCTCTATTTTTAGTTCTAATTTTATTTGAGTAATGTAACATTATTATATTATTTTGAGGTTATTATTCTGAAGTATAAGTAAGGTATGTCCTACATATTTTGTCTCCGAAATGTCATGTTTTTTTTCTATGGAATTGGTGAGCAGCTCGAGTTGGAAAGTGTGCTCTTAAGTTAGGTATAGTCGGGGTACGAAAACCTTCGCCAGTTTTCAAATTCATTCATTCCTTTATCAAAGTCGTACCTTTTAAAACTAAAGTAATAATAAGTGTACTGTCAGACGTTTGAAATGAAGTTTTGGCATGACTGACAGTTGCCCTGGTGCAAGCAAATATCGACTTTAAGGTGACGAACCTTTTCTTACCCCGACTGTATATAATATTTTATACAAAAAAATCTACTTTCAATTTTGTTGTCTCCCATTCGCTAAATTTTTCCATCTAATATAGCTGGTGGGGAGAAAAGTGTAATAGCCGAAAAAATCAGCCACAGAACTGCAAAAGATTTGAATATAACAAAAGAGGAGCGTTTGAGAGATTAATTTATCTAGATCGCTTGTGAAATTGAAAAAGAGGTAGAATGAATAAGGCCGTCGTTTGAACGCTATATAAATTATCCAATATGTTCACGGCGCTCGTTTTAGGGTGAGCAGTGAAGCATAAAGTCATTGCTTATTCCATACGTGTGCTCTTTTGAAAACACTTCGCCCTTCAATTATGAGTGAAAACAAGGGAATGGAGTATTTTCCAGTTTTGACAGGGAAATTCAACTGTTTGTCATTGTATGAGTTACACTAAGAGTTCTCTCGACGATTCTCTCAAAACTCGTAGTAAATTACAAAAGAAAACTTACTGGTAACTCTTGCTGTCTTCGAAATAAGTATAATTATAACGCCTAACAAAATACGAAAAACCAATAAAACGTCTGACAGTGTGCTCAAAAGATACATGAATTCATACCGCCTTCCCCTTTCTACCATCGGACGGCTGGTTAACATCTTCATCTTGACGAAATTCCACTTCTTTGGACCAAACATCCTTTATAATGGGCACTGCCAAAGATTAAAACTTCCTGATGGCTCCGATGTATTTCCGAGCTCACAAATCTTTTTAAAGTTCAAGTAAATAGGCTGCACGGCTAGATGCTGGCCAAAAGCAAACCCATCTTTAATAAATACATACACTGACGCCTTACTATAACACAAAAGAATATTATATCTATTAAATAAACTGTAAGGTTTTTGGTTAAATATGTATTTAATATCCTTGAAATATTTGCACACCCCTGAAAGGCAAGTATTAATATTTATATTGTAAAACCATTATAACCTATCTTATCAAGCAAATGATTGAATATCGAATAAAATGTAAACAAATAATATTGAATTTGTATTGAGTGATAGGATGATCCACTTGGATTAAGGCGGATTGTGATCGGTAGCAAAGTAAAGTATGTGTGGGAGTGTACGGGATATCCCAAGATCCGATCGCCTTCCAAACATTTAAGCTCAGCTGATTACTTAAGCGATAACGAATCCTGGATTTAAACCATTCTGAGCTCATACTGTGTTTATTGTGTTATGATTTGTGTATAATAATTGTGAGAATTGTAATACTTACATAGTAAAAAATAAGGTCGCCTTCCGTGTCTGCCTGTCTGTATATTTGCTAGATCCTCCTCCTGATTTTAAAAATGTCCTGATTTTATTTATATGTATAATAAAACTTTATTAAGTTTTATGTCCAAAAAGCTTTCAGAAATGTCAAGTTTTTGTAGGTATTCTACGACTAATTGGAAATGGTAAGCGGCTCCTGTAAGTAAGTGAGCCGCGGGCAGGCGTAGCAGTGCTACGAATTTTGCTACGATTCTACATGTGCTACAAACGCTACAAAGGAGCTACGAGATACCATATTAATGGTGATATTGTGTCAAAGTATGAGATCACTAAATGACGATAATTTGATTAAATGTAACATAATTCCCCTAGTTAATTAGTAAATACTGCATTGACCAGCCCGTTGGATGAGTGGTTAGATTGTTTGCCTTAACGCTCTGTTCCCCGGGTTTGATCCCCGGCAGGGTCAACTTTGGAGATAAACTTTTCTAAGTTGGCTCTCGTCTGTATATGTAAAGTAGTGACAAGGCACACTGCGTATAGCAGTCATTTTACCGACCTTAAAACAAAAAAAAATTAACAATGATATGGGAATATTGCATCAATCGTACGAGTATGTTTATTAATTAATATGTACTATTCCGTAGATATATCCGCATTCATGATAACAGGAATGCTTAGTTCGTCAAAACGTTCTCCGACGAACTTGGAGTTCGTCGGGGGACATCAAAATTGATGGACAGGTCGATGTTTTTTTTTAAATTATTATTTTATTATTATATGTATAAATATGAAGTCGCTTTCCGCGTCTGTCTGTAACTTCCCCTTAATGACGCAACGGATTTTGATGAGGTTTTTACCATCAGTTAGATAATTTTTCGAGGCAGACAATTTTTCGCGGAAACTAGGTAGTATAGATTAAAATCAATAATAAAATAGGTAAACTAACCTTTTCTAAATGTCTATATCCATTCGTTTTAATATTTTCCGAAAACTAACTTTGGGATCTCAAACATTTGGTGACAAATTTCCAAGTTTACCATTGGCACAGCTCAGAAACTTAGTCGTAAGATTCCTGGTCGAGGAATTGCGTTTGGACTTCTCATTTAGGGACGATTGTTTTATTACTTCACAATCAACAGGGTTGTTGACTGTATTGAAAATTTTCATTGTAGGAATATTGTGGGTATATATAGTAGGTACCATGCTGATCATGTCAAAGTAAAATCCGTATATATTATTATTTTTATAATTTAAACTCATATTTGTCACCGTCATCACCTCAGCCGTAAGACGTCCACAGCCTCACCCATAATTCTCCATAAGAACCGGTCAAAAGCAGCCTGCAATCAAAGGAGTGTCCGTTGACCCACGCCCATTATCAGATCTTCTGTTCAAATGTAAATGCGCACTGTCAAAGTTTGTAACTACCTGCCGGCGTCTGTGTTTCAGAGCTCATATAACTCAAATCTTTTCAAAGTTCGAGTGAATTGAATAGGCATCTTCTGGGTGAGCTCGCTCCATCATAGGCCTCATCTTCACTACACGGCTGTTTGCTGGCCAAGAGCAAAACCATCTCTGATAATAAAAAAAGATACATATTAACTTGCTTTTAGATTTAAGTGTTGTAACACAGGTTTTATTCAAATTGGACGGAAACTAAATCCAATACTTTGCATTTCAAACAACAAAATGTGGTTTCAGCTTCGAGTGTGGATCGTACGGATTTTATATCACGTTTTGTGGGACGTTTTGTCGAAATTTAGATTGCACTGCCTCTAACAGATATCTCGTATCAAAACTGGAGACGGGACGAATGTATATTTTCACTTGTATACAGTGGATTTTCATATGAAATAATAACTTTTGTTGAACTCAAAAAATATGTATCCAATAATAGTTTATACATTTCCTGGCGTCCTCCTTTGGATATAAAAAGTTTTAAATTTACTAACATAGCATAATCCTAACATGATATATAAGTAAAATTATATTCACTAAAAAATCCGAAGCTCTTCTTTCAATAAAACAAATATGCAGCTGAAATGAAACCCAAAGGAATAATAAATTGCAATGCAAGTGCTAGAATAACTAAAATATTTTAGTTTCAAATTTTCACGCAAGCTTTCTCATAAATGGATTTCGTCCGGCAAGATTTCGTGGTTTCCGGTTGGGCTTTCGCAGTGCGAATTTCCAAATGCATTCCAATTTCTGTTTCTAGTTTTCGTTTGAAAATAAATTACGCCAACTCCATGGCTCGGTTTCTAAACAATTTCGGATCCATTTGGAATTTTGGTACCTATTTCGATGCGTATACCTATACCCCTAACAGAACACATTTATTTATTTATTTATTTATTTATTGACTCACTTAAGACTATCATTACGAGCATTTCTAATGTGATAGTGCAGCATTATTAATATTATAGAATATTAACTAATAATCCAATAATTTTGACAAAGAAAACAAAAGAGTTTTTAAAATCGGTCCAGTAGTTTCTTGAGTTTATTCATTATAAACAAAAACACAAACAAACATACAAAAATAAAAATCTTTTCTCCTTATTTAATATTAGTATAGATTTACAATGACAATTAAATGAACAAACAGTTGAAAATGTTGTAATACCACATTTAGTAACTAAGGCTTCAGCTTACGAATCTATTTGAAATATGTTAATTTCCTATTGATGTTAAAGCCTACATATTAGCATTAACTTAACAATAACGTGGACTATGAATCATTGATGAGTTTATTGTTACTAAATTGACTTAATGAAATCGAGTCGTTTATACTTACATATATATACATATCTATCTAGATAGGTAATCTAGAAAATGGAGTGGGATACTGTGGGCAGACCGTTGGTGGAACTAAGCACACTCTTAAGCATCTCTTAAGGGACAAGCCACGTATGTAGTAGTATAATACACGCTTCCACTGAGTACACTCAAGTAGAGATGTATGGAAAAGAGTAATATTAACTTATAAAACTAATAATTTTAGAAATAAATTAAAGAAATTTATGTTCGAACACCAAAAACACCAAAACCAAAAACCAGGTGCAACTGCGGAACGACACCAATGCTCTGAATATATTTTTATTTTTTCTAGTAGATTATATATATTTTTCTTTTTTCTTTGTATATTTAAAGGTTTTTTTTTAATTTTAACTATTTTATTATTGAAAATTTTCTTTGTTTTTGAAGCTTTTATGCATTATGTTTGGTTTAGTAAGTGCGTAACCTCACCATCGGCTCTAACGGAAGACCATCGCAGGTTTTTACAACCTGCATCATGCTGATTTAGAGCCGGTTTGTGGTGATAACTATATGTTACTTATGTATGTTTTTAATAATCTTTGCTACAAATAAGACCTTATTCTATTCTATTCTATATGATTTTTAAAATTGAGAATTATTAAGTGTTAATTAATAATCGAGGCGCTATTTACGCTATGCTATCCTCTTACATATTATAAAACAAAATCTCCCGCCGTGTGTGTCGACATGATCAAACATTTTTAAAACTTTATAATGTGCACTGTCAAGGATTGGAACTTCCTTCCGGCTTCTGTGTTTCCGAGCTCATAAAACTCAAATCTTTTTAAAGTTTTTTTTTTATTAGAGATGGGTTTGTCTCTTCAGTGAGATGCTGGCTAGATGCTGGCCAGGAGGAAATCAATTATTAATAAAAAAATGTACCTATATACAATGACCCAATTAATTAGATTTATAAACAATTTAATTACCTCAACAATTAATATTAATTATTTTCAAAGCGAATTCTGAACGTGACGTCAAGAGTGAATTATCAAAGAGGCAATCAAAGCTGTCCAAAAAGTCCTGACTTCAAAGTGTAAGGAAAGGACTTGGCATAAGAAACTTTGTAATTTTGTAATAGTACTTCAATTGACATTACAAGTGTCAATCAACGGTGAAGTTTTTTATCCTAGAATTTTTTTTAAGTTCCTTAGGGATCGTCTAATAGTAATAAAAAATATGGCGCTATCGTCACAGCTGTAAAGATATGAGGCATTATATTATTCATACATTTTTAATATTTGCTACGAAAATGATAACTTCAAACTGAAGTTTCTGCCACAAAATTAATTGAAACGTGTATTGTATTTTACAAAGTCTTAAAATTGATTTACTAACTAAACGCAAACATAATTTTGAAGGCCTTTAAGATAATTCCAAAGGAATTGTAATCAAACAAATGAGTTTGAATGTTATTCGATAAAACAAAGTTACGAAGTTTGTAACAAAACAACCTTTATCTACCTTCAGTCTGTTCTCGAAGCTTCGATAAACTTGACAAGCAGTTGTTTTACACCTAAACGAGATTATTAAGTATTTAATTTTATCATAAAATATTTTTAAGCAGTGAATTTCAGGCCCAATTCTATCCCTAAACCCTAAACTATGGTGTGGCGTTGCTTGTGTTAAAGGCGACGGTAGTCACTTACCATCAAGTAGGCCGTCAACCTGTCTGTCGACTTTAACATAGAAATGTGCGGTAATTAATGGATAATAATCCAAGACAGGTCTAGTCATATAAATTGTACATTTAATTGGACCGTCAGCCTGTCTATTGACCTTAACATTAAATAAATATATAGTTAAGCAAATTCAAGCCGAGTGCTCGAGTCCTTTTCGCATTTCTAATCTCACGTTACACAGTTGTGTATATAATATCTATGCTATTATGCTTGTGGCGACGAAAAAAAGGCAGCGGCTCGAATAAAAAAATGTTGAAATTGTACAAAATTACAATGTAAGTGCCCTTAATAAATGAGTTTGTTAAACGCCCTTCTCGTTCCTCGTTTACATAACAAGCAATGATTGCGAGGTCACGCAATGTAAATAGTGCCTCAATTCTGTTTCGTTTTCATTGCATAAAGAAGTACTGTTTTCGAAATTGTTATGGGGTAAAGTTAGAAAAAAAAAAAATAAACGCCAAATTTGTGGGTAGAATTCAGACAAGCATATTTAAGTGCTTACTTTCCAACTCGAGCATCTTAATGCGCATAGACACACGGCCCTTAAGTCGGCCTACACATGAGGCGATTAAGAGGGCGATCTAGGGGACTCCCAACTACTGACCCGTTATTGCCACCGATTTTAGGGTCATGTGTAGGCGCTTTCACCAATTTTATTCTATACTAAGTAATTCAATGATTACGCATTAGTTTATAAGTCGCAGTAAAATATAAAAAATACAGATATATTATAAAGAATTAGAGAAAAACAAAAAACTAAAATTAATTTTAGACTGTTGTATAAAATATTATGTATCTAACTTAAGAGCACACCTTCCAATTCGAGCTGCTTAACAATTCCATACTACGTAATTCCAAGATACTCGTAGCTTTTTAGTTATTAGTAATAGTAATGCATAAAAAAACATGACATTTCTGAGATATAAGTAATATGAAGGTTTAAATGGAAACAAAAAACTAATATAAAATTAATTTTATATTTATTTAGTAAAATTAATTTCTAAAATGTGCAAAATATGTGACATTTTCGCGAATTGAATTCTTGTAATTACTGAGTAAAAGTAAAAATTGTTTTTCTATGAAAACACATACATTTAAAATTGTATAAAGATTTTTCCAAAATTTTCCAATTACTGGCTTATATCTTATTATTATTCTCGCGAGTATTATAAGTCTTCGGTTATTCAGTTTAGAGAAAAAATTGTCCCAAATACCTATTACCTATTACTGACTTCACTCGCTCGTACAGCGTATCTTTAAAATGCGAGATCTGCCAGTTGCAACGATAAACTCCAAAATATGCATCCACGCTTTTCAATATCTTATTTGAACACGTCAACCGCGCACACTACAATACAAGAAACGACAGCACACTACCTCAGGATTGTGGCATTAGGAAGAAATAGGAAAATTCGGTAATTTCACAAATATTATTCAATATTCAAATTCAAATATTTTCAGATGAGAATATGATAAAAATAATACCGACTTCGCTCGTGCCGTTTATTATGATTAACATAAAACTGGACGGTATTGTTAATAAGATTTGAATATTCATAGGCCAGCCGAATGTTCCGGACCCATCCACGTGATTGATTTGATAGGATTCAGTTAAATGGTTGCAAAGAATTTACATTTTTATGGTAAACATAACCTCTCTATTAATATAATTTTAATTTAGTTTTGTCTCAGTAGTTAAATATTTTCTATGAAAATACTTTTTTGACAATACGTTGCTTAGGTTCCGAGCAATACGTTCTGAGGAGTTGGTTATTGTATTGAGCAGACTACTTGATGCTGCAGCACCAGTTCAAGGTTACCTTGTAATGGAAATACAACCGAAGTGACATTATACGAAATTTTACATCATTTAAAAATGTTGAAGTTTGTGAAATACCTTTGTTAACTAGGAAATTGACTGATAGTCTTCAAACGTTTGAACAAATTTTCAAAAAATATATTTAAAAAAGAAGCGATCATGTCAGCATTAAAAAATTATGACATCCCGTTTTTGCGTCGGTGGTTAAAATGGTTATAAGTTAAACTCGAGTTCTTTCTCATCGTGAAAAGGTAACAGGCAGACAGAGTTACTTTCACATAATTTATAATATGTATTAGTATGGTTTACCTTTTTTTTGATTTGCCAGCAGAATGCACTGTTTTCTGGTGTTCAAACAATAAATATTTACCCAGAATTCTTGCGAGTTAAATTCAAAATAAATAAAGTGTACGTTGAATCAATTCAAAGTTGATAAGGAAAGGGGCATTCAAAACGGATTTTCCTTTGAAAATAAAACTCATTTTTCACAAAAGACCAATACCGTAAATAGATTGCGAATCGTCCTCGAAACACCTCGGTTAAAAATGAAATTTTCTCCAGACGCGAAGGTGTCGACTTTACTACAAATAATATTGCCTTTCTGTTTCGAAATATCTACTATATTTTATTTTCATCACTCCCTTATTTTGAATTTAATTCGCGTCTCTCATTATACTGTAATTGAGAATATTTTGAAAATTTTATTAAATAAATAGCTTATGCCCGCGACTTCGTTCGCGTAACGAAGCGTGGCGCTTAAAACGTCACGTTGTTTGGGGTCAATGAACTTCTAAACTACTGAACCTATTTTGATAAAACTTGGTAACTATGTGTCATTTGGTCCAAATTAAAAGATAGGATACTTTTATTTTGAACCCAGGCGAAGCCGGGAGCGTGTAGCTTATTATATATTTTTTTAGCATGACTTTTATAGCAAATACTACTTTATACAAATACACATTTATAATATTAGTAAGGATTAAAGACGGTTTAAAACAAACGAAAACATTACATTTTTAAATTTACTGTAATACTACTGAAGTTGGCAGCCCACTTGCAGCAACTGTGGCATTGCTTATGTTATAGGCGACGATAGCCACCTACCATCAAGTGGACTGTCAGCCTCTCTGCCAATCTTGACATAAAAAAAATATCTGTAGTTAGGCAAAGTTTCATCAGTCCGATCATTGGACTAAATAATCAGACAAGGTGGAACTCTGAACGCCACACGAATCACATATGTGTGCTAACAATGGAGAACACCAGCACATCCAAATATTACTATAAAAATTACTGGATTTGATGCGCCTACTCGTGCAAATAATAATAGTTTTTGTTTCATCGAAATCGGGCCAGGATTTCCAAAGTTATAGCGTTGTAAAGTTTCACCGCTTTTAAAATTTTCGTTCATACGCGCGCTACTGCTATGACGTCACAACGCAACAGTCTCTGTCCGATTGCGAGTAATGCGGAGTGTTTACCTTCATAAAATTTGATTGTTGTGGTTTGCAGTTATTATTTTAAGTATTTGTGTTAGCGATTACTTTAAATATTATTGTTATTAAATAAACATAGCGATGGAAGAGGGTTTTGTAAAAGGACAGTCGGATAACCTACCAAAAGTCGACATTTTTATGGTTGCGCGATATCTTAGAATGGTGATTTTGTAGCCGCAGAATAGAGAGAAATAAAACTGAATAAGTAAATAACATAAAGTAAGTAAGATTTTCGATCAAGTTTTATTAAGGGTTTTTTAAAAACCTTTTTTCAATAAAAAATAATAAAAAGGATTTTTAAAGTTTTTTTGTTTTATTAAAAGGTTTATTTTTGTCGAGTTTTAAATGGCAGGGGTGACAAATATTTTCTTAATTTCATTTTTAAATATGTACCTATTGATTTTTTTATTTGGTACAAAACAAAAAGTTCATTTCATCCTTCATAACAAATAAACTGAGTGATATGACTTGATCGTCATAAAACATCACTCAGATAAAAAGGGATGTATGCTCTGTAAAATTTCATATTACTCCGACGCATCTGGAACGAACGAACGAATGAACGAACGAACGAACGAATGAATGAATGAATCAATGTACCAACGATAAAATGGATGAATGAACGAACGAATGAATGATAGTGAATAAAATGAATGAATAAATAAATAAATAAATGAATGAATGGATAATAAATATCTTCACACATTCCACACAGCACCATCTAGTTCCACATTAAGCAATTAATGCTTGTATTATGGATATCAGACAGTTGATATACTATGATTACTTTTTTTTACGAACATATTATTATTATTATTATAACTACAAAACGTCCATGACTCAGGTACAAAGGTAAATGTTAACACATAAACATATGCCCCTAGCGGGATTCGAACCCGAGCGAGATCATTAGGTTAACAGCTAGATGCTAGATAGGATAACTAGCTAACTATATGTAAGTATGTAACAAAGAAAAAAATATAGTATTTTTGAAGTATTCAACAAATTTCAGATTTATGAAATTCTTTACTGTGATGAGCTATTTTCAAAGATACAAAGATTTTGGGAGAGGTGCATAAACAAAAAAATTATCAATCTTGAGACACAATAAAACTCGATCCGTTCTTTACTATTTTATTATTATGTACCTACTAATAGACTAATTTTAACATGTTATGTTTATAAATAAAAATAAATAGATATTACGTTATGCTAACTTTTAACTTCATAAATTTTAACCACTTTTTCCAAATATTATTACCGCGTTGTACAGAAAAAAAAACTATTTTTGGGTTGTTTTTTCACTGGAGTTGGTACACATAGGCACAATACAATATTTGTTAACAATTTTAGTGATGCACTATAAGAAAAACAATTAAATTTATGGCGAGACCGCGAGCGCAACGAGCGAAAGTATGTAGATACGCAGAACCGTGTTACGTTATGACGTCACACGTTAGCGCGATCACTCAAGATCACTAGTCGCGGAAGCCGTACTTTAACGTTTAATATCTCAGTCATTTTTGAAGATAGGAAAAAAATAAAAACAGATAATTTTTTCTCGAGTTACCTATTTTGCAGATTTGCTGAAAAAAAAATCATTTTGGTTCTCCATTTCCATATATTTGCTATACGAACCGAATAAACGTTCACTATTCCGTATACAAGAATAGCTTCAACTGTATTTATTCAGCCGATAAGGATAGAGAGGCGATTTGTCAATTTTGCGTGCAGACTTATTATAGGTATTGATGATAATGTGCCTATTATCATCAATACCTATAATAAATCTGTAAGTGTAGGTATTGTATGTATGTATGTATGTACCTCCATAACTGATTTTCATGAAACTTGGTAGATAAAAATTTAGACGTAAAGGACACAGGATAGGCTACTTTTTTCTTTTTCAACGCGGACGAAGTCGCGGGAACCAGTTAGTAATAAATAAACTCAAAAACGACAAAAACGAAAAATATCCGTGCGAAGTCGGCAGCGGCCTACTAGTTTATAATACATGTGACATTGGCAATTCATGGTATTCTACTAATTAAAAAATTCAAGAATCAAAAAATTTTTCAAATCCAGAAAATATAATGTTGTTTTTAAAAGTTCAGAGAAGTTAAGTTAACCTAGCCACACAAGTCCATTACTTCATGTCTTATATATATAGGAGATGGCATAGTGAACTCAGAGCATTAAATATTTGATCGCATTAGTACCGGTCTACCATAGGCGAGACTTTTCTATTGTAAAGGTTTGGTCACATTGTTAACAAGTAAACGTTTGTATTAGGAGTAGTGGATAGTGGATTGTATTGCTAGTCATGGTTAGGGAGCCCACGATGCTAAATGTGTAGTCGCTCGAGCGTCGTGGGGACCTATTGGACTTTGAAGATTGGATGGTAAGAAGTAAAAAAGGTTATATGAAGTTTTTCATTTCAGCGGTGGGGTGAGCGTCTACAGGCGTTTAAAATTTTGTAGGCGCTGTATTTAAAAAAAAATCCTCCATATAATCGTCAGATTAAGAATCAGCACGATCAGGACTTTAGGCTGAACCGTCTGTATGAAAATCTGACGCGCTCGAGTATTAAGAAAAAGAGAATCGTCAAAAATATTTTTTGCATTTTCAAAAAGCTGCCACGAGCTTGCGTTACATCCGAATCGTCTGAATTTTAAATGGGAGCTTAGTTTAGGTTCACTTAACATCCCCTCTAAAAATCTGACGCGCTCGAGTTGTATTTAAAATTTTACCCCCACCCCCGCCAACCCCACCAACCAAATCGTCAGATTATTAAAATTCACACTTTTCAGCATGTAATTAATCTACCATAGCTTAATCTGACGCGCTCGAGTGACTCCAGAAATCCCCTCTTGGGCTCCCCAACCATCATGGTCTAATGGCCGAAATTCAATTATTTCGTCAGTAAATATTTCATTTAGTAAGTAAGTAATTCTAGTATTATTCGTATAAGTAGTTTGCATAAGTGAAGTCTAAAGACGTCCATTCACAAGACAAATGGAACGGTGCGACGTAAAAATACGTCTTTTTCATTTATTATATTTTTATAGAATGATAATTTAAAGTTTTTATTGTTTTCAAAATCGGATTTTCACGACTAAATTTAGAGCAGAGCAGTATTTCTAAAGTTTACCCTGTCTCGAATCGAACCCGGGAACCCTAGAACAGAGCGTTAAGGCAAACACTATAACCATCTACGAGTATCAAACGGGCTCCTCAAACCTAATATTTTTCCAGGATAAAAAGTAAAAAATATAAGTTTCAATTCTCGCTTACAATGGAACAATATCTTAAGTAGAGTAGCAAGCGGAGCAAGCTAAGAAAAGTCCAAGAATGATACAGGCAACCTGAATCACTTAAGTGTTGCTGGAAAATAAAACTTCAAATATAAAAAACGTATTATAGAATACTCAGAATACTAAATAGAAAATACGCTTTTTTTAGTGTAGTTTTCTCACTAGCAAGTATAACTCTTGGAGTCCAAGATTATAGCATGCACCCTGGGATACATAATTTCATATTATGTATTTATTTTAGTTAGGTACAACTCAATACAGACGCAGTAGATAATAGACGAAGTTGTAGATACTACAAATGATGTAATATCTGCAAAATTACGTAAGGTTCTCTATTAAATCTGAATGGTACGAATAATATTATAGAGTCAGTCAAATTAAGGCTGGTTCAACAATGAATTTTGAATCTATTGTCGAAAAGCGACAAAGCATTTGGACGAATACTTCCACTTGAAAGATATTAGTACACTTTAATATCATTGGCACTGATTTTAATTACAGTCTCCTTTTGAAAGTTATTTGGCTTATTGTCCACCATAGTCATAGTCATGTGACGACGTGACGCTTTACCAGATACCAGACTAGCCATTTAGTAATTAGTACACTAAGCTAGTACTAGTACATTAAGCTATTTAGTACACTAGCCAATGCTCGCTTCTTTTAGAAAAAATTGCGTCTACAAACGCACAGACAAACAGACAAAAATTCTAAAAACCATTTTTTTGACCTTCGTTAACATAATTTAAGTAAGTCAAATTAGGTTTTTTTTTTTTATTTTTTTTTTTATGTTAATGTCGACAGACAGGCTGACGTTCCACTTGATGGTAGGTGGCTACCGTCGCCTATAACACGAGCAACGCCATAAGTGCTACAAGTGCGGGGCCGACCATAGAAGGATTAAGGATAAGGGAGGGATGGGGTAATGGGGTCTGGCATCCCTTACTCACTCACCGAAACACAACAGCAGATAATGCTGTTAGTCAAATTGGGTGATGAAAAACCGCTTTCCTGTCTAAGCTTCCTTTGTAACTGATTATTCAATTGCATGATCGATCTCAAAGTAGAGCCACTTTATAAGTCCAATGGCCAATATTTGATCCAAGCATTGATCCAACATAGTCATAGTGCACTTGGAAAGGAGATTGTTTGCCAACAGCTCGTCTTTGTGTTCAGGCTTCGTTAGCATCTTCGAACACAAAGGGTTTCTGATTGTATGGGGCAGCATAACAACCATCTATCAATGCTAAACTATATCCTGTATACGCTAACTTCGACCACTGTGATACAGTAAAGTTGGCTTAAGCGAGTTAATAAACAGCAACTACTTAATTGAAATTTATATATGTACAAAACCAATAGGATTTGTGTTTGCTTGGGAATGTCTTATTACAATCACAGCTTGTTGATCGAATAGTGTAAATAAATGCATTTTACGTAGTACATAAGTAAATCAAATTACCTATTTTATAAGGTACTGACTGAACCCGGCCATGCTTTACTTTGCCTCAAATATTATCCCGTTTCCGTTGGAATTTTTGAATAAAAAGTATATACAAACACTCTTCTGTTTAAATGTAATATTGTGTAATATTTTTGAGTCAATCCATCAGATAATTTTCGAGTTTTGTGGACACAAACATACTGAAACTCTATTTTTACAAATAATACATCATATAGATTTAACAATTATTGGTTAAAGCGACCACTAATATTTGAGCTAGTGAAAAGTGAACCAATATTTTAAAAATGATTATGAAAAATTAAATCTATCTTCTGTTGATGGCAATTAGAGTAATTTGTAGGTATTTCAAAATTTTGAAAAATCTCCTAGTTGTTTTTTAAAACAATGAAATGAACACATCAATTTTGAAATTTTGTTTCCCTTACTCTATAAAAAATTTTTTTGTTTATAATGTATAAATAAACTCAAAAACTAGTGGACCGATCTTAAAAAATCTTTCACCTATAGAAATTAATAGATAGTGATTCAAGAGGAAGGTTTTAGTATATGGTGTGGTTTTAATATAATGGTTTTAGTCAATGACTTCTATATTACTTCGTAAGGACAAAGCTGACGCTTCTATTCAATTCAATTCAATTATTTATTGCGAAACCATAATGTACAAAGATGTTATAAAAATAAAGACCAATGTTATGGACCCTGTTGGGTATGCAACTTAGGGACTAGGAGAGAGGAAGCGTATATAATTATTTATTTATATAAATATATATAAGAATTTTATTTTATTTAAATTAAAATTAAAAATAAATTATATTTACATTTATATTATTAATATTTAAATGATAATGTCATTTAAAAAATATTCATTTGAGTTGTAGTAACATTTATTATTTAGAATTTTTTTTAATTTTTTTATAAATATGATATAATTTTTTTTCTTTTTTTAAATTATCTGGTAATTTGTTATATATTTTTATAGAAGAAGTAATATTCTATTACGTGGCACAGACGCGCCGGTGTCAAAATCGGAAATTGGCACCAATGACGGGTGTTCATTCTGTGCGTAGAAAGATACGAAAATGCCCACTTACCAGTGATATGTCCAACCAACCAATGGGAACACTTTACAATAACAGAATACGCCAATAAGAAATAAAAATACGTATTAAGAGGGTACTGAAAACAATTTATTTTTAGTAATTAGATCTGCAAATTGGAGGACCATTTTTTTGTCACTAGTAGTATGGTAAGGGCGCATCCTGTCTTCTTTAATACATCACTGGTTTTAGTATATTCATATATTTTGGCTTCACGTCAGTCAATTTGACGCTATGGACTGATTGTGTATTTCGTTCATATGTTGCTAAACTTGATGGGATAAAGTAAAAGGATTATCAGATCGTCTGTCCACCTTGTATTACTTAATAATAAAGAAGAAATGTTATAGAGAATTAACATGTCCTATAACATAACTATCTTGCTCTAAATGACCTGGTTGTTCATTCGAGTGATGCGGTCTGAAGCGCCCACATTACCTATATTTAGCGTACGCACAACCCTCAATGGATGGTTTATTTTTAACATCAATCGATGGTATTTCGTATTTTAAATAAACTAATGACGCCATGAATTGCAGAAAGTTTATCTTAAGGTATAATTCTACGAAAATAATATAATAACAAAGAGCTATAGAAAAAATTGTAGGCACACGTGACCTCCAGTTGTTATATTGACTTCTTCTATACTAAAGAGAGAAGATGTATGTTTGTTACTCTTTCACATAAAAACTACTGGGCCGATGATAAAAATTGTTTCACCACTAGAAATCTACATTATCACCGAGTAACGTAGACTATATTTTATAAACGCGGGTGAAGTTACGGCAGTAACCAGAAGACAAGCGTGAAATAACAGCAGGTGTGCTGTCTTGTTTCGGTGAGTGAGTAAGTGATCAGATGGCAGAATCCATTTCCCTATCCCTTCCTTATTTTTAATCCTACTATGACCGGTTTAAGAAAATGATAAATAAGACAAGGAAAATAAAACAATAGGTAAAATAATGCAAGAAAAAAAATCTGATATCGAGTAATCAATCGCGACATCTATTAACGATAGCAACAAAACTCCTGTCTACAATCTTCTACATGTTTTAAATCGTCTGAACAGGTTGGGCTGTGAAGATGCATAAAAGATGCATGGTCAACCTTTGATTGCACTCAGCATTTTGTTTAGGTAGACAAACTATACTTAATTATTTAGAAATAGCTTCTTTTAGTTACTTAGATTGTGTTTCTTGTGTCCTTTACATAATGTGCTTATTTACGCAATCCTTTACGAGTATCAAAATCACCTCTTTTTTTAACATTTGGAAATCCTCTTAGATATTTGGCAGCACAGATTTCGGAAATGCGCGCGGCCCCGCTACATATGGCACCGCTAAAGAATAAAGCGTGCCACGGAATTGTCAAAGTCGACAATTCTATTACGTGTTTCGTCACGAACAACAAGCGAGCGAACAAATGCTATTGGTCCGGCAGTTGTGTGCGTGTGTGGGTACGCCGGGTCGGTTGTCATTGTGTGCTATTTGTACATACGTGAGTGTGCGTGTAAATGGGTACGCCGGGTCGGTTGTCATTGTGTGCTATTTTTACGTGAGTGTGCGTGTAAATGGGTACGCCGGGTCGGTTGTCATTGTGTGCTATTTGTACGTGAGTGTGCGTGTAAATGGGTACGCCGGGTCGGTTGTCATTGTGTGCTATTTGTACGTGAGTGTGCGTGTAAATGGGTACGCCGGGTCGGTTGTCATTGTGTGCTATTTGTACGTGAGTGTGCGTAATTTTAGTGACACGGTTGTTTGTTCTATATAATATGCCATATCTAGCGGGCCGCGCGCATTTCCAAAGATCTGTGCCCGGCAGTCTAGGGGACACTGCGGGGTTATGTCGGATTCGTACCGGCTAAAACCCAACGACTTTCTAGCGCGGCTGTTGATGGGTGGGGTCGCGGGGATGTTATGACACGACATCGGTGCCTCACCATGGCTATCCAGCGCGGGGAGAGCTACGCTCCCTATCAAAACCTCGGCGTAAAACTTGTTTTTTGTTTTTTTAAATTGAATTTCAGGGTTATTTTTCTCTAATTCCAATGACCATAATATATAGAGATATGCGTTTGAACTCGGAAATTAAAAGATCCACAAATGTGTATGGAAGAAATAAATAATGGAAGGCTTTTAAAAGCTAGTCGTCGAAACAGATGGTATCTCCGAAATTAACATCCACTTGACCTGAATAATGAAGACGACAAAGGTTTGTCATAATTCCTGGCCGATAAGTGGGACAATGTGACCGCATATTACAGGGGAAAGGTAACGTCCCATCGCTAGCGGGTTGATAAGAGAATTGTTTAGAAAATGTTCAACCCAACTTTTTTTTTTATAAACTCAAAAATAAAATCAAAAACTACTGAGCCAATTTAAAAAATTCTTTCACCTATAGAAAGTATTATTAATATAGAAAGTATCAGTAACACATTCTATATTTTATAAAGTTACGCGGCCGAAGTCAACAGATAGTTCTTTATAATTTAAGGTTAAGGTAAATTCTGATAAAGTAAACTTATCATAAATACATAAATCATAAATCATGATACATAAATTGCGCAAAGGCGATGTGTTTTTTTTTTCCACCAGGGGACGTATTTTTTCGACTAGGGCTGGCCTAATATCAGCGCTGTGCTTTGCTTCAATATCGCCTGTTCTTGTAGACTAAGCTTGTCCTTTATATTACTTGTAGATAAAGTAAATAAGGTACTTATTCAAGTAGCGTATAATGTTGCCACACCTTTAGCCGATCTCAAAATACCTTGTTAGCATTGGGTCACCGTCGAGCGTTAATGAACACCTGACCTTGAGTCCCTCATCAATATTTACAACCTATCCTACATGTCACCAGAAGACGCCTGTCTTCATAATGGTAAATTCACATACGGACTGTTTGTGTCTACATATAAAATGCCTGATATACTTAGTGGGGAAAGTCACACTGATTTTCTTTTTGTGTTATAAAAGGCGGCAGGCAGGTCAGGATATCTGGCTTTCACTCAGGAGGCTCGGGTTGATTCCCGGTACGGGAAGCTTAAGTGGAGATTACTGGTTTTCCGGGACTGCCTGTCGTAAAGTCCTCCGAGATGGCTGGCGTATCTCCTCTTTCGGGTACGCCGAGGTTCTGACAGGGAGCGTAATCCTCCCCGCGTGGGACAGGGAGCCGTGACAGGGCGCCGAAGTCGTGTCATAAATTCCCCGCGACCCCGCCCATCAACGGCCGCGCTAGAAAGTTGTTGGGTTTTAGCCGGTACGTATCCGGCATAAACTCGCAGTGTCCTCTACACTGCCGGGTCTCCAAGAGGATTTTCCAACGTTAAAGAAAAAGGTCAGACAGGATGACGGTCCACTTGATGGTAGGTGGTAAGTAAACAATTTGTAAGTACATTGTCAAGCGAGCCGTAAACCTGCAGGAACATGTTTACGGCTCGCTTGGGTTAACTTACATTGTACCATTTGTAGCTTGGTGGAAACACATCAGAATGGAGATAATGTTTGAATTCTGTATTCACACTGAAACTTCTAAACTTCTAAGTTATGGCTTATGGTACCAAGGATGACCAAGTTATCCTTGGTAGGTAAGTTATCCTCTTACTACAGTTTTACAATCCATATTTAATTGTAAAACTATGCCCTTACAGAGGATCTCCGTGAAATGATACCATGTGCTCTGTGATAAAAAAATTTTAAAGTATACACCTAAATCCCAGGGTTTTGTTACCCCCTAGGATATGTTGTACTTTGATGTAGGCATGCCTTCATAAAACATGAGTTTTTTCTAAATGAAAACTTAACAATGTATTATATTAAAGAAAAGTGAATTTAAAAATGTTCAGCCCATTATTTTTCAAGTGCGCTGCAAACCATGGTCGATTTCGTAACATAAATTTTTTTTTGGTTTAAATTTAAATTTAGTAAAAAATATCCATTCTGCCTGTCATGTATAACGAATGACACGTTGACAGTCCAGTGAGGGAAGACCTTTTTGCCGAACGAGATCAATACAAAATCCGGCGAGAAATTAAATATTGAATGAGATTTTTTTTATTTGTACACATAGCGTTGATGAATACAGTAAATTCACATTTTTGGCTTAATCATTTTTGGTAATCTTTTCCCTGCCGTTACTTAAAATATTTATGTATTATTGGTGGCCCGCTCTCGGGTTCGCACGGGTGCATTTATTCTGCAATATAGACATTTCCTCGTATTACGTCCTTTCCATTGATTCCGTTGAGGAGTTTAAAAGATGAAAGCGTACATAAAGAGGGACAGACAGCAACTGTATTTTATACTATACTAGATGAAAGGTTTAAAGATTTTTACACGTAAGAAATAAATAATAATAATAATAAAAATAATTTAGAATTAAGATAGAAAATAAATATATGTGAATAATAATAATACATTATAGAAAAAAAATTAAGAATACTCGAATTAATAATCAAAATATTATAAAACGAGCAAGCGGTATTCCTTTTGTAACCGATCCATTAAAAAAACTACCTAAAACGGATTTTCTCAAAGATAAGACCCTGACAGATCGATTTCTGGCCCCAAAAGAACCCCTAGCCCTAGATTTTCGTCAAAATCATTAGAGCCGTTTTCGAGGTCGTCGTGGCATATAAGAATTCCCCGTTTAGTTTTATAAGATAAAGGTATTTTAAATATTTTAAAGGTTAGTCGACATCACAGGAGACCGAAGAGCTGGCAGCTACCTCGGACAAAGAATTAGTCTAGCCATTCAAAGGGGGAACGCTGCCAGTATCTTCGGAACCTTGCCCAAGGAGTCCCTCCTTTTAATACGTTCTAGTTTTACATTTAATAGTAAGTTTTGTTTTTTATTTAGTGTAGTTATTATATCTATGTAGTATATCAAATGTCTGGAGTAAATATAAGTGTTTTATATTTATCAACATGTTGAAATGCAATAAACGTTATTCTTCACACTGAACAATCTTAATCTAAAT
This sequence comes from Synanthedon formicaeformis, assembly GCA_945859745.1. Classification (NCBI taxonomy): domain Eukaryota; kingdom Metazoa; phylum Arthropoda; class Insecta; order Lepidoptera; family Sesiidae; genus Synanthedon; species Synanthedon formicaeformis. The sequence continues at coordinate 3,244,418 of OX243978.1, forward strand.
ATTATCTTAAATGACGTCTTATAAAATAAATAAATAAAATAAAATTTTAAATAAAATATTATATACTAAAAATATTTTTTGTATATTGTGTAAAAGATGGTTTATAAATAAATAATTTAGATTCGTCATAAATCAGTAGTTTATAAAACCGCAAATAAAGTCTCAGACCGTGAGCGCCCGAATTCGCACGGCGGTCCGAACCAACCATAATAATTCATGGCTTCGACCGATATCTCGGACACGGGCCGTTTTGTGTTATTTATCGAACTGATTTAACGGTCTTGGCATACGAAACGCTTCCGCGCGGTTGGCTTACTACATTTTAAACATTGAAAAAATATTTCTTTTTTTGCCTATTTCGATATTCCATTAATATTGGGGTAATTCAGGACTTCACATATTTTTACACACATTGTAAAAATATAGAAGTTATTTAAGAAAAACGAAAAAAAAGGGTTTCAATATATTAAACTGAACTTTTTTAAAATCATACGCCCCGACTCTGCTCGAGTACACCCGGATACCGAATAAAGAATATTTCAAATGAGCGACGTTTCTTCATATATAAATAACATACTCCCTTCATCCATATTCGTAACTGAAATTACATAACCAGTTGCAAAGAAGAAATGATTAGTTACTTTTAGAAATTATTTTCTGTTTTATTGAATTATGCACTCGGTTTACTGCATCATTCGATAGGCGATTTTTTTAAATTATTTTCTATTTAATGTTTGGGACGTTTACCGTACAAACAACGTTTACCGTATCAGCTAAATTATTCCCGGTGACAGGTGACTTTAAGTGACGGTTTAGCTTGACGTTGGTGAAAGAGGCGCTTAAACGAATTAAGTGATTTTCATGAAACTTGGTAGATAAACATTTAGACGTACAGGACACAGGATAGGCTACTTATTTCTTTTTCAACGCGGACAAAGTCGCGGGCACCATCTAGTATTTTTAATAAATTGTCAAGCGCACAAGAGAGCGAGTGTAGAAGCGACAATTTAATAAAAACTTAATTGCGAAAAGTTTTAGTACAGTCGTGATTGCGAACCGCAATTTTGATGCTAAATAATGGCACAGTAGAGACTTGCTAGCATTTGATGCAAACAACGAGGACGGAGAAGCTTTAAGCTGCTTTCACCGAGATTAAGCTGAATACTTCATTTTACAACCAACAAAAATAGGCTACGATACATTTTATCGTTTTGCGATGAATTAATAAAAAAGTCTATTAAATATAACTATAATTTATAGTAGGTACGAGTATAAGTACCTCTTTCACAAGCGTCATATAGGCCAAACTGTCATTTAAAGTCACCGGTAACCGGCGATAATAGAGCTGATATACCTTTGCTTGTACGGTAAACGTCACAAACATTAAATAGAAAATAATAATAAAAATTCGGCTATCGAATGATGCAGTAAACCGAGTGCATAATTCAATATAACAGAAAATGATTTCTAAAAGTATATAATCAACACTTTACATGTAGTTTGTGAAAGAGGCCCTTAGTCGATTCTAAATTCTGTTGAGTATAATTTGATTTAGAATCATCGGTGCATCAAACATAATTAACATTTGTTTATATTATACTAGCTGTTGCCCGCGGTTTCGTCCGCGTTCAACCAAACAAACTCATCAGCTTTTTAATATTAGTATAATAACAACATTTGAAATATATATATTTAAATTTTTTTTATTAAATTCAGTATATTTACCAAGAGTATAAAAACTAAATGATAGTTTTTGACAAAAAAATCACGGCTTAGAAAGTAACACAGTTAAATTTCAACGTGAAGTATAAAATAATGTACTTCAAGTATAAAATGCTCATACTTAGGTGTGAAATTCCCAGAAATTTTCACGAACAAGCAAGCTTGGATTGTGTCAATATAAAGTTTTCGTTTAGCTCACGTGCGGTTTTCAGTTTGCAACATTACCTAAGAATACTGTTACCTACGTATTGTTGGTTTATTCTGTACAAATTTTCATTTTTGTATTTAATTCACCAATTTTTTTTTATTTAAAATTTAAAACAACAAAATAACAATGAAGACGTGAGTGGATGAAGGTGATATGTCGCACTTTTGAGATTTTTCGCTTTTTTTGCGTTGATGAAGGTAATAATTATGTCCATATGAATGATTACAGAACTTAAGATCGTCGATTTAAGATATTTTTGGAAAATAAAAAGTTGAAAAAGGTGTTATCTACAGTTAATTTTAAAAAGCAAAAAGTGCAGAAAAGTTTACTTTTGTTAATGGAAGTGGGAGCTATGTTCACTTTTTTTTTAAATTAAATAATACATGTGTTTAATTGCTATCATACCATTAATATTTTAGATTGTTTACACAGCTTTGCATCATAATTTAGTACAAAAATGAGTTTCGTGGCGATTTATCTCAAAAATTAAAAGTAAAACTTTAACCTCGATTTATTCAAAATTGGAATTATGTGACATATCACCTTCAGCCACTCACGTCTTCAATTCGTTTTGTCCAAACGTTTGGTCGACATAATCGGCGATTTCAGAGTTGGCTATTGCCTTGGCCAGAAAATTAGCCTTACTCAACGAGGTAATACAGCCAGCATGCCTGGGACTCTGCTTAGGGGACCGAACCTTAATTTATACCTTAAGAGCGGGCATAAAGAGAAATAGCCAATCCTAGATTTGAATTTTATCTAAGTAAACAAAGTCTAATTTAATTAATTTTTTTTAAATAGATAAATGAAAGTGACGTCTGTAACAGAAAACATAATATAATGAAATTTTCTCGATAGAAAAAAATCTCCAAGTGAGCTCTCATTTCCATCGATTTTAGTTTTATTTACAAAGCTAAAAGTGTATCAGTAATTTCACTTCACATATTATCTAAGGCTGTATGTAACAATTTTTCATTTGACATAGTAGTTTACGAATAATTAATATTTAATACTTTTGGCACTTATAACATTTTTATTGAGCGAGATGCGTAGTTCTACGTATTTTGTGTCACTGTCATGTCCAAGGGGCCACGCGGGTGAAATTACAAATTTTGTTTGCTTTATACCCATTCTTAATATATTACGATCAACAAGTCTAGCAGATGTGATAGGTCGATGTGATGATGATAAAGATATTTAGTTTTCCTAATTCTAAAATTCACTAAAATTACTAGCCTTCAACAACATTTAATTCAACAAGTCACTGTTATAATTGTAAATGGGTTTTTATTGGTTAATGTAACCTCTGTTAACATTTTAATGTTTGTAATAGCACTGATAAAATTAATTATTGTTTGTTTTGTACAAAATGAAACATTGTACAAGGCTTAATGAAAAGCTCATAGTAAACAACACGAATGATTCAAATTAATTTGTTGCCAAATATAGCAAGTTATGTTATTGGTCATACTGAAACCAATATTTCGTGTTTGCCAAACGTTTGGCCACACACTTTGTCAAATGTTTCCTATCAGAGATTTTATAGATTTTTTATAAAGATTTCCATTTAATTTAATTTTTATATTAAATTAATTGGAAATCCGCCCCGGGCTTAAATTACATAAATATTCCCTAATCGAGGCATAATCTATTTATAATCTATAACCAATAATGTTATGTTGGTTTGTGTATGCTTCAAAAACTAAACTCAAAAACTAACGGATTGATTTAAAATTTTTACACATTTCATTAATGGACGAAATACACGATCAGTCCATCGCGTCAAATAGACTGTCGTGAAGCCAAAATTTGATCGTGAATGGTAAAAACTGATGGCTTGATGTCAAACATTGTATTTCAAATCGCGTCAGTTTGTCGTCACGCCAAATGATTGATCGTGTATTTCGTCCATTGAACAGAGGAATTATCTTATATATATATTTTTTTCCAAAATTACAACGGAAACCGATTTTTTATAAAAAAAAATTCCATACATTGACCGTTGTCATGGCAACCGTGGAACGTTGCTGACTGAGCCACAGCGAAGCGTGGCCTTGTTCAGCTAGCACACTATATAAATATCATAGATCACTATCATGTTGTAAGAATACATTTTGAACAAGTGGAAAATTACGAAAACAACTCCTACGAAGTCCAATTATTATTATTTCAAATATGAAATATCTCATCCCGAAGGTACAAACATAGATCTGTCTCTCTTCATTACTTCCCATTTCAGTTGCTCCGGACGTCAACCCATTATTCGTGAAATTGCTTTTAGAATAACCCTGATGTTAACTGAATATTTGCTTCGGAATCGAGCCTTCTTGTATTTGCTCTGTAATCGTACCATATCCTTTCCTTACATAATATAAAACCCCGCCCGTCCGCCGCGTCTGTCTGTCTGTAAACTTAAAAACTAATGAATCGATTTTCATACTGTTTTCACCAATGGATAGAGTGGTTCTCGAGGAAGGTTTTAGTATATAATGCGAAGTCGCGGGCACCAGCTATCTACTAAAAATAAAGATACAACCCCTGAAAATTTTATAACAGCAAATATGTCAGGTGTTATATTGCTTTACATTTAGTCAGGCGCTACACATCCCTTACTTTTAACGCGGGCGAAATCGCGGGCAGCAGCTAGTGGTGTATAAAATAAAAAAAGGTTGATATTAACTAGCATGTAAGTGTAAAATAAATGTGAAAAGGTCTCGAAAGGCCACTAATATTTCCATACAAATATTAAAAATGTAAAAGTAACTGTCTGTTACCTTTTCACACCTTCGCTACTCAACCATCATCGTGAAATTTTGCATACACGTCGTCAGGGATACAGGAAAGAATATAGGATACCTTTCATACAGAAAAAAAGCACTGTTCCCGAGGAATCATCTAAAATAAAAAATAAAAATCTAAAGCCTGGCCAAAGTACGCGTTATATTGCATATTAAATATATTTTATATTTTTCAACTCGGACGAAGTATGAACTATGTAATATTTGGCAATATTACATAGTTTATGTTTGCTTCACCATATATTTTTGTAAAAATTACTCTCAAAATATACGGAACACTAAAACTGTCGCGAGCAAAGTCGCATAATTTATTGCAATAAACCACCATCTAAGATATAAAAATGTATGCTAGAAGTGATTTTTGGCATTTTAATGCAAACTAAAATACAATAATTTGTATTTTTTTACATTAAATTATTAAGGAATCATTAAATAACCTATAAAATAAGTTTCATCGTTAACACATTTTTTTCAGGAAAAACTTTTTGGATTGAAATCTAGAAAGATTTTTCTCAAATATTTCGTAATAGGAAAATCGACATCTAGATACTTAGATTTTTGTTGTTTTTGGATTGTTGTTTTAGATCGGTGAGTGAGTAAGAGGTGCCAGGTAAATTTTTATTATTAAAAAATTAAAAGCCCTGTTTACATTCTACTTTTTTTTATTATGAAATAAATCAGTTAAATCAATTAACAATACTGTTATATAGGTACCTACTGTTCTATAGGTTCTACATGTTCTATATGTTCTATATGTTATATATGTTCTTTATGTTCTTTATGTTCTATATGAGTGAATATCAAAAAAATTGTACGTAACACAAAAGAAACACAATGGAATATTAACATTTCTGTAACACAAAGGAATATAAAGGTGCATTATACCAACAGTGTATTTGCTTACGGAAATTATTTTATCTTTTACATTTTGTATTTTAATTGACTTGAATAAATGTATTTTATACTAATCAACATTTGACATGACGCAAAACTATAAAGTTTAACACATTATGTAGAATAGTTAAGGTAGTTAGGTATTTAAAAAATAAACAAAAATAAAATAGTTTAAAAATCTTATTTATATTATCACTAATTAAAAATCAAAGAAAACAATCTAAAATGCAACATTTTGCAAGTAAAAACAATAGCAGTTTCTGGATTTTCTTGACTCAACTTTTGTCGATATCTTCATTGTCTCTCTGCTCCAGAAAGCACAAATTGTAACTATGGTTCTATCACGTAAATACACCAATAGAGATAATTATATAATTTTTCACATTAAAAACGGAAAAGAAAATGCCAAAATAGATTTTTTAAACATAAATGAAAAAGTATATATTTAGTTAGGTAATGTAAACTGGTCTAAGTCTATTGATGTTTTTATATTTTTCGTTTTAGTTCGGTAAGTTTTTGAAGTTCATATTTCTTATATAAAAAAATTCTTTTTCTTTTTTATATTTAAGGCTTTTTAGTGCAGAGTCTATACATGGGCAATTTCGTACTGTGCTCTTCACGGTGTTTTTCTTTACAGCAAGTAAGAGCGATAAGTTAACGAAAAAATATGCAATCGAATGGCGAAAACAGCTTTCAAATCGGATCAGTAGTTCTTTATAAAATCGCGAAGATACATATAAACGAGAACCAACTTTTTTTTAGTCGGTTTAAAATAAAAATAAACATTACAAAATTATCATGAATTAATGGATCACAATGAATTTTTATTCATAAAAATTTAATATTTTGAATGTAGAAATATACATCGTAAATATATTCAGACTACAACGTACATTTTAAAACGAAAAAATGTGTCACACGAAAGAAACATAATGGAATATAAAAATTGCCCATGTGTATGCACCCTTTTTTTGTGTGGCGTCACCCAATGGAAGCAAAATATAACCTATCAAAACAAGAAACCACGCGCTACAAACAAAGTAAAAAGATTTTCACAATTCTTGTCTATCACACGATTTACTTATTACAAATAGTATCATAAGATAATATATCTGTAGTAAAATCATTAAACTTACCTGAGATATTGCGTAACACAAGTAAATATTTTACAATGCAACAAAACGGTAACCTCACAAATCAAAGCAATACAGCAAAAGTAAGGTAGCTGACGTTTTGTTTTGTGAAGTTGTGTGGTAAATCGAGTGTTTCCGGATGTAAAAAAATACGGATGCGTTCCGAAAGTGTATAACAGGACACATAATATCGTCACACAACGGTCGTCACACAAAGTAATGAAATATGGAGACATCAGTTTTACTTCAGTTTTCTTATTTATTACAACGTTTCTAAAGAAATAAAAAGGTTTCTTATGCACAGTGATCGTTTTCCAAGTACACTTTATAAAAAAAAACTGTGTTCGATGGATTATGAAAAAGTTATTATTTTTTTCTTTTAAAAGTACCACGGGAGACACTACTTTTTTGTATGACAAAAAAAAACTTCACTTCATTAGATTTGGTTTTTATTGTATTCCTTTGGACTAATTCAGTTGATCTGGTATTTATATACCAAAGAATAAATATTGAAGCGCCTTTTTAAAAAATACGGCTTATTTATTCACCATAGGATTTTCTTACACCCGTATTAATATGGGGACATTGAGCTTTTTCAAAATGTACAATTTTTTTGATATCGCCTCATATGTTCTATAAGTTCTATATGTTCTATATGTTGTATATGTTCTATATGTTCTTTATGTTCTATATGTTCTATATGTTCTATATGTTCTATATGTTCTATATGTTCTATATGTTCTATATGTTCTATTTTGTTCTATATGTTCTATATGTTCTATATGTTCTATATGTTCTATTTTGTTCTATATGTTCTATATGTTCTATATGTTCTATAATATGTTCTATATGTTCTAAATGTTCTTTATGTTCTATATGTTCTATATGTTCTATATGTTCTATATGTTCTATATGTTCTATATGTTCTATATGTTCTATATGTTCTATATGTTCTATAAGTTGTATAAGTTCTATATGTTTTATATGTCCCATAATGTTCTAAAGCTAGGATACTGTTCTATACGTACCTACTTTTAATAACCAAATATGTATACATATCTGTTTTTGTATATCTAGTAACTTTTACATCTGTGTAACATAATAATGTTGATTTCTGTCTTTATCCACTAAATGGAAGTAAGCAATTTCGTATCCTAATGTTTTCGGGGTCACTACATTTTAGTTTATACATGAAAGAGACATGAGGAAAAACAGGAGGAACTCAGTAATGAGAAATCATTAACAGCAGACATTTAGCATTTATTTGACATATTGTTTGGTAAGCTCTTTTCTAAAACAACCGTTATGTGGTGTGTTATCGCTTTTGTTTACATTACATAAAGAATTACATAAAAAAATACCATATCAAAATCCGTTGGGTGGTTTAGAAGAAATTGGTAGACAGCGATTTTAGTCGTTTTATAATATGCATAGATTATTGTAATTATTTCGAAATTTACAGGGATATAATTGTCTGGTGGTTAAACCAAGTAACGTTAAAAACACATTTTAATTATATAAAAAAAATATTAATAAAATATACATTAAAATCTTTTTATTAACAGTAAAATTCATAGGAAATATATATTTTAGTAATTACTAGACCAGCGACTTCGTAAGCGCTGTAGTTGTTTTTTAAAAAAACCTAATATTTTTCCAAGATAAAAAGTATCCCATTTGTTAATCGAGGTAATAAATCATCAATGTGCCAAAATTCATCCAAATCTGTTAAGCCTTTTCTGAAATTAGCGTGCACAAACGCACTGACAAATAGATAAAAAATTTAAAACCTTTTGTTTACACACGGTTTGTATTTTTTTTTTTTGAGAAAAGGTCTAATATACAGACACGGTTGGTTTATGATTTTATTAAAACAATTCCATTATTAAAACTAGGTATTGTAGTAAGATTCTAACTAAGAATTTTAAACATAGACCCTCCCAGTGTAATTGCACATTTTACACTGTGCAATTACGTGTATTAAGTACACGTATTACAATAATAAAATTATATTCTATACACTTTTTAGCGAAATAACTCCTTACATTTTCCAGTTTACAATTGTTCTAAATTAAAATTGAATGTGAACTCTCTCTAATAATTTTGTTTGACAGTCAGAGGTGTTATTAACGGAATAAAAGGAAAATGACAGATTCATTTCCCTTTGCTTTTCATTTTCCAAAAGGAAATATTATATTTGATTTCCAAATAAAATAAATTGGAGTTTCAATGTAAAATTAGACTGCTCTCTTTATTAGGACTTCCAATTTTAATTGCGAAGAAAGAAATGAATGATTATCTATTTTTGAATTGAAAATAAATCTAAAATATTCAAATATTCTTTCGGTTTGTTCGAACGCTTGTTGTTCTTTTATAACTAAAAGAGTTCCTGAGATTAGTGCGTACAACCAAACAAACAAACTTTTCAGCTTTATATATTAGTATAGATATTGTGTAGATGGCGCAATATCTCTGAAACTTCACATTCTAAAATATTCAAAAAAATAGAACGTAATTATAACGTATTTGTGTGACAATTTTGATTTTACTCCCATAAATATATATTCAAATGCAAATCGATTCTTAAGAAGTAAACTCCAAAAAAAAACTCACAACTTGAGTGGGCACTTAATTCGTCTCGTCACATTGGCGGGAAAATTACGTATAATTTAAATTTCTTTTCGATCAGTACCCACGAACCCAATATACAGAAAGGTTCTTCAACTACCAACCTGAGGGAATTGAATCAGCCTTAACAATAATGTCGGAAACTGTCGTAAGTACTTCAATACTCTCAAGCTAATTTTTAACTTGTTCCCTTTAAAATTAAGTTCATTTTTCTTTGTCACGTCCATTTGAACAGTAAATTTGAGACCGGATTTTCAAAATTATTCCATGTCCATTGAATTTCGATTTTATATTTAGCTATGTAGAGATGTGTGTGGATTGCATTTTCTTTTGTATTTCAAACACCTTGAATATTTTAATGACAAAAAGTAAATTTAAGTAGTGGCAGGGCATACTGCGTTTCGCACCTGTTACAGAAGACCACCGAGAAACAACAGCATGTGTGCTGTTGTGTTTCGGTGAGCAAGTAAATGATGCCAGAGCTTTGAGCTTATATCCTTCCTAACCTTAATCCTATACTTTAGTCCGTATCACACTTGCAGTACTTGTGACGTTGCTTGTGTTATGAACGACGATCACCATCTACCATCAAGTGGACCGTCAAAATAGACAAAACTAAAATAACACTGAAAACGTTTAAAAAAAATCTCATAAGTCAGTAGAGTACAATTTTTTATTATTAGAGATGGGTTTGCTCTTAACTAGCATCCAGATATGTAACGAAAATGAGGCCTATGATGAAGCGAGCTCACCCAGAAGCCTATTCACTCAAACTCTGACAAGATTTGGATTATATGAGCTCAGAATATCGGACAGTAAAGCCAGATATTTAAATTTGAACGATCTGCATATGTGTCGTTCATTGTAAAAGTGAACTATCTCCTTGTAGTTGAATTTTAGAATAACGAGCTTTTTGCGAATTATAGTGTAGGAAAAAAAATATAAGCATTCATTCATTGTTTTCATCTATGGGATTTTAATGCAACTATTGGAGTTACTTCACTTTTATATTGAAAGTTATGACTAAATGTGATACTATTAGGCAAGAAAAGATGGTTTTAAAAATAGGGTTACAACACTTTTACAATGAACGACACATATATCGCACACGTAATGCAAAACAAAAACATCTGCTAATTTTCATTATTGCGGAATAAAGGCTTTTAGGTTCTCTTAAAAATCAGAATTTTATAATTTAGCTTTGAAGTTCTCTTAAAAATCAGAATAATTTTTAAATTTAGTTGTATAAGCGCCTCTTCCACCAACTACAAGTTAGGTCTTGATTAGTTACTTTTAGAAATAATTTTCTGTTTTATTGAATTGAATTGATTTTTTTTAATTATTTTCTTTTTAATGTTTGGGACTTTTACTGTAAAAACAAAGGTATATCAGCTCCATTATTCCCGGTTACCGGTGGCTTTAAATGACAGATAGCCTACTTGACAGTTGGTGGAAGAGTCGCTAAGGGTTTTTTTATAATCTGATAACTACTATTTGTGTAAAATACTTGTAGTTTTTGTGTAATGTTAAATAATTTTCTTTTGCATAGCTTTTTTGCAGATATGGTGGTTTTGCATTACTTGTGCGATATTAGTTGGCGAATAGAAAATGCTCATTTATTGCGAGAGTATAGGTCCCAGCAAAAAATAATAATAACTGAATGTAACTGTCTATACAGTTTTTTTTTTCGAAACTAAAATAATAATAACTGAATGTAACTGTATAGTTTCGAAAAAAAAAAAATACTGCACTGTTGAATCGTAAGAAAATACTATTATTTTTTAGCTAAATAAAGTCGAGTATGACTTTATTAGTAACTAGCTGGTGCCCGCGACTTCGTTCGTGTTGAAAAAGAAAAAGTAGCCTATCCTGTGTCCTGTACGTCTAAATGTTTATCTACCAAGATTCGTGAAAGTCAGTTAATTCGTTAAAGAGTTATGGAGGAACATACATACATACATACATAGAGAAAAAAATTCTAAAAACCGTCAATTTAGTTTCAGTATAATGTATAGAGCCTATAAACACGATATCTCTGAAAACAAAGTAACTTACTCCATGACCAACCCTTACAGATTTATTATTAGTATTGACTAGCCGGTGCCCGCGACTTCGTCCGCGTTGAAAAAGAAAAAAGTAGCCTATCCTGTGTCCTGTACGTCTAAATGTTTATGTACCAAGTTTCATGAAAATCAGTTAATTCGTTAAAGAGTTATGGAGGAACATACATACATACATACATAGAGAAAAAAATTCTAAAAACCATCAATTTAGTTTCAGTATCATGTATAGAGCCTATAAACACGATATCTCTGAAAACAAAGTAACTTACTCCATGACCAACCCTTACAGATTTATTATTAGTATTGATTTACGACAAGACGTAGACGTTTGTACGTGTACGTAGGTACGTAGGTAGTAGGTACATAGGTACATAGGTAAGTGAGCGGGTCGTCAGCCTGCCGTTAGCTGATATACCAACAATAATCCATTGTGTTCCCTACCCATTGTGGTTATGCTAAACAACTTGTATTGTGATCTGCAAGAGGGAAGACTTGTTGGTTTTCAGCGCTGAGATTTTATCAAGTGCCTAGTAACTGAAGCACCTGTACAGAGATTTTTAATTAGTCTATTTCTTCACTCTTGTTGCTTTTAATAATAGTAATGAATATTTTAAAATATTTACAAGATTTCATATTTTAACCATTGACTTACTATATTACTGCTTACTTTCTAGGATCAATGATTTTAACCCCCGACGCCCGACGCAAAAACAGGGTGCTATAAGTTTGTCTGCTGATGTGTGTCTGCAGTGTGTGGTGTGTGGATTAATTTTGTTTGAAAATTGACGTAATCGGGATTATTTATATCCCTATAATATATAAAACTCTATTATTTTTTGAAAAAAAAAAAAAAAGCCACAAAAAAGATGTCCCCTTTGGTCGTACCATTTGATTGTATTGAATTTTCTTTTTTTTTACCTCTATTTTGAACGCACTCGGGAACATTGCCTTTTTTCTGGATTAAAAGTACCCTATGTGCTTTCCTGTATTCCTGACAACGTGTATGCATAATTTCATAATGATCAGTTAAACAGTAAAAGCGTGAAAAGGTAACAGACAGACACGTTAACTTTTTATAATATCAGTAGGTATAGATGGACAGTATGGATTTGTATGGATAGATAAGCATAAGATGCGATGCAACGAACATAATGTTTGTCCAATAACAAAGATATTAAAATTTTAGTATTTGATCTAGCTGTGAACCAGCAGTATTAAAAAGCAAAGACAAACGTAAATTACCTATTTCGGTTTGACAATTTGCTCCAAATTACCCACAAGGAAAGTGTGTTACAGAAAGTTGGAAGTTAAATTGAAAAGTGATGCAATTTGCAAGTTCTAACAGGAAAGTTCGCGGTATTTTTCACAACAGAGCGTCCCCGTCGCGACTCACTTTAGGGCTGTTAAAATTTAATAAACCTTTGGGAGTTCCGACTCTCTTTTTTTATAAGTACTTAGTATTATTATTTATTAGTTGACCCGGCAAGAAAATTTGTTGTTGCCAAAAAAATAAAATAAAAAAATTGGGGTGAGCCACCATTATCTCAGACCTATTCTCAGACCTACCGAATATACACAAAATATGTAAAAAAAAAATCGGCCAAGTTGTTTCAAAGGATTTTGGTTACAAAAACTGTTTGACGTAAGAAATTAAATTAAGTAAATTGACTCACGCATACATAGAAGTGAAATTGCGACTTTGAAACAGAAATGAGCCGAATTTAAGGGTCTAATTCTGTTATCAAAACCGAAAAAGCACAAATCCTCCAGAGGAAGTAGGACAAATCTGCGTAATTAAGGCCTATGTCGGATTCGTTTCCGATTTAATTTGTAAGTAAAGCACGCAATTTATTCAAGTTGTCGACTTAAAGCGTACAAACAAGGAAATCGGCACAGTAACAACATAACAAAGTAAGTACCTAATCTATCTATTTTATATAACTCTACAAAAGAATTTTAACATTTTTTCTGGTCTCTTGAAGTGTCTACATAGTGAAAGGCAATCATTGTAGTTTTTTTCAGATGTAATTTTTGAATATGTACGTGTGCTGTTTTGTTAACCAACGTTTTAATGTTGAATGTATTTTATTATATTTAATGGAAATACCAACAGCACAGCAAAATCTAATAAGTCACATACATAAATTGTACAAACACGTTTACATTAATTGCTTGCCAATTACTGGTATCTACATGTTACGTTATGCTTGTTAAAATTTAAGGAAAATTAATAGTACATATACCTACTTAAAACTTAAGCATTAAAATTAAAAAATTAAAAGTACAGTCGGGGTAAGAAAAGGTTCGTCACCTTAAAGTCGAAATTTTCTTGCACCAGGGCAATTGACACTCATGCCAAACGAAATTGAATTTCATGTCAAACGTCTGTCAGTTGTTTGCTTAGTGCTTTAGTTTCAAAAGGTACTAAGTCTAAGATTTTGATAAAGGAATGAATTTGAAAACTAACGAAGGTTTTCGTACCCCCACCTTAACATAACATAATATAACGATAAGAAGCAAAGCGTATCCACTTAAAATTCAATTATCCTGTACCTACAAGTCAAAGTAATATCTAACAATATAAATTCAATCCTATCAACAACAATCCAATCAGTCAAAATGATTTTATTTGAAGGAAGAAGAACTAGTCGGCGGCTCGAACTCATCGGTGCGAGTAGCTAAAATTCATGCGCGGGAAGAGCAGTCGAGTGAGATTTGCAATGATTCATACCAAAAAAAAATCATAAACAGGCCCTTGGGCATATACTTTTTTTGAGAAAACTACTGCATATATCTTTTTAGTGTAAAGTTATTTGAACTCTTGAATAACTAATCAATGTTTGTATTCAAAGTATTTTGGAGTTTTTGTACACTAGAGTGACCTATTCACCCTCAAAGTTGCATTAAAACGTGTTAAAATATGGATTTTTCAAGGATCATATCTTTTAAATTAATATATATTTTTTAATGTTTGTATAATAACGAACCTAGTAACCGACAAGATAAATCGGTATCATGTTTACTTTTGTAAATTAAACATAAAACAGCGAAGTAATAATCTTTAAACGTTTGTATGGAGGAAAGCTGACTTGTGTCACCTTAAGTAAGTATAAAGTATACAGTATAAAGTAAGGAAGTACCAAGTACTATCAGGGCACACTGCGTTTCGCGGTCATTAAGAGCAAAATAAAAAATAAAAAAAACTTTTGCACTAAAAGAATACCTACTGCTTTGTTATTTTTATTATGTGTCGAAAGGACTGAGAAGGTTTGTATTTATCTCCTTAAATCGCTTAAGGAAGCAAATACGATGTCATTAGAGGAATAATAATAGGATGACTGATTAAGGACGAACAATTCTCACACTAATATTCTATTTGTCTATTTTAGTACCGTAGCTCAATCTACTATCATCACGTTAACCTATCCTATCAAATTCGGCAGCAAACTTTCAAGACAGCTACTTGTGGTACCTACCTATGTAACACTATAAACTTTTAAGTTTTATAGTTTACTAGCTGGCGCCCGCAACTTCGTCCGCGTTGAAGAAAAAAGTAGCCTATCCTGTGTCCCGTACGTCTAATTGTTTATCTACCAAGTTTCATGAAAACCAGTTAATTCGTTTAAGAGTTATGGAGGAACATACATACATACACACATACATACATATACTGAAAAAAATTCTAAAAATGATGAATTCAGTTTCAGTAATTTAGTTTCAGTATCAATTCATGTATAGAGCCTATAAACACGATATCTCTGAAAACAAAGTAACTTACTCCATGACCAACCCTTACAGATTTATTATTAGTATTGATTGATGATGATAAAATGTACCCATGTAATATTGACGATCTTGGATGAGTGGTAAGTAGACACTTTTCAACGTTGGTTCTCGTCTGGATTTTAAAAATAGTGGCAAGGCACACTGCACATTTATTGGTAGTAACTGGTTGGTTAGTGGCCACAAAGAATAATAAAGAATACTTGTAAAGCAATGTACAAAGGATGTCAGTTGGTAGTTGGTAGTTGCATGTCAATTTGGTTTAATTTTAAATATATTTTTATTAAATACTCATAATTTAATTTCATTTACATACAGTCCACTCCTCAACATTTACATTATGGAGAAACGAAATGTCATAAAATTTTTCAAGGTTCACTGAGAAATTAGCTTGCCACTTTCAAGGTGTCATTCATCGCAAACGAAGCGCACATGAAGTTATTAAACAAAATATAATATGTAAGGAACCGGCGAGAAGCTATAAACGTCACATTTTGTCGCAAACTCATTTATCTCACGAGCGTTTTAAGCGAAATTCCATTAATATTGATTTGACGCCTTCACAGCACCGGTTGTGCCTCTTTTATACAAAATGTCATAATTTTACAGCGAATTTTACGGTCTTAGAGAAGTTTAGGGTGGTTTAGGAATGAAATATGAAGCGGAATTCTCATACTATAGGTTACGCAAAAGCCAAAATGATATTTGATA
The DNA here is from genome assembly GCA_945859745.1 of Synanthedon formicaeformis. Classification (NCBI taxonomy): domain Eukaryota; kingdom Metazoa; phylum Arthropoda; class Insecta; order Lepidoptera; family Sesiidae; genus Synanthedon; species Synanthedon formicaeformis. Next base: position 3,260,358 of record OX243978.1, read on the forward strand.
TCTTGGATCGTAAAGGACACATTTAACTTTTTTATCTTCCGAGATCAAGTCACGATTTTATGACACCCGAAACGCTTGAAGGAAGTAACTTAAAAAGGCTCAGCGTAGCTATTATAGATAACGGCAGGTACCAATAGGCCGGGTGCGTTTCAATTCAATTCAATTCAATTATTTATTGCGAAACCATAATGTACAAAGATGTTATAAAAATAAAGACCAATGTTATGGACCCTGTTGGGCATGCAACTTAGGGACTAGGAGAGAGGAAGCGTATATATATATATATATATATATATATATATATATATATATATATATATATATATATATATATATATATATATATATATATATATATATAAGCATATAATTATTTATTTCTATAAATATATATAAGAATTTTATTTTATTTAAATTAAAATTAAAAATAAATTATATTTACATTTATATTATTAATATTTAAATGATAATGTCATCTAAAAAATATTCATTTGAGTTGTAGTAACATTTATTATTTAGAATTTTTTTTAATTTTTTTATAAATATGATATCATTTTTTTTCTTTTTTTAAATTATCTGGTAATTTGTTATATATTCCTGATACAAAAACTTATAAATTTAAACTGTATACTCGTATTGGTTAGAAAAATATAAATAATATTTATAATAGTCCGTTAGACTTAGTTTTGAAGATCCCGAGGTTGCAGTTTGACGTGTATTTTTTGTTAATGTTTTACGTATCTTTGTTTACCTTGAGATTTAATATGAATATAGTACCGACAGTTTCTTTTTAAATAAAATATTACGTTTTTTTACGTAGCAAACTAGTGCTCGCTAAATAACGCATTCATAACGGAACCCAAATGTGGTAAAATCCAACTATGGTTCGTCCATCAATCAGTTGCCCGATAAAGGCTAACTAATGTTATCGCGGACACAAAGCTATTAGTTTTCGTTGTGCACGCAAAATAAATTGAGACAGAAAGAATAATGGCAATAATTTCCAGATTAGAGAGGAAAATACCTTTTACATTTTTCTTAGCCTGATAGTGTGTACTTTTTATACTGCCTGCTACATATTGTATCCGGCTCGAAGGACCAAATTTAAAAGTATGACATTAAACTTGTTTATAAAAAAATTTAAAAGTGGCGGTTTAAGGTTCTAAGTTTTAAAGGTTTTAAGGTTTTTTAGGCATCGTTTTTTTTGATTCTAGAAAAAATGAAAATGTGGGCACCCAGAACTCTCGTGCAGCAATTCGATAAACCCTATAAGTTCTCAAACCGATAAGTTTCTTCAAAAATAAAAATAAAACATTTTTTTTAAGTTTTAGACCTACCCTAGGTCCAGTGAACTGGAAAGATTTATCTCAATATTTTGTAATAATAAACGAGTATAATGCTTAATTTTCCATCAGAAATCACGTTAAATTTCTATGAGCAACGACAGCTATATACGTATAATAATAGCTCAATAAATATTTTAGTCCTAGTTGCATACGAGTAATTCCCATACAAGTATTTCATATTTTTTATACAAACTGTGTAAAAATATGTATAACATAATAAGTAGAGCGTATTATATTTTTGTAAAACAACACTCAAAAACTACTTGAAATGTTTTGAAACAGCAAATGACGCTTATGGAAATTCATCTGTGAGCACTGAAGAGCAACATTGAATTTCCGAGTGAATGAGTAAAGAGAGAGTCGTCTCTTTACGACGCATAAAACAGTCGTAAAAGAGGATTCCTTGGGCGCGGACGAGTGGTACAAGTCATAACTTCCATGAATTGTATTGGATGTCACAGTCTAGTTAGTTAGAAAGGAAGAAAGAAAGAAAAAAATATTGAGTTCGAAACACAAATATCACTGTATGAGCAAGTTTAATGAGAACAATTTTAATCGTATTGGCAATAGTGCCATACTTGCCAGTGCATGCACCAGTGCCTCGACCCAAATAGGCACCCAACTCAGCATAAGCGGAAGTTACAAGCCACACACAGCGCTGATCTTCCGCTTATAAGTGCTTTTTAAGGGTTAGGTCTTATAAGAGTTCTTTTGCAATTTTTAAGTTGAAATTGTTTCTCTCCAACCAAGATTGGTCATCATCTCAGCCAGTAATTTCCAAGTAGGATTCCAGTAGGAATTCCAAGTTTTAATTTTAGTGTCTTGACGTATTTTTTTTAATTTTTTTTAATAAATAGTAAATGACGAGCCCGTTGGATGAGTGGCAAGGGTGCTTGCCTAACGTCTCAGGGGCCCCGGGTTCGATTCCCGGCGGGGTCAACTGTGGAAATTTTAATATCATTTTCAAAATTGCCTCTGGTCTGGATTTGAAAAGTAGTGGTTGCGTTTTGCACTGCGTTTCGCAGTCATTTGGGCAGCCCGTCTAGCGGCAGTAAGCACCACCTTACAGAATACCACCGTGAAATAACAGCATATGTGCTGTTGTGTTTCGGCGAGTGAGTAAGGGATGCCAGAGCCCATTACCCCACCCCTCCCTCATCCTTTATCCTTAATCCTTCCATGGTCGGCAGTGCACTTGCAGCACTTATGATGTTGCTTGTGTTATAGGCGACGGCGACCTTAACATAAAAAAAAGAACAAAACTTTTTTTTTTATTATAAAAAATGGTATCGCCTACTTTCCTCATTTACACCGTATCCTAAATGTGAGATTTATTCCCTAGGAAGTGACAAGCCCGCGGAATGCCTAAATAAAGGTAACAATTGAGTCGAATACATTACACAGTGGAAGGGCTTGTAATGTAATTTTATTATTGTACATTTGTTTAAAATTTCAAGTTTTTAAAAGAGAATTTAAAAAAGTTTTTGAAGATTTATTGAAGAAGTGGACCGTGAGCCTATCTGCCACCCTTTATAAAAAAGGTTGTTTATACAACGCTTTGGTATGGTTTTGTTTGTTATTGTACGACTTTAATAATTTGTAAAATTTCAATACGATTAATATGTTTTATTTTTGATGAATAGAAAACAAAAAAAAGTTTCTGGGTCGTTCCATATTAATGTCTTCGCTGGCTATGAACATAATTTAACGATTAAAATAATTTTATATTAGGTAATCATGTCTATTATTGGACGGCTGTCTATTAAGAGAGATGGATACACGCGGTAACTAAAATTATATTAAAATTGGTGGGGTTGGCGGGGGTGGGGGTAAAATTTTACATACAACTCGAGCGCGTCAGATTTTCAGAGGGGATGTTAAGTGAACCTAAACTAAGCTCCCATTTAAAATTCAGACGATTCGGATGTAACGCAAGCTCGTGGCAGCTTTTTGAAAATGCAAAAAATATTTTTGACGATTCTCATTTTGTAATACTCGAGCGCGTCAGATTTTCATACAGACGGTTCAGCCAAATTCCTGATCGTGCTGATTCTTAATCTGACGATTATATGGAGGCTTTTTTAAAATATAAATACGGGTGATTTTTTTTTTTCACATTTAAGTCGGTTCGATTCCCAGACGAAGCAAGTATTTTTTAGAAAATCTTTGAATGCAGTATTACTAACTTTTAAAAATAACATAAAGTCTTCTTTGAACAGAATATCCTATCTACAATATTTAAGGTACTTTCCCTTCATGCCGCATAGTCTTGGGACGTCCTTTATACTGGTCTGGCAGGCACTTGCAACCGCCAGAACAGGTTGGCTCAGAACAGTTACTATAAGTAGTATATCAGAAGTATTTTAAATTTAATGGCTGATTTCGAAATTTGAATGTTTAAAGTCCAAAAACAAGATATCTACTGTCCCTTTTTATACTGTTACATTGCCGAATTCCTGCGTTTTGAGAACCATTCAATTATTATTGGAATTCCACAAGTTACCCGAGACCGAATTCCTGGTTCCACCATTGTAGGCGGCCCAGTGGTGTGTGGTAACGAATGAAGTTTTGTCACGTGATCAACGTTGTATAATCCTTCTGTTTACATTACAATTTCACCTTAAAATTCCCATAAATTCAGACATTTTTGTATCCTAATGAAGGGCGGTTAGTCACGCGAGAATCGGGAACACTTTCTGGGTTCCTACAGAAATTAAGCCTAGATTTATTTTGTAGGAAAGTCTGAGAGCAAGTGATTTGTAAGAGTATGAGCGGGTTTCGTTAAGTAGTGGGACGGGTAACCACCCCTTTACTGTGAGACCACTGTGAAATAACAGTATATTGTGTGCTATTGTGTTTAAGCCTCCACACTCCTGCCATAACTACACGAACATAGCCAAATACGAAAGTATAGCGAGGCCCTATTGGACAACTCTCGCCTATGTTCGTGTGGTCTCTATATTGTGTCGGTTTCGTGCCCGAAATCAAAGGGATCTCGTGTAGTTTTGTGTTTGCGCGAGATCACACCCTCCACATTGCCGCCGCATCAGATCGCCGGCAGTAACCGCAGCGTGTGCACGTCGATTTTATCAACGAAAATGCCTACAAATTGGACTCACGATGTCGAATTAACGTTTCTAGAAACATAAAATAGATCAACATTAATTGTAATAGGCTACAGCCATCAAACTACTACAACATGGAATCCGCGTGCCATACAAAACACTACGAATTTTATGAAACATTTAAAAGTGACATATGCGTACAGCATGAACTGTCATTTAAAACAAAACAAACATAATAATAAGTACGTAATTTAAAGAAAATGTGACTTTACGTCAACCCATTACAGTTTAAAATTAAATAGTAGAAGTTGTTACTACTCTTTACTATTGACGTGTGAAGGCAAGAGTCCGCAATGATTCTGTCAAAGGCGTTCTTTTTATGTGCCGCTTTGGCATTTGTGACGCAAATTCCATTATAGTATTCCGATGGCTACAGCACAATGCTACAGCCAGTGACGTTTCTAACACCTCCATCTTGTACGAGGACCGAATGAACAACTGCGCAAAGTGAGAATGTGGAGAGTCGCTCTTGTCTTTTCCTGTCTTAGGCAAGACTCGAGACAGAGACCTCTCGACAAGAATGTAGAGCAAACTAAGGGTTGCCAGAGCCCATTTCCCTATCCTTTTTTAATCCCTTATCCTCTGGCGTAGCTCGTATTATAGGCGACGCTAGCTACCTATCATCAAGTACCATCAAACAAAAACTTTTCAAAGAACGCGGCGAAGAAACCATTACCATACCTTACGTATGCACGACAAAAGGGCGTGTAATTAGAAGAAAGGGTAAGAAAAAGTGCCACACGAATTCAACTAAGTACAAGAATCTTTATCGCTCTGACGACGGTGGTGCCGCCACTGTTTGGGGGAGTGGCGCTAAATTTTTATATATTTTTAGACGATTTTTCTAAGATAAAAAGTATCCCTTATGTTAATACAGATAATAATTTATCTGTGTGCCAAATTTCATCTAAATCCGTTCATCCGTTTTTGCGAACATCCAAACAAACAAACTTTCGCATTTATAATATTACTTATTAGGATTATCCGCTTGCTATAAATACCCCTACAGATTATCCTCACAATTAAGTGTTAAAAGGGTTGACATTGCTTGATCAATCTGTTGTTACAATTTCAAAACAACTTCAACGTATTTTCCAGTAAAAATCCATCGCAACTGGTCATAATTCGATTTTGTACTGTGACGAATAACAGAAGAGCGTTCGTTAAACCGTTTACAAAATATTTGCACTGGAGATTTGAAGTGCTTTTAGTTTCATATTGGAAACGTTCATAGGTATGAACATTTTACAATATATGCATGAATTTTATTCACACTTTTTTTTAAACTCTGCCCTGATTTCAAAGTTGACATATAATATATCGCTGCTTAAAAACTAAAAGGCCACAAATCAAAATTACACTTTTTACATGAGAGCTAATAGAAAAATATTATATTATTTTATGTCTATTTTTTTCTTGTTAGAAATATATATCAAACATATGCATATTATACATCGTTAGTATTTTTAAGTAGCAGAGATATAAGGATATATAAGGGTAAGTTACTTTTGAATATAAAAAAATATCAAAATATACTAAATATTGAATAAAACAACCATAACGATACCTTAATTCGCAAACCAAATAACTCCTCTGAGGCAAACTTTACAGGGGAGATTAAAAACGTTATATTTTTTTTTATACGAGAAAAGAAAAAAGACAATTTTACATTAGAAATTATAGCTCGTATTAACCGATAGACCTTTTAAAAATTAAATTCTAATTGTCATTAAGTTTCTTCCGTATCAAAAAGTCATTTTCAACCAAAAGTGGAGTTATTCGTTTTGCGAATTAAGGTATCGATAAGTCTTTTTGCAACATACAATATTGTATTTTAGGGTTGTGATTGTATTTTTGCAATAAAAAAATTCTTTTTGTTTTATGGCCCTTTAGTTTTTAAGCAGCGATATATATACTTTATTATAGATGTGTTTGTTCTGGGCTAGCATCCAGCCGTGTAGCGAAGATGAGGTCTATGATGGAGCGAGCTCACCCAGAAGATGTCTATTCATTCGAACTGAAAAGATTTGGGTTATATATGAGCTCGGAAACAGACGCTGGCAGGGAGTTCTAAATTTTGTTAGTGCTATATGGATGCATTAAAATTTGAATTGTCCAGACAGATTCATATTTATATACACATTCCTTATCTATACTAATATTTCCACGCGCGGTAATCTTGACCTGATGCTGCAGTATCAAGTAGTCTGCGAAACACTCAACTCCTCAGCAACTTACAGCAGATATAGCGTGTTTTAGTTCGATAGAAGGTCGATGGGGTTATTCTATAACTGATTTTTAAAAAAACGGATCAAAATCAGAAAACACGCAAATATTGTTGCAAAATAAAACAATGGAAATATAGATTTAGATATATTTATTTTGACTAGAAATTCTTAAATGCGATGCCAAACATAGGCTTTACAATTAATCGAAAATAAAGCTTCAAGCTTATCAATCAATTATTAATTATCAAGGAGCATAGAAAATTATTATATACACAACTTTTGAATACATCTAACATTGCTTCCCTTATAGAACTCGATTTAACGTGAAAACTGGTTTATTTAGGGATCCATTTCTAGGTGATTTAACTGTAATTTTACTGCAACAACAGTTAAGGCAAGGACTAACTTCAGATCTAAAACAATTTTTTAGTCTAATAAACTACTGATTAAGGTGAATTGCACAGCTATTTTTAGCTTCTCTGAGTTAGCCGAACAGATTCAAACTTGGAAGGTTTTTCTTAAATATTTGTAAAATATATTTAAAAAAAAAATCTTGAGTACAGAACTTAAGTAATTTAATAAGCCTAAGGCCGGTTTCAGTGCTCTCCTGACGGTCAGTCCCGACGATACGCACGAACGTCATTTGTATGAAAATTCACAAGTGGTTACAGAACTCACGCGTATTGCTACCGCGATCGTTCGTGCGTATCGTCAGGACTGACCGTCAGGAGAGCACTAAAACCGGCCTAAAAACAAATGTAGTTGTCCCTGAAATTTTTTATTACTGTGAAGATAAAGAGTTTTTTGGGCAGCGATTTACAAGCGATTTTCTTTAGAAAATGGATTTTTTTCTATAAACTTGCCAGATTCAAACTTTTTTAAATACAGTCTATGCACTGTATTTAAATCGAAGTATTAATTTTACTCTAAGAAGTCAAATTAAAAGCGTAAAATTAAAATTACGCTTTTCTTGTAAGTCCTTGCCTTAAAGATAAAAAAGCAAAACTTTTAAAAATATTCAAAATTTCAAATGAAAACTTAACTAAATTATTTTTAATAATTAGTATAATGTCTTCTCTTTAGGAGTTCCAGTAATTAAAATTATTCAGTTTGATAACTTTTACAATTTCAATTTTTACAGAAAAATACCAGCAATTTTTTTAGATTCATTTAGTTTTTAGGATAGGCTCTATAATTTATTTTTACAAACAATAATTAATTTTTTAATACAGTAGTATATTAATTTTAATACAACAACTACCTGTTACAATAAATTCTCCCTGCAATTATATATGTATAAGACATCTAAGTAATACACTGTAAGGTGGTATTGTAGAAATTTTATTCCAAAAATCACTTTAAGCTTCTACGAATTACGTAAAAACAAAAACACATAAAATATTTTTGAGATGGGAAAAACCATTAAACTCGCGACACTGATGTTACCCTTACCAACACCTCTGTTACCGACACCTCTGTTGACAATTATAAAAGAACACAGTAATTTCACTTCTGTCGGCACTTCCGGAGTGCCACTGTTTATTTTTTAAAATAAAGACACATATACACAAAGCCAAGTAAAAACTAAATGAAAATGAAAACTAATGTCAGTAAGTTCGTGTTTTGAACTGTTTGCTATTTATACTATTGACAGTACTGACCCTCTGAATAGTTTTCTTTTGGGTTTAGCCATAAAAACATAAAAGTTAGTTTATCTAATTTCTCAATTCACGCCATATTTGAAGTTTACATTTTTTCAATAAATTCAATAATTTTATATATAACTCAATAAAAAATAGTATAACCAACTACTTTTGCCATATTTCTTGATTAGATTACCTAACTTATACGATTTTAGCTGATTGACAACGAAACTTCGTCCACTCTCTCTTGTAGAACTTGATCATAAGGATATGTTTATTCCTAAATATGTCGAGAAACAGGAAGATATGATTTTATTAAAGATATCCTCTTAAAACATGGACAGAATTGAAAGCTCACGAACGATTAAAAGTACTTTTTTACAATTAAGTAATTTGACTATAAAGACGCTGTCACACTGCAAGCGACGCATTGGCGGTTTAGTAAAAATATTTTAAAATTTAAAGAATTCGGAATTCTTTATCCAAAATACTATTAGTATTGAGTATTGATGATGATTGATAATAGGAAACAATAGGATACTCTGCATTTTTGCAATACTAAACTTTTGCAGTTACCTGTCCAGGCATTTTGCGTTTAAGTCGTTGTACTATTTAGGAAATATACTAACTAGTCGTTTTGCGTTTTTGTCAAAATACGAATTAGGTATTTTACATACTAGCCATATTGCGATGTAGGCAAAACTACAACAAGTCAAATTGCGTTCTAGACCGTTTGAGACCCACCCCAAAATACGATCTGTGTCCAGTCTCCATGGGTGATATTTTTGAACTTCTCTTATAAAATATAACATCTAATTACTAATTGAATTTTTTAAAAATAGTTATGTAGTTTTAATTCGTCATATAGCTTCGCCATCGCCACGCTTGCTGTGTAACGAAATCTTATTAAATTCATTCAAGTTACGGACATCTACTAATTACATAAAACTATTGGTTACAAAAAAATAATGCATAATATGTTTGAAAATGTATTAGAAATAAATTGTATGATATGGTTCAATTTGACAAAGTTACTTCTATGTAAGTTATGTGAAGCTGTTTATTTAATACTTAAGATCTATTAAAAACGACATGTCTTAGATAATTTAACTAATAAAAATCTTTTACACATAAAGAAGTATTATTTACATGATAGATAATTTTAATTATTATAACATTAATAATTATTAATTACTTATACAGTATACTGATTTATTTCTCTTAAAAGGAATGACTTCTGATATGTCCTAATGATATATTATTTACTATTCGAATAAATTTAATTACAGTTTATGTTAAATTACAATTTTTTACATATTTTATAGCTATATTTGTTCATTTAGCGCTTTTCCCCATCATTTAAAAACTTATCCTAATAAAAAATACTATTGTATAAATAAAAAACATCAATAATGGGATAATATAATCTTTTATTCAGGAAGTTATAAATGATATAACATTTTTTATCATATTTTCTGATATAATACGATATAATTTGATTACTATATATATATGAAAATTTATTTGCTAATATAAAATATAATATTACAAAATTTGTTCACGAGTAATATCGAGGAAAATACTTGGTTAGGTAACTATGAGAATATCTCTTATAAAACTATAAACAATAGCATATATTATAGGAAAAAAGAATTATGTAAATTTTTATTTGGTTTTAATAGGTATATGTTTTTTATTTTGGGACACGCGTACCTATATATTTATATCTTACTGCATTAAATTTTGATTGGATATTAGACAGTATGGCTATAGTCAGACAACTTAAAAATTAGCCCTGTTAATAAAATTAAAACAAGTCGTTTCCCGCCGTCTGTTGTTGTCTGTTGTTTGTCTGTTTAAACTACGCAACATATTTTAATGCAGTTTTCACTAATGGAAACAGCGTTAAAGGAGGAAGGTTTGCATATAATTTTCAGAAAAAAAAAGCCGTGGCGGACCGCTAGTTACCTAAATGCAAAGATTTAAAACGAATCGTAATCTCCTCGTGCCATACTAAAAATACGCCGAAAATTCTTAACAATGGGTTGGGCGCAGGCGCTCAACCCAACTACAGTTGCACGCCAGCTACAGTGAGTGACGGTCGCTTGTTGAGAGCGTCGCTATCGTCACAGTCACGTTTGAAGTAAGGAATGTGTTGTCTATGTTTAAAAGTGTGTTTAGACAAAGGTATATGTATTTTATACTTTTGTCTTTAGTATAATGTATGTTGTATTTTGTAACACACTTTCGCTAGTAATGCCGCATCTCTCGATTTAAATCTTTGCCTAAATGACATCGTAAAGATAATATAAATTCACATCGTAGTGTGGACACTAGAGAAAGGGCGATGTCTTTAGACCATCTATAGACAAATCGCTACATGTGTGTTCTAGGCTTAAGAAACATATCTAGTTAAGGGTCCATCTTAGCGTCGCTTATTAAATATATTATATTATTTGATAGAACTTCATTAATTAAGTTCAAGAATAAGTTAAGATCAAATAAAATAGAGAAGTAAAATTGATTTACTAATTGTAATTATATGAAAGTAATAAAGATTAAACAAATATTAAAAGTTTAATTAAAAACAAATAATTATAATAGTGCAATGGTTGCAAAAGTATCCAACTTGAAGGGCTCCGTTTAAAGTTATAGGACTATAGAAATTCAATAACCTTTTTACATTTTTGGAAGTGTTTGGATAAAGTGCCATTACCTATATAAATATTGTATTATATTTTATATTTATGTATTTACATTACATATAATTATATTTTAGTACAATTTACAAAAGTATCACAGGAATTGATTACAAAAATCAATGTAGGTTTTACAAGTGAAACGAACTTGGAACTTTAAAATAAATCAAAATTGTAAATTAAATATTCTTTTTAAATATAATCTTAAAACGAATACTTTACCTTTTTAAGTTACATAGTAATCGACATTATTATACATTGTTATTAGACATGCCGTACATTGTCATAAAAATATATATATAAAAAAAAAATTCTTTAAAATGTCGATTACCATATTTTACAATACAGCAGCAAAACTCTCTAATAGTGTGTTTAAAAATAAACTTTAGTAGCAACTGTATTTAACTAGACATCGATATGCTTATGTTACACAGACTAATAACTATGATTTATGAGCAGAACTAATTCAAATAGTAATCCTATTTGAGTGCTATAAATATACACATAAAATCTGGTTCAAACGATGTCGCTCCCATCGAGTAGTCCGTTGTTGCTACCTTGGTCATCTTGTCAGATGTGATGATCTCGTAACGGTTTCACTGACTCTGCAGAGGACCTTGGAGTTGGATCTACTCCCGAAAGTCCTAGGGAACCACTACGACGGACAACTAAGGTCTTCGTACCATAATCCGTTACGAAATTGTCGTTACGTGTTGGAGTATTTGCTCTGACACTTTGATATCCACAACAAGGTGGATATCTTGAGGTTAAAATCTTTTTGAATGCTTCCCTAAATTCTGTGTTGAATATTGAGTAAATAATTGGATTGAAGGCAGAGTTTGAGTAGCCGAGCCACGTGAGGATTTTGAATGCGAGATCTGTAACAATTCATATAATAATACTCTTATATTTTACACTGGAAAAGGGATGAAGTTATTTAATCCACCACTTACAAGTATAAATTCAAGTATTAGCGGTCAATAAATTTCTTAAGCTAAGTAATATTTTCTCGACAAATTTTTTATAATTATTTTAGGATTTCGACCAATGTATGTTACTAGTAATGCCTTAGAATTTTTGGTAAAATATTAATCAAGGGAGCTCGAGATTACTTCTAATTCTATGGAAAATGTTCATAGATGAAGAGCATAATCTCTGTACAAAATTACTTTACCAATCCGTCGTAAATGATGTTGATTGCACTTATGTACATACTTATGTATGTTAATATTTTTAAATTTTTCTATAATATGGTGTAATTGTTTGTTTTCCCAAACAAAATAAAATAATGAAAATATGAACAAGGCACGTTAAATTAGCAAAATGAGGGCTTTTGCAGCATTGTAAAGGTAAGGTTATTGTGTCACACCTACTGAGAAGCTTAATTCTATAATAAGACTTAGAAGTCTTAAAAGAAGAAATAGCTAAATTTTAACTTTAACCTATCGTGTTCATAAAGTAAGGCATCACTTACCGGGTATACAGGTTTTACAAAACGCAGCAACTATATTGACGCAGAAAAACGGCACCCAGCAGAGCAGGAAGACTCCCATGATGATCCCAACAGTAATGGCCGCCTTGTGGTCTGAGACGTGGTAAGGTGATGAATGGACATGGGTATGAACTCTTGTACGAACCGATTTGGTCCTGTTGTCTGGCATTTGAACTGTGCGTGTTACAGCTCGGATTGATTTCACATGTTTCTGCGCGTAGCAGTATAACCTGTAAATTTAAGAGTCTTTGAAATTTTCATACAATTGTACATGGTACATAGTGTCTACAATTATTTTATTGTTTTGCCATGTGTCTTAGGCTTGTTTCACAAACTACAATTAAAGTGTTGATTAGTTACTTTTAGAAATCATTTTCTGTTATATTGAATTATGAACTCGGTTTACTGCATCATTCGATAGTCGAATTTTAATTTTAATTTTCTATTTAATGTTTGAGAAGTTTACCGTACAAGCAAAGGTATATCAGCTCCATTATCCCCGGTTACCGGTGACTTTAAATGACAGTTTGGCCTACTTGACGTTTGTGAAACAGGCGCTTAGTAAATTAATTTATTATTTTCACATATTATTATTTATTTTTTTAATTAACTATTTGGAGTTTTTTAGGTTTGAACACAAGCTATAGAGCTAAGAGTTAAGACATTGATTTCTTAAAATTCATTTGTAAAAGCCACATAGTAAGCTGAGGATCATCGATAAGTGTGGGCGACAGTGATGAGGATTTTAAGCTAACGATGATATAAAATCATGATTTGAATGACGGCAGTGATAGTAATGATGAATAAATAACCACATACCTACAATATATACTGATCATGACAATGCATGGCAGGTAGAACGAAATACAACTGGAAACGACGGCGTACGTTGGTGTGAGGACCAGGGCGCAGGTTGGATATCGGGGTGGTCTCATTGTGGCTATGGTCTCCTCTGGAGGGCGATGTAGACCAAGAGATATGGGCAGAAAGCTGATGAGGGCAGCTAAGAGCCAGATCATGGCTATTGTTAGAATAGCCACTCGCCGAGTCACCCAACGACCGTACCTGGGAATTGTAAAAGAGAAATTATTTATGGAAGTCTTAATTTTTTTTATAAATTAACCCTTCATTTCTTAATTGAATAATAAAAATCAATATAGTTTTCAATGATCAAAAACATTAACTGCTTACAAAAAACTTAGTTCTTCGTCATTTCGAGTTATAGTCTCTTGACCTTTCTAATATTAGTTTCTTATACATCTGGTATGTGTCTGTATATGTATATGTATCTGGTATGTAGTATAATTATCAATGACAATTATAATTATTAGCCAAAGTAATCAAAGTGAATAATATTGAAGTGCCTTTATTACATGCTTTGGTTTTTTAATAAAAAAAACTGACTTAAATTTGGCAACTGCATCAAGATTTATAAGAAGATAATAAAAAAAAAATGAAAAATTAGATTTCTTAGTAACTAGTTGTCAATAAAATCGGATAATGAAACTACAAAGTCGCATCATTTTCACAGATGACAAAATAATATTCTATACAATAGTAATTTCAGCTAGGTAGTTAAAATCTTTACAATAATACGTAGTTGATAATGATAAATCTATTTATTATACGTGATAATGTTATAACAATTTTTGACGATACTTCACTTATCACCTTTTTAAATCTGCTTTTGCGACTAAAAATCGCACATAAAATCAACCCGTGTGTTTACACTACACTTTATCTACATAGGTACCTTAATTCGAAAACCAAATAACTCCTCTGAGCCAAACTTTACAGGTGAGACTAAGAACGTTATAATTTTTTTTTGTATGATACGAGAAAAGAAAAAAGACAATTTTACATTGGAAATTATGGCTCGTATTAACCGATAGACCTTTTAAAAATTAAATTTTAATTGTCATTAAGTTTCTCCTGTATCAAAAAGTCATTTTCAACCAAAAGTGGAGTTATTCGTTTTGCGAATTATTAAGGTATCGATACGATAATTTATAATTTCGAACTATTTTTCTATAATAATTTGTTGGTACTTATTAGAAATAATAATTTTTATTTTTCTCTTAAAAATTTAAACGGAGTATAAGTTATGGAAAAGTATAAAATAATATTACTTTTTTTTCGACTGATATTCGGGTAGGCTTTTATGCCGCTCCCATTAAAGTCGGCTATTACGAAGAATCAATTCATATCATGAAACTCTAATGGATATTAAGTTATGAATAATTCCCTAACCACTCCGTCTTGATTGAAATTATATGTTGAACAGTTTAAATGTCAAATTTGACGTTTACTTATGTTAATGTTATTGCCATAAATGTTCAAATAAAGTTAGAAACCATAGGACTTATTTGTAATGTAATTCCAATTTTAGGTTTCGGTAATTCGTTAATTTAGTATAAAAGTTTGTAATAAAGATTTGATAAAAAGTACTGTGCAGTGTTTTAAAAAAAAATATTCAAAATAGCAAAATAAATAGTAAACGAAATCATCAATATTTAACTCAATTTATTCAAATCCATTTTATTTGTTTGGTAGAACTTTTCATATGTTTTGTTAGACATTAATATGCATGTGCATATAATATACTGGCTGTTGCACGCGACTTCGTCCGTGTAACTTTATAATAGCTTAGGTATGTTATTAGGCCGATGACAGCATATAAAAATATATTCAAAAATAATTGCAAAGTAACTTTTTGGATCGTTCATTTTGTCTAACTTTTGCCATAGTAGATATGCTTTACCTACAACGTCAAGAAAAAAGGAAAGACTATATATACTAAGCCATGTATACACTAGGCATATATAGTAATACATGGTAAGACTATATATACTAAGCCATATATACACTAGGCATATATAGTAATACATGGTAAGACTATGTATACTAAGCCATATATACACTAGGCACATATAGAAATACATGGTAAGACTATGTATACTAAGCCTATATATATATATACACTATATATACACTAGGCATATATAGTAATACATGGTAAGTAGGCATTAAGACTAACCTCAACGGATCCTTAATATGTATATATCGGTCCAAGGAAATTGCACACAGGTTTAATATAGATGCCGTGGAACACATGACGTCACATGCCACCCACGTATCGCAGAACTGCTCACCGAAAACCCAGTACCTGAAAACGTCATGTCTATTTTAAAATTTGACATTTTAAAAATATTGTCTCGGGAGGAAGGGACTACTAATAAGTAATCTCAGTAAGTAAAAGATGCCAGAGACCACTCCCCTGTTGCTTCCTTATTCATCTTATGAAAGTCGGTGATGGTTATAACTTATAGGCGACGCTATTAGCCACTTACCATTAGATGCATCTCAGCTTAACTAGACTTAAAGAAATAACATTTCAATTATCTAGAAGTAAGTTTTGATATTTTTTTATGCAGACAAGCTGACGGTCCACTTGAAATTATGTTGTTCCAACAACATATTTATGTTTGTATGAAAATTGTGACTTATTTTTCTTAAATTTGTCAATATAAGTATTACGTATTTTCTTTTTTCTAAAATCCGGTGACTTAATAACAAAAAGCATTTCCTGCACGTTCCGTAACTTTTCTTTTAAAAGTTCCCCCTAAGTTACGCCTCACATCGAAGAAATTCTCACCCAGAGAACACTAGAACAGATTTTATGTGACGTATTGTTTTATGGCTTAAACAATGTCACAAGTAATACGAAATTATATTATGTAACTAAGCTTGCTTTTGCGCGCGACTTCTTCCGCGTGTTTTTCTTACGTATCAAAACATGTGTTAAATCTTTATTGCTCTTAAAGCTTCTTTCACCAACCACAAGTAAAGTGTTGATTAGTTAGTTTTCAAGTAACGCTAATTGGCCAGTAAATGTTACGAGTATCTTGTTTCAAATTCATTGAAATTACCCATTGAGTAATACTCTCTTACCGGTGACTTTAAATGGCGGTTAGCCTACTTGACACTTTACTCAGAGATGGTGAAAGAAGCCCTTAATATATTTTTGTCGGGCGTTGAATTTGTTACATTTATTTTTAGATGATGAATTAAAATTTAGTAAGTAAATGTAGTAAACAAATGTATAAGGAAGTTTAACAAAAACGACAAACTATGACCGGATATTAAATATCGAGACAATATCCGGGTCGGACTGTTCGCTTATCGAAAATTTATGAACGATAAACGAAAATTTCAATGAATTCCAATGCCATCTGATGGAAGTCAGATCTTTATTGAAAGAAATTGAGACATGTTATAGTCCAGTATCCCTCACCTGGATTTTATCTGATTACTAACAGGCTGAATTTTCCTGAGTAGCTTCAGTTTGCCGAGACGCCCACCTTTTTCCTCTGCGAAAATTCTCGATAGAGGTAGCTAAAGTAGTGCGCAGCCTTAAACAACTTTCAAGCGTAGGACTGGGAAAACGTACCACTCAATTTGTAGGAATATGCGGCCATTTTATTATACAAATGTTTACTAAGCTGCAGACAAAAAAAACAGCCGGCTAGTAATCCCATCCCTCCCAAAAAAACCACTCCCAAAATATCAAAATAACGAGGTCATAAAAATTATTACTATCCAGCTAATTTTTTGTATGCAGCTAAGTAAACATTTGTATAATAAAATGGCCGCATATTCCTACAAATTGAGTGATATGTTTTCCCAGTCCTACGCTTGGAAGTTGTTTACGGCTGCGCACTACTTTAGCTACCTCTATCGAGAATTTTCCCAGAGGAAAAAGGTGGACGTCTCGGCAAACCGAAGCTACTGACGGAGTTTTAGCCTGTTAGTAATCAGAAAAAAATGTAGGTGAGGCATACTGGACTATTAACATAGCTCCAACAAAGCAGCAAGAAAGTAAGAAACGGATGACACGTCATGATAAAATGTAAACAAGCTAAAGTAACTAGTAAGCTTTTTAACTAGAAATTAACAAGCAGTAAGGCAAAATTAGCACTAATTTTATACGATTGTCTTTGGACCTAAATTAAATAAATATCACTTTTTTATCAGTTAACCTATCAATATTATTTTATAAGATTTAGGGCCTCTTTCACAAACTACATGTAAAGTGTTGATTAGTTACTTTTAGAAATAATTTTCTGTTATATTAAATTATGCACTCGGTTTACTGCATCATTTGATAGCCGAATTTTTATTATTATTTTCTATTTAATGTTTGGGACGTTTACCGTACAAACAAAGGTATATCAGCTCCATTATCCCCGGTTACCGGTGACTTTAAATGACATTTTGGCCTACTTGACGTTTGTGAAAGAGGCGCTTAGGTAAACGAAAATTCCTTTCTCATATTTTCTATAACTTTTTTTCAGTTGACACGCTGAATTTGCAGTCATAAACTAAGCAAGAGCACTGTGAAATAGCTCTAAGCGTGCTGGTAAGTTTCAGTTAGTAAATAAGAGATGGCAGAAACTAGATCCTCTCTGTATCTCTCATTTAATTACAATATAATCCTATCAAGGTCGGCAAACCAAAGTTGAAAAAGCATAAGTTTAAAAATTCTCGTCAAGTTTTAATTGGCTGTGGTTGGTTTGTGTTAGTTTATTTATGAGTATTTTTTATATAAATTATAGCTCACGTTTTATTAATTACAAAAGCGGGCCGCTCCCGGACTCATTCCTTTTTTCTGGAAAATAAGGAATAACCTTCCTCCTCTTAACGCTCTTTTCATTAGTGAAAACTGCATTACAATAGTTTAAAACATCTAAGCGTACATATAGAGGGACATACATACAGGGGAAGCGACTTCGTTTTATACTATAAGTAGAAAATAATATCGCGTTGCTTACATACGTATTATGATCTTGAAAATTATGCAAAACCACTACTTAACCGTAATTATATGTTTCTAAGCGCAAAATTCTAAAACGGCTGGACGAAATTCGGCTAATTTTCTTCCAAATATTCCTTGAAGCAGTGGCGTAGCTTGGTCTAATATAGACGTGGGCAAAGTCGCATCAACGAGGCCCCTTTTGTTTTGTGCCCAAGATCTACCCAGTAAAACTATCTTACCAAACATGCTTTGACACGACATACCCTACTTATGATAGTGAAAAAATATAAATGCACGGTGGGAGAATATTGAAAAGCATATAAATTAAAAAAAAAAAGTTTTATTTTGTAACTTGAATAATTCATTTTTTCAAAAATAATGTTTTTCGGCTTTTCGACTTACAGAGGTCCTCTAGTAAAGATTTGTAACTGATTTTTGCAGCTAAATCTGTTTCTATTGACAGTAGAAGCAGATTTAGCTGGTGGTGGCATCGCATTTAAAGAGGCCTCGCGAGGCCCCTTTAAGTGCGAGGCCGTGGGCGTGGACCCACTTCGCCCACGCCTAGCTACGCCACTGCCTTGAAGTCCTTGAAGTACTTACTTATCAAGTAAAAAATTGAATTACTTGATCCGTGCGATCGCTTTAATCAATACTAATAATAAATCTGTAAGTGTAGGTATTGTATATATGTATGTATGCTCCTCCATAACTCTTAAACGAATTAACTGATTTTCATGAAACTTGGTATATAAACATTTAGACGTACAGGACACAGGATAGGCTACTTTTTTCTTCTTCAACGCGGACGAAGTTGCAGGCACCAGCTAGTAAATAAATAAATTCAGAATAAGTCAATGAGCCAACGCTTTAACTTATCTTACAAACAAACAAATAAAACAATAAATATGTATAGTAGCGAACACAATGCTATCGCAATCACGGTTTCCATTGGAATCTGGCGTACGGATTCTCTCTAGTCTATTGAATTGCAGGTCGTATCGTAAATCTAAGTTATTTATTACTGTTACAAATATTTTATTGTAACTACACTGATTCCCCACCGCCCTTGAATTCCTTCGAGTCCCAATTGAATTTATAAATTAAATATGGTTCTGTTGGTGATAAAGATACACCTACTAATAATATAATGATGTATCTATACTCTATTCTTATTATATGAACATACTAGCTGGTGGCCGCGACTTCGCCCGCGTTAAAAGTAAGGGATGTGTAGCGCCTGACTAAATGTGTACAGCAATACAAGTGTGACGCCTGACATCTTTGCTGTTATAAAATTTTCAGGGGTTGTATCTTTATTTTTAGTAGATAGCTGGTGCCCGCGACTTCGCCCGCGTTGAAATTATATACTAAAACCTTCCTCTTGAATCACTATCTATTGAAAAAACCGCATCAAAATTCGTTGCGTATTTTTAAAGATATAAGCATACATAGGGGCAGACAGACGGGAAGCGACTGTTTTATACTACTTGTATGTATAAATAATACATACAAATTCCAATGTTTGCTGTATTTTTATTTTTTAAACATTTTTATGCTAACTGTCCGCGGTATCCCTCGCATACATTTTTTTAACACAAACAAGACAACAACCTATTAGCTCACGCGAACTCGTGAACTGCAAGAACTATTATATAATGCATAATTTTATTATATGGAGGCTAATTAATAAAAAAAAATATTTTATTTGAAACTTATGGTTGTTTTACATAAACTCATTGGTCTTTTAAACATGAAAATTTATTGTTTATTTATTATTTTGATAATAGAGTAAGGTCAAAATGTTGGAATCTCAAAAAAGTGAACATTTTGGTTTGAGATTTTGGTTCATTAATAAATTCAATGCTAAAACGGATATTATACACGGTCTCCGCACCATAGTAATTCTGGCACAGTTGATTGGATTCACAAAGCTTGTTGGCCGTTGACCAAACATAATATAGTATCTAATAAGTATTACTAGTACTCGTATTGTTGATATATGGCTTTCCGGGTAGGTATTTGAGGCAAGATGAAAACTTGTCCTATAACTCTTCTATAATACCCTAACACAGAACTATAGACATGGCTGGGGAGTAGTGAGGCTAAAATCTATATTTTCAGTTGCGATATTTTTTTTGCAAAAAAATGTCCTTGAGGCAAAATGTCGAAATAAATGGAATTGAATTAGTATGAAATTTGAAAAATAATAATCAAATATATTATCAAAAAATGTACTGAGTACTGACTCTAATAATGCGATTTTTTTTATCAAAAAAATGTTCTTGAGGCAGTCTTAAAATAAATGGAATTAAATAAGTATGAAATTTGAAAAATAATAATCAAATAATAATATATCAAAAAATGTACTGAGTACTGACCCTAATAATGCGATTTTTTTTTGCAAAAAAATGTTCTTGAGGCAGTCTCGAAATAAATGGAATTGAATTAGTATTAAATTTGAAAAATAATAATCAAATATACCAAAAAATGTATTGAGGTACTGACCCCAATAATGCGTTTTTTTTTTGCAAAAAAATGTCCTTGAGGCAGTCTCGAAATAAATGGAATTGAATTAGGATGAAATTTGAAAAATAATAATGAAATATATCAAAAAATGTACCATTTTTTTGCAAAAATTGTCCTTGAGGCAGTCTCGAAATAAATGGAATTGAATTAGTATGAAATTTGGAAAATGATAATAAAATCTATTATTAAAAATGTACTGAGTACTGACCCTGATAATGCATTTTTTTTGCAAAAAAATGTCCTTGATGCAGTCTCGCAATAAATGGAATTGGATTAGTATGAAATTTGAAAAATAATAATCAAATATGTAAAAAAAAAGTACTGACCCTAATAAATCGTTGACTCCAGCAAACGTCATGACAGCCGCAGCGACCAACATGTCAGCGATCGCAAGCGACGCTAGGAACAGGTTTCCTATCCGTCTCAAGCCACGGTCTGTGTATATTGCTATACAGACGAGTATGTTGCCGGCTACGCTTAGGAAGATCAGCAGAGACAGGAATATGCCTGCAAGAAAAATGGCGTTTTAGTATTGGCAGGGCGCAGGAAAAATGGCGCAGTCTAAAATTTTGTATGAGGTCTCGCAATATCCAAATTCTTACAGAGCACCATTGTGAAATAACAGCACGCGTGCTGTTGTGCTTAAATAAGTGTATAAACATTTTAGTGGCCACATTTAGAAGACCACCGTGAAGCTGCGGGGAGGTAATTTTCCTAAGGAAAAATAAGGTCCTGGCATCCCAGGAAGTTAAGGTCTTGGGAACGTTCGTTAAGGTCCCAGGAACGTTCGGCTTCCAGTGACATTAGCGAACCTTAATTACTTGAAAAAATTAATTAGCCGAATTGGTCGAGCCAATTGTCGAATGATACTCGTATACTTCGAACGATCTGACTGATATTAGTTAGGAACATTTTTAATAAACATTTTAAAAATGGCAAAACGATTGATCTAACTGCACGATGAGTCTAAAATAATATGGAAATGAATTTCAAATGTTGAATATTCATTCATTCGTGCCTTTTTAATTGGATGCACAATATTGCATTGAAACGATATCCTACTAATATTATAAATGCGACAGTTTGTGAAGATGGATGGATGTTTGTTACTCTTTCATGTAAAAACTACTGCACGGATTTAGATGAAATTTGGTACACATATAGTTTATTACCTGGATTAGCATATGGGATACTTTTTATCTTGGAAAAAAAATGTTAGGTTACTGTGGAATTTAAAATAAACAAGCAGTGCGTATGAAGTTGCAGACACCAGAATATAGTTCTAAAATTGTAGTACCTAATAGTATATGAAAATTAATATTAAATAATAGTAAGGTAACGTTCAAATTAAATCCCATATACCAATTAATCAACGATTTACTCGTACTAATGAATTCTATTTTTCAATTCCGTTTGAATGAAGGAAGACTCCTGCACGAGACTGAAAAAAAAAGATCTAATCTCCATTTAGATCGAGTCTGGGATTTTTCTGTGATAATTCAAACTAATTGGTTCTGTATAAGATTATGAAAATGCAATCACAGGAGGTATAGGCATCCGCCAAGTGAAGTGCTACTTGACTCTTAGATGGTCATGATTTAATTTGACACCTGCCTCGTTGGAGGCCTTGTGATAATAAACAAATAAGAGATATTAATTGATTGCGGTAACAATTTACAATAGTGTGTCCACACTATTAGTGGAGATGTGACCACAAAATATAGTTATACTGACCGACAAGCAATATAGAGAGTAGCGTCACCGCATCTGGGTCGTCTCCGTCCTCATACTCGACTGCCGACGTCTCGTTCACTTCTATTACCACCTGCGGCCAACACATATCAATAATTTATTTATGAAAATCTTTAGGCAAGCGTTCTACCAAATAGATGCAGCTATGCTTAGTAAAGTATACTTACTGCAGTTGCTTTATGACACATCCGTTGTTTTTTTTCTAAATTTCACATTTAATTTAGCAGTCTGTCGTAATGAACATGTGTGTTCGTAGCAAAATAAGCCTACAAATCAGGGGCTTTTTGGTAAAGATATCTTTAAGTAAAATTAAAGATAATACAATTAAAAACATGATATTTTACCCAAAGAAATCTTTCAGAGCAATATGACTTCAGTGTTCACTTAACTGGGTGTTGTTGGAAATCGGACATCAAAGGCCTGTCGCCGCCACAGACAGATAGGGCAATGGGATAGAGCCTATTGTCCTATCCGTTCCTTATCCCTTATAAAATTAATCCTGTTATGGTCGGCAACGCAAGTGCACAATATATTCAAATATATTGTGTTTATATTTGAATACTAGTTTTTTCCCGAGACTTCATAAAAGTACGATTCTATTTTTTTTATTTTTTATTTTTACACAAGATCCACCAACATTTGCTCACACAAAAACTATAACAAACATGCGTGGCAACTAATTATAGGTGAATACCACTTCTATGGTATATTAAAAACAATAATAATACAATGTTAAAACAATTAGACATAATATAAAAAAAATACTAAGTAGAAAAGGTAAAAGAAAGCTGGTTCTGTAAAATTCTGGTTCAAAATAAATAAAAAGAAGTGACCATTACTTTCTCACAGCGATAAAAGCGAAAGATTTGACGCAGCATCGCATTGCGTAAAAAAAACTTTAACATTACTCTGACCACTTTATATGATCCAAAGGAAAAGGGTTTGTTTTATTTTCCCCCAAGCGAGTAGGTAATAGCTCTCCGAGGCTCCACACCACTGATCTCTAATAAAGCACTGGATAGGCTGCTGTCAAATTATTTTTATGTCTATTTGAAAATCGCCATTTTGGCGCTGTAGGCTATGAAGTGTAAGTACATGGAACTAAAACTAGTAATGTCCGCATAATATGGACATTTACAGAATACACATTTCTTCATGTTTCAAAACTCAAGCGGACACAAATAAACTTCAACAGTCTCTAAGACATCAATAAATAGAATAAAACGTGAATAAAACAGACACTATTAACTTATAATATATGGATTAAAAATACGCAAACGTCAAAATTAGTTCCCGTACTTTCGTACGGCGGCGCTTCAAAATGGTACACGAAAGTATCTGTAATTTGTATGGGATAACCCATCCAGTGCTTTATTAGAGATCAGTGCTCCACACCCATCCTCTTTTTATCAAGTCCTACGTGCTCCATGTGATTCGTTATTTGAAATATTCAACACGTGGATTCGTCGATGTGGCCAGACACGATTTAGTTAGCTAAGCCCGCATCTTCATAAATATCTTGTTCAACATAGTAACTTCAGCTGTTTTATACCTAGCTTATCGAATGTGTCGTAATATTTCAAAACGAAACTGCAGTAAATATATGATTATTTTTACGCCGTATCAGCGAGCAACATAGGTTATCTATACTAATAATATTATAGAAAAAGATTTGTATATTTGTATTGAATAAACTCAAAAATTACTAGATTGATTTTGAAAATTTTTTCACCTATAGAAGGCTACATTCTCAACGAGTAACATAGGCATATTTTATAAAGTTACGGGCGAAGTCGCGTGTAACAGCTAATATAAATATAAAGGTGTACTTACATTGGTTGGTAAAACAGAGGCGAACTCCATTTTAATCTAATACGCTTTGGTACATCTCGTTCTCAGGTTTTTGTGTCCACTTTCAGCAGGAAACTCGTCAATCTCTTCGGTCGCCATCGGCTATACTTTGACGCCATTGTGCCCAGTTACATATCTGTAACAAAGTTAAATAATAGTAGTAATTGCGACTCCCTCGAAGTCCAACTTACTAACGACTAACGACTAACGCCTGTTACTTATAGCAGGCGTTACTTATAACGCCTGTTACTTATAACAGGCGTTACTTATAACGCCTGTTACTAATAACATGCGTTAATCGAAGACCGTTCAGAACTAGAAGTCTTGATCAGACATTTTTTAACCCTAAGAAATCGCCGATAGACCGGATTTCCAATAAACTACTTCGGTTTCCGCCTTTTAATTCACGCTATTATTATCAAAAAAGGGAAGATTAGTGACTCACTAACCGCGCATGGACCTTACATACTGTGTCCAATGGACACACTATTAAAAAACCTTCATCGTTTAACGCCCTATAGTTTAAAAGTAGGTTAGTTGCTCGCTAGACCTAATTTCATACTATTTAAAGATAACATTAAATAAGTAATTTATTTAATATAATATTAATCTATATTAATATTATACAGAAAGAAGATTTACGTTTGTAATGAATAAACTCAAAAACTACTGTACCGATTTAAAAAATTCTTTCACATATAGAAAGCTACGTTATCAGCGAGTAACATAGGTTATATTTTATAAAATTACGCGGCCGTAGTCACGTGCAACAGCTAGTGTTAAATATAATAACACAGTTTGGATTTATTAACCCTAAAAACCACTGGACCGGATAAATAACAAAGTTGAACGGACGTTAAACTAATTTCAATGACACTGTAAATTCCTGACCTGAATTTTATGAATCGCGAAACGTTATTGGCAATTACTGGCTTTTACAACTTTTAGCTTGAAGTTTACCAAGTTGCACTAGACTATGAATATTGCCACATGAATATTCCGCCATTTTAGTTTAATATTCAGTTGAATATATGAATGAATATTCACATATTCAACTATTATTCTATTACATATATTATTACTAGCTGGTGCCCGCGACTTCACCCGCGTTAAAAGTAAGGGATGTGTAGCGCCTGACTAAATGTGTGTAGCAATATAACGCCTGACATCTTTGCTGTTATAACATTTTCATGGGTTTTATCTTTATTTTTAGTAGATAGCTGGTGCCCGCGACTTCGCCCGCTTTGAATTATATACTAAAACCTTCCCCTTGAATCACTCTATCTATTAAAAACGCATCAAAATCCGTTGCGTAGTTTTAAAGATATAAGCATACATAGGGACAGACAGACGGGAAGCGACTGTTTTATACTATGTATTAAAATTTATTAACGCGAATCAAGCTCGGGTGGGTCCGAGACATCTTCTCTTCCAAAATTACTCAGTATGTTGTATTTTGTAACACACTTTCGCTAGTAATGCCGCATCTCTCGATTTAAATCTTTGGTAACCAGTAAGGAAGGGATGAGGTAATGGTCACTGGCATCCCTTAGCTTACTCACTCACCGAAACACAACAGCACATATGCTGTTATTTCACGGTGCTTGTCTTCTGTAAGGGGGTTGTAACTGCTGCCCAAATGATTGCGAAACGCAGCCAATATTTTCCAAATTTAGACCAGAGCCAAGTTTGAAAAGTTAATTTCTAAAGTTGACCCCGCCGGGAATCGAACCCGGAACCCCTGAGACGTCAGGCAAACACCGTTACCACTCATCTAACGGGTCAAAATAAAATCAAAATATTTATTTATCAACTATTTGGCGCCCGCGACTTCGTCCGCGTTGAAAAAAAAAGTAGCCTATCCTGTGTCCCGTACGTCTAAATGTTTATCAACCAAGTTTCATGAAAATCAGTTGATTCGTTTAAGAGTTATAGAGGAACATACATACTTACATACATACATACATACATACATACATACATACATACATACATACATACATACATACATACATACATACATACATACATACATACATACATACATACATACATACATACATACATACATACATACATACATACATACATACATACATACATACATACATACATACATACATACATACATACATACATACATACATACATACATACATACATACATACATACATACATACATACATACATACATACATATGTACATACATACATACATACATACATACATACATACATACATACATACATACATACAGAAAAAAATCTAAAAATGGTCAATTTAGTTTCAGTATCATGTATAGAGCCTATAAACACGATATCTCTGAAAACAAAGTAACTTACTCCATGACCAACCCTTACACATTTATTATTAGTATTGATTGATTATGTTTCACCAAAAAACTCTTATGACCATCATTATAAATTTAAATTTACCAGGGTTTCGTATTAAATTTACCAATTTAAAAAAGTCAAGATGACAATCCTGAGAAGAAACCCCGAAAGGAACTCAGGAACTCAGGACCTGAAGATCGTCAAGTGTATGGAAAATATAAACAACATCACCTCCACTCCATTTAAAGCTTAGAGAATAAAGATTGCAGCATTTCAGTTATGAAGTTAAATGTTGTCCGTAAAGTTTAATTTTGTTAGTGACGTTGTGTAGCGTTACAAACAACTCAGTCTAACCTTTCTCAGTGGAGAATTTGTCAACTTCATACGGTGCAAATAAACCGCAGGAATGGTTGGTGTTACTTTATTATAAATTACGGATTTACAGAGCGAATTCTTTGTGGACCTTATGGCGTGAATGTCCACAATATCGCATAAACATGAAACCCTGTTTATCTGTAAAGTAACAATGTCTGTCTTTTACCTTTTCACGCCTTAACTATCATCGTGAAATTTCGGATACACGTTATCAGGGATACAGGAAAGGGCATAGGTGACATTTCATCCAAAAAAAGTTTATTGTTTCCAAGGGATCATTTAAAATAAAATATATTTTTTTTAATTCAAACATTTTGCAGTTTATTGTTTCCAAGGGATCATCTAAAATAAAATATATTTTATTTGAACATTCCAACATTTTGACCTTAGTTAATAGTCCTAGTTGAACTAGGACCTCACAATAAAATTGCAGCAGCTAGAATCTGTTATGTGTAAAATTTACTCTATTATCAAAATAATAAACTATTAAAATGTTTGTTTAAAATACAATATCCTTTTTTTAAATAATAAATTTTTCCAGGATAAAATATTTCAGGATTTTTTTTCAATATCTCATTTTTTTTCAATACATTTTGCATATTTTTAAAATATTGGTTTTACAACTACAATAAATGTTAAATATCAAGCAGACAAAGTGACTTCAAAATTAACATTTAAAATGTTTTTATTGAAACTGGCATTGTATTTTGTACCTATATTGTGTCTGTTTTGACGAAAAATATCTTTTCTTTTTTTCTTTCTACTTTCGAAATATTATACTTTTATTAATACCTTGTATACCTACGAGTACTTATTCGCGAGGCGAAATTCGCAAAGTGAATTTTCATATATACGCGTATATTATAATCTACAAAATTGAGGAGTCTAAGCAATTTGTCACAAGGGTGTTTACGTAATGCGTACGATTTTAACACTCGCTGACTCGTAACATAAGGATCTCACCACACGAAGGGCGGGCGCGCTCGTTGCGAAGAACGTTTCTACTGCAGTATATAAAATACTAACTGTTGCCCGCAAGTTTGGCTGCGTTGGAAATAAAAAATAACGCCTAAGAAAATATTTGAGTAATATAACGCACGACCATCTTTATCGCTGTGATCGACGTTGATGCCATTTTTTTATATATATTTTAGACGATCCTTCGGGAACATTAAATTTTTCAGGATAAAAGTATTCTGTATATTAATTCAGGATAAACTATTTTATCTTATATGGCACCAATGTATACTATATGCGGTGGCGACGGCACCACGGTCCACACACTAATAATAATGCCAGACGTTATAACTCATATATTTTTATTTTTTCAATGCGTACAAAGTATTTTATAAGATGTAGTAAGCAATGTTAAGAAAGAACATTTAAGAAGAAGAAGAAACCGTATTTTTAAAAGTATAATTTTTTTAGAATAGAAGTCAATTGTTTATTACTTTGTATGTAACTATTTTATTTTTAGTCAAAACGCTCGATGTGTGAGTGGGCCTTTAGTATAAGGAGAGTGTTGGAGCGGTGTACGCGAAACATGCGGCATGGGAATATTTATCGTCGTATTAAAATATGGAATCGCTTATGAGATCGTTTTTTGTGTGTGCGGAAAACGTAGAAAAAAATTAAATTGGAAGTGAATAGACAGAATATGGGTAGTTATTAAATTTGTATATATTATATCATTCATATAATTACACTATATACATCTCTCTATATATAAAAAAATTACATGTCACATGTTTGTTCGCGATGAACTCCTAAAGTACTGAACAGTTTTTGGTAAAATTTCGTAACTATGGGTAATTTGGTCCAACTTAAAAGATAGGATAGTTTTTATTTTGAACCCGGGCGAAGCTGGGAGCGTGTAGCTAGTCAATTTATATAATTTAAGTAGCTGCTGCCTGCGACTTCGCGTAAATTATAATATACTAAAACCTTCCTCGAGAACCACTCTATTGGTTCACCATTTGGTGAAAACAGCATGAAAATCTTTGCAGTAATTTTTGAGTTTATCGCGAACAGACAGACAGATAGACGCGGTGGAAGACTTTGTTTTATAATATGTAAGGATAAGAATAAGGATTTGACGAGCCCGTTGGATGTGGTTAGGGTGCTTGCCTTATCGCTCTATCTACTTTAACGGTTCTGGTATGGATTTGGAAGTATTGGCAGGGCACACTACGTTTCGCAGTCAATTGGGCAGCCCGTCTGGCCGCAGTAGCCAGCCCCCTTAGATAGAGACCATCATGAAATAACCTAATGTGTATTGTTGTGTTTCGGTGAGTAAGTAAAGGATGTCAGAGCCCATTTCCCACTCCCTTTTACTAAATTCGGCAGCGCACTTGCAGCACCTGTAGCGTTACTTGTGTTAAAGGCGATGGTAGCCACTAGTGGTTTTTGTTATAATATAAAGGTGGCAGACAGACTGGCGGCTCACTTGAAGGTAGGTGGTTACCGTCGCCTAAGGACACAAGCAACACCAAGGGGAGTGCTAGTGCGCTGCCTACCATGTAGGAGTTTGTTTACAGCTCGCTTGAAGTAGCCCATATTGTAGCTAGGTGGAAACACCTCAGGAGGGAGATTTCTATTTCTAAGTTTCTACTCAACCGGACCGTACGTAGTGGTCCAAGTAATGCGGATGAACTCCGCATCTATGACGCGCAGTACGGTGCAGTACAGCCACCAATACCATCAAGTGACGACTCGTTTGGTCTAGTGGCTAGTAATCCTAGCTGTTAACCAAACGGTCGCGGGTTCGAATCCCGCTAGGGTCAAATTTTGTGTTAGCATTTTACCTTTGTACCTGAGTCATGAATGTGTTGTATTTATAATATGTATGACTATTTACAAAAAAAAAGTAATCTGTAGTATATGAACTGTCTGGTATCCATAATACAAGCATTTGTTGCATACTTTGGAACTGGATGGTGATGTGTGGAATGTGTGAAAATATTTATTTAGTTATTAAAAAAAAAAGTGGACCGCTTAGCCTGTCTGACGATCTTAGCATAAAAAAAAGAAAAAAGTAATGTTCCGAGGAATAAAAATATAACGCCTGGCAAAAGTTTAACTGCAATAAAGATGACAGTTTTCAGACATTACTTATATTGCTCATAATATATTTCGTGAGTCGTTATATTTTTATTTTGAATACTGACGAAGTCGCGGGTACAATAAGCTAACAATTAGATGGAGGTTACTCTGTTAGTTTTCTAACTTGTTTTCTATTTGTATTTCTTTGTAAATTAAATAAAAACATTAATATACTAATTTTACTCCTACAAGCACTAAATAGTTAATGGTTGAGAATATCTTAACAAGCTTGTTCTCTAATGAGACCCCCATATTTGCTGTTTTAGAACACACTGTTACTTGTTATTAGTAGTTGAACTAGTCGAGTAAATCAATATCCAATTTCGAATTTCGAGCTTCCTTTTATTCGACGTGAAATGAATTCTGATAATCTACGTTCCAACGAATCATTCAACCTTTGACAAAAGTAGGAATTTTAGGCACCTCGCATTATTTGTAATCGAATTTCATTTTAGAGATTAAACTTTACAAAAGTTACTCTTGAATTTTTGTCGTAGAGACGCTTTTTGATGCGCTTACGCCACTAAATTCTCATCTTATTGGGCGGTTTTACATTAGCCGACCCGGCACCGGCACGGCACCGACATGTTCCTGGACCGGCACCGGCGCCGGGGCTTCGTTTTTCAACTAAGCCGGTGTTGATTGGTGGAGATGGGTTTGCCCTTGGCCAGCATCTAGCCATGTAGCGAAGATGAGACCTATGATGGAGCGAGCTCACCCAAAAGATGCCTATTCACTCAAAATTTGAAAAGATTATGCTATTTGCGTTTCTATTTCTACTTTGAGTTAATACGTCACATATTATTTTGGATTGTTGTGCATTCTACACAGTAGTCTTTATTGTACAGACTGCAAAAAAAAAACAAATCTATAAGGTTGGGATATTCGTTGGGATGTCTCCAAAGAGAACTATCACCAGGAGGATCCCAGTGAATTCTTAATATAACATTACATCGAAGAAAATCTAACAAGGGGATAAAAGGATTGGATAAAAGGAACAAAGATGGAGACTCAAATACTGAACTAAGACTTCTCATTAATTACACCTTATTACATTATCGATAAGGTTAATAATGGAATGTCGAACCCACATCTGAATCTAGGACAAGGTCAACTGACAAGATTACTAAGAGAATCAAGATGTGACGTCACGTAAGAGTAAAATGTACTCGAAAGCCCGAATGAGGGTAGGCGAGGTGCTCGTAAAAAGTTTCAGCTGTCGCTGCCAATACAAGCTGGCGCTGTTTGACCGAAATAAAGCTACTAACAAATTGGATTTTGATAGACATACAATTAGAAAATCTTACTGATTTCAAAATCAAAATAAAATTTACAATAAGTTCAGCGCTACTACAGCTATGTAACGGTGATACAGCTATGTAAGGAAGATAGATGTAAGGAAGACGACACGTTTGGTCTAGTGGCTAAGTAACTCTAGCTGTCATCCAAACGGTCGCGGGTTCGAATCCCGCTAGGGGAAAATGTTTATGTCTTAACATTTACCTTTGTACACCTGAGTCATGGATGTTTGTATTTATATGTTAAC
Organism: Synanthedon formicaeformis; assembly: GCA_945859745.1. Taxonomy (NCBI): domain Eukaryota; kingdom Metazoa; phylum Arthropoda; class Insecta; order Lepidoptera; family Sesiidae; genus Synanthedon; species Synanthedon formicaeformis. Next base: position 3,292,193 of record OX243978.1, read on the forward strand.
TAGCTGGCGCCCGCGACTTCGTCCGCGTTGAAAAAGAAAAAAGTAGCCTATCCTGTGTCCTGTACGTCTAAATGTTTATCTACCAAGTTCATGAATATCAATTATGAAAATCAATACACATACATACATACATACATAGTTCAGTTTCAGTTCAGTTTCAGTTCAGTATCATGTATAAAGCATATAAACACGATATCTGAAAATAAAGTAACTTACTCTATCACCAACCCTTACAGATTTATTATTAAGTAGTATTGTTAATGTATGTATTTACAAAAATAAAGTAATCTATGTAGTAAATCAACTGTCTCGTATCCATAATACAAGCTTAGTTGCTTACTGTGGGACTAGATGATGCTCTGTGGAATGTGTGGAGATATATATTATTCACAAAGATAGAATAAAATTTGCCTATAGGCTGGTAACATCGAAATAATATTTCTGATTATTAATAAAATTAAAGTTATTCCCAATGGCATTCAAAAATATTGGAAAAACGGTACAGTCGGTTCAGTCGGGTCGATTTTCACGTTTTATTTAGTGCCGCCGATGTATCCTATTACTAATAAGGATCAAAAGTCTAAGGATCTGAAGAAATTCGTGAAACTTTCTGTTTAACAATTTTTTATTATTGATTCCGGTAAAATTGTTTTATATTTAAATTTCTTTGTAATAAAAATATATTATCTCATTAAATGTTTCGATTATAATAATAATGTAGCTAGACAAGCACTTGTCAGAGTTTAAAAATACAGAATTTGTCAGTTATGTCTGTATTGTATTACATAATTTGTTAAGAATTTAATTGAAACGATTACAGTGTCGTACTGACTTTTATTAGCTAAACAATAAATTTTTATGAGCCATAAAGTTAAACGTTCAGAAATTACGATGTCCGCGATCCGCACACAAATTGGAATATTCTGTTATCTGCCGTGAGATCGGGCGTTGATTACCGAATTTCATTGACATTTTAACGACAGTCATATATGGCGATTCGTGATTGCTTCCGCTTTTTTAATTCATACACGACTGTACCTTTTTTTAACATAGGGAAATCCTCATGGATGCCCGGCAGTGTCCCCAAACACTGCGAGGTTATTATCTAAATGCCGTTTGCTGAGCGACAGGCGAAAACTTTCTGTCAATTTGTACATTATCACACTAAGCGCCTCTTTCACAAACATCAAATAGGCCAAACTGTCATCTAAAGTCACCGGTAACCGGGGATAATGGAGCCGATATATACCTTTGTTTGTACGGTAAACGTCCCATACGTTAAATAGAAAATAATAAAAAAATCGTCTATCGAATGATGCAGTAAACCGAGTGCATAATTCAATATAACAGAAAATGATTTCTAAAAGTAACTAATCAACACTTTACATGTAGTTTGTGAAAGAGGCCCTTAATCGTGTTTTTGGTATCACTTAATTCATAACAGTGGTGTGGTTTGCGATAAGCGACGGTGCTGCCTCTTACGGACAATAACTAAAATTAAAGTGCATCATTTCTGTATGGAAACACGCGATCGCAGGTTGTCCGCTGTTAAATAATAAGGCAGGACTCCTACCGGCTAGATCTTCGTGTCGTAGCGAAAGTCTGTTCAGGGCCCGTATTCTCTATGTGTGGTTATAGACTCGACAATTGTCTACTTTTGTATTCACTAAGCACATGTCAAAATATCTACGACGTTTTTTCCGTAGTTATACATGTCGATGAAGTTATTGGCGCGATATTGTGTGGTTTTTAGTTTGACAAAGTATTATTTTCAATTTAATGTCGACATTGAAGTCGATACGTTTTAAAAAACACAGATAGAGAATAGGCCCGCAGGACCTACAGATATTACCTAGTTGACGAAGGTATTCACATTCCAAACACATCAATGTTCGATTGACGTGAAATTTGGTATACTGTTACTTCGGTGGTAGCCATCTACCATTAAGTGGACCGTCAGCCTATCTGTGTCGTTCATTTTAAAAGTGGTGTAACTCCCTATTTTTAAAACCATCTTTTCTTGTCTAATGGTATCACATTTAGTCTTAACTTTCAATATAAAAGTGAAGTAACTCCAATAGTTGCATTAAAATCCCATAGATGAAAACAATGAATGAATGCTTATATTTTTTTTCCTACACTATAATTCGCAAAAAGCTCGTTATTCTAAAATTCAGTTACAAGGAGATAGTTCACTTTTACAATGAACGACACATCTGATGACCTTAACATAATAAAAAAAATGTCATGTTTACCTATACGAACGGATTTGTTTACCTAATATCCACTGGAACATCAAAATACAAGCTCCAATAAAGCTTCATTGCTCCCGAATGGTTGAAATTCCTTCATTCATTCTCCTTACTCTCGATCTCTTAGCACTAAACTCTGATTTCGACGAGTATCTCTCGAACAACGCTTTGGGGCATCATTACTTCTACATTTGGTGTAATCGTCTTTTTGACAGGTTGTGTTCTTGGCGAAAATGTTAATATCGCATAATATTAATAAAACCGTATTATAAACCGTGTTACAAACAGTTACATGAGTTACATCCTTGTTAAAACATTAATAAAGTGATTTCGGAAATATAATTAAAATTGGATATTATTTTTCTTGTATTTATACATCAAACTACTACAACATGGAACCAGCGTGCCATACAAAACTTTTAAATGTTATGGAACCATTATGGAACATTTAAAAGTGACATATGCGTAGAGCATGAACTGTCATTTATAACAAAACAAACATAATAATAAATACGTAATTTAAAGAAAATGTGACTTTACGTCAACCTATTAGAGTATAAATGAAATAGTAGTTGATCGTTACTACCTTTTACCATTGACTCGTGAAGGCAAGAGTTCGCCATGATTCTGTCAAAGGCGTTCTTTTTATGTGCCGCTTTGGCATTTGTGACGCAAATTCCATTGTAGTATTTCGATGTATTTATAAATTAAATAAGTTTTATTAATCCTTTATTAATTTTTTTATTTTTTATTTATTTTTTATCGCAGCGTAGGACGCCCTTTTACTATTTCAAAGGTTACATAATTCCAAATGAACATCACTCACTACAAAGTATAAAACAAAGTCGCTTCCCGCTGTCTGTCTGTCCTTATGTATGCTTAGATCTTTAAAATTACGCAACGGATTTTGATGCAGTTTTTTTAATAGATAGAATGATTCGAGAGGAAAGTTTTAGTATAAAATTTTCAACGCGGGCGAAGTCGCGGGCATCAGCTATCTACTAAAAATATAGATACAACCCCTGAAAATTTTATAACAGCAAAGATGTCAGGCGTTATATTGCTTTACCCATTTAGTCAGGCGCTACATATCCCTTACTTTTAACGCGGGCGAAGTCGCGGGCACTGAGCTACTCTCAGCTTGTGGATCGATAAAAATATTCATAGCTATACTAACCAAAATAACAATAAAACAATGGGTTAGTTTGAAAGCTGTAAATCTTATTCGATTTTTTTTATTATTATTTTTGAGACCTACCGTCGGATTGGAATATTTCCAAATTCGTCAACAAAGGGATGAATGGAATTTCACTATTGTTGTTCCACAAAAGGAAAGCTCACCGAAAAAGTTTATTGAAAAATTTTAATCCGCTTTTATTCGCCCCTATTTGCACCAAATATATTGTGGCAGCAATATTTTATGATAGCCACTTGATTGATTTATCGGAGGTCAAATATTTGTTATAGAGGATTTTTGTGGTATTAGTCATCGAAATACTACAATGGAATTTGCGTCACAAATGCCAAAGCGGCACATAAAAAGAACGCCTTTGACAGAATTATGGCGGACTCTTGCCTACACGCGTCAATGGTAAAAGGTAGTAACGATCAACTTCTACTATTTTATTTTAAACTCTAATGGGTTGACGTAAAGTCACATTTTCTTTAAATTACGTACTTATTATTATGTTTGTTTTGTTTTAAATGACAGTTCATGCTCTACGCATATGACACTTTTAAATGTTCCATAAAATTCGTAGTGTTTTGTATGGCACGCGGGTTCCATGTTGTAGTAGTTTGATGGTATTAGTATATTAGCTTCGCAGTTATAAAATAAATTTGTAAAACATTTTTTAAGCGGATTACACAGTTGAATTGAAAATATTTTTTTTTATCAAACATCCTAAATAATATTATAAATACGAAAGTGTGTATGTTTTTATTATGTTTAGATGTTTGCTCCTCAATAATGCAAAAACTGTACGGATTTGAATTAAATTTAGCAATTTAGCATTAGTTAATAATTAACGTTATTTAACATATAGGATACATATACGTTATTAATACATTACTGTATTAAGAAATAGATAAATAAAAAAAATTACCTTTGCCGTCAAATGAGTGGTCAAAAAGTTGAAACCACTTTATTGTTCTTTATAATATTAATTTTTTAAAGACTACTTTACTCCAGTGAATATTCCGCTAGATATGTGTGTCTCTAATCTTAGAAACACAAATAAAATAATTTGAAGCAAAATGGAAATTCTATTTTGATAAACTGTCAAATATGTTTTCTTTATTTTCTCTCGATATTATTACCTGAAATTTTACATTGTTCGTTTAACTTCGATTTAATTAAAATAATTTCTCTTTCGCGTTAACTTTTGGTGGTTTCGTGGTCATACCTGTTTTCGTTGTTTTACCTTTGCTTAAATCTAATGAAACAAACAACTTCTTTGCCGTCGAACTTATTATAAAGAATAACTTTTCATTAGAATTGGTTTTGCTATGGTATCAATTTAATTTAATCCATACTTTGCTGAATAGAGTTTGATATTGATCGATGCAGAATAATGGTTGATAAGTTGAATAAAACTTGAATTGATAAAAAAGTAGTGCTTGTTCACTAGAACGCGCGGGCGCGGGCGCGGGCGCGGGCGCGGGTGCAGTCGCGGTGGATGTGGCGTGTTCACATTGACCGCCAGGCGTATCCGCGAGTGTGACGTGTTGTTAGAGGTTGAAAAGATGGATGACGATCTTTTATTTTTAATGATTCACTGATAAACTCTGCACTGAACGACATAATGAAAACGTGCCACATTTCTAGAGACAAGTTCAAACTGGTTTAACTTACCTGACGTCGCTCCACCGCTACTTTCGCCGCACCTGCGTTGTGTACGTAAAGACATGCATATTATATCGCTCCTTAAAAACTAAAGGGCCACAAATCAATATTACACTTTTTACAGGAGAGCTAATCGAAAAAAATATCATTATTTTTTGTATATTTTTTTCTTATTAGATATATATCAAATATATGCATATTATACATAGTTAGAAGCGTATTTTTAAGTAGCATTAAATGTTTTAAGTACTTTTATAAGTAATGGGGGGTGACACCGGGCAGAATCGTGATCAGCAGTGTCGAATTAGTCTAAAAAGTCCCGGTGGCAAAAAGTTTCACTAAATGCCGTTAACCGTTGAAAGCAGGCGTCTTTTGAGATTTCACCGCCAGTCTATTACGCGAGAAGCAACAACACTTATTACTGTGTTTCGGGATAACGGTCCTTCTGCTTCAACCCTGCCACAGACCACCCTGTGAACCCTGCAATAGCTTTTCTAAAAATGTACAATAGGTGGCGCTGTACATAATTACAATTTTCGAAGCCATACCTCTACCATATTACTACAAAACGCACGCTTAATATTAAAGTGACCTAATTAAAAAAATCAGTTTTTTGGGAAATCGCAAAAAACGTTTTGCATTCACGACTTGAGTTGCTTATTTGGATATAAATAACACAAGATGTTAGTTTTTCTTGTACCTTTTTTTCCATAAATATAGAATATGAACTACAGATTTCAGTGAGACTTAAATTTTAATTGAAAACTATTTATTTTGTTTATAAATAGGTTCTCAAAGTTTTGTTTGTAGTGTTAGGTCTTTTTTATACTAAATAGCAGTTCGTTTGTTAAAAATCATAAAGACCCAATTAATTTTAAGTCTTTTTATTACTAACTTCCAATACTGTTTGGTTGTATATTTACGGTTTAAGTCATATTATTACTAAAAATGAAAATATTTTTTTTAGTTAAGACAGTTTAATATAACATTAAAGAACAAAATAGTATTTTTTTCTATTAAAAGATCAATGATTTTGAGTACTTAGGTAACTAGAAGTTTAAAAAAAAGTTATTTTTATTCTAACACATTAAATTATAAAAATGTACTTCAGTGAACATAAAGTAAACATTTTCCTAATTTTTATAATTACAGTCATTAGTATTGCGTACATAAAAATTTATGTAATTACAAAATAAATATATATTTACACTTTTTAATTTTTATACAGAATTTACATAAAACAACAATAATATTAAAAAGAAGTCTTAATGTTTTAGTAATTAATCAATCAGTCTCATGGTAGTATTCTAAGTAGATAAATAACCATCATTTTTGAAATTAATAAGTCTACATCATTTAGGTGTAAGTAGGAATAATTAAAGTAAAAGTAAACATTTAAATGTAAGTGGTCGCTTATAACAGATTGATTAGTAGTACATTAAAAAATCGAAAATCTTCTGTCATCAGGTTTTGCTTTTATATTATAATAGTTGATAGTCCTTTTTAGAGTTTTCTTTATTTTTTTTGTTAATTATGTGGGTGTACCTATTTGTATACTATTATTCTTTTGTTCGGTTTGATTTGGTTTTTGTTTTTTATTTTATTTTTAGCTTTATTTTGTAAACAGAAAAGTTAGCCCATAAGTGGAGTATACAATATTCTAAAAGAATGTTTAAATGTAAATCACTTTTTTTTTACTTATATAAGGATGGTTGTATACTGTTGGCTTCCTAATAAATAAATAAAATAAAATAGAAAACAACAAGGTAGGAACAATAGGTGGAGATAATTACAATAAAACATGGCATACATTTTCAAAAACCTAAATTATTAACATAACGAAAAATTTGGTATATTCATATAAGGTAGCTTTTTTATTATTGAAAAAAATGTGGAAAGTAACTAATCATTAAATAAATTACATTGGATCTGAGTTAAAAGACATCTTAACTTCTTAACAAATAATTAGCCTTAGTTGTTAGTAGTATACTTAGTAGGTTAAGTCAGATAATATTTTAGTTAGATTTATAATATCTTAGTTAGATTTAAATTAGTTCACAAAAATTCACTCCTCCATCTTTACAGCGTCAAAATACTTTGCCTTTGAACAAAATCAATCTTGCTGCTCAACCTGCACCAAAGAAACTGCACTTATCATTATACATCAGTGGTTTAAGTTCACGAGCATTAGTTACAATGTTATTGCTATGAATATAAGACTTCCACAATTTCTTAATTTTTAGCCTTATTTTGTTTCCACATTTCCGGCTGTCTCGTGCGTTTTTTACCTTTAGGCGTGTTTTAGGTGTAGTAGAAACTGTAGAAGTTGCTTTAGTTGTTTCTTCTGTCAAATTATCTGGATTCTCTCTCGTTCTTTTGTTTCATTCTCTTGTTGGGTCGGGTGGTATATTCTCTGTGTTATTGGCATTCAATAGTTCTTTCAAAGTCTCGATGTCAAAGCTATCAGATGAAGGAGAACTACTATTTACTAACCGTTGAGACTGAAGTAGAGGAAGAACTACTACCCGAAAATGAGCTAACAGCCGATGGAAATAGCAAATGATCAACATTTTTGCCACCATCTACGTTGAAATTAGGACTAAAACCTGCGTCGCTTTCTTCTTGATTAATGGGTGACACACGGTAATCTATGGCTGCGTTCTTACGGCTTTCAGTATATTTCAAATACTCGGCGACATTCAAATATCATTGATTATTGGGTTTATTTTATACATTACTATAATCTGTAAGCAAACGTGAAAGGTGAGCATACAAATATAAATAATATACCTTAGGGCAACAAATATTTTACATACCTGGACAACTGTAAACAATAAAAAGTGAATTAGTATATTGCAGGTAACTATAGATAAAGTAACTTATTTCAATGATTTTTACATACCTGGACATCAGAACTTTGCGTTGGAATATAGTTATATTTAGTCTGAATTAACTCCAGAATTTTTTTGATCGTGAAGTAGTCATTCTAATTAAAAAACGAAAATTATAATTATTGGTTAAAAAAGTAAAACCTATTTTGTTCATTTTTTTAGTTATAAATTGACTCAATTATGAAATCGCAAATTGTAAGGAAAATTATTTCATTTTTTTTAGTAAAACACAAACCAAATACTGAATGTTACTATAAACACATCATCATCATTTGTATTAAACAGACTTAAAATTGAAGCCATCCGCACGTACAAATAAACTTACAAAGTTTTTATTATAAAATAGACCTAATTATTATTGTGCTTAAAATTATTCATAATTTTTAATTTTAAACAGACTTAAAACTTAATATACTGTGCAATATTATAAAAAAATTAACATTAAATGGACTCATTATGGATCGAGTCAAAATAAAACAAAAGCAATCAGTAAAACTTACCTCCGATTTAACTTTTAAACAAACTTAATAACTAATAGGTTTCTTTTAAATCAAGTCAGAAGGCGTTTACTTTGTACCGGTTGAACGATTAATGAATGTGTCTGTGTAATTTCAAATGTCACCATCAAAACCCTCTAGTGTAAAAGAGACCGAAAACTTGTAGACCAGTAAAACACTAACTTTTTAAGAGTTTCTTAATCGTAAGCCATAGAGGGCGTAGACATACGGATTATAGTGTATCTAACTCATTTTTGACTTATTTTGAGTTAGGTCACTTTAATACTAAGCGTGCGAAAAGAGCTCATTTGCTTTTTTTGCATCACATTTAAACCACCAGACCGTAATTAAAATACATGAATGCTGCGAGAGTTGCTATGAATGAGTTACCCATAGTAACCCCGTCTCCCATCTCCCAGCCCGCTCTACCGTGAATTCATTCCGTTTCAGTGGTTTGCCTTCGCCGAGCGGCCCCGCTTTGAACCTTATTTTCCACTATGGACTTTGTTTTCTTGCTATTCAGATATTTGTTTAGACGCAATATGAAAATATGTGATGTGAAATGTAAGAAACAATATTTATAACGTTCTACCAACATTAATATTATAAAGAGAAAATATGTTTAACGCCCGTCGCGAAAACGGTGAAACGCGATACCTTAATTCGCAAAACGAACAACTCCACTTTTGGTTGAAAATGACTTTTTGATACGGGAGAAACTTAATGACAATTAGAATTTAATTTTTAAAAGGACTATCGGTTATTACGAGCCATAATTTCCAATGTAAAATTGTCTTTTTTCTTTTCTCGTGTCATACAAAAACAAAAATAACGTTTTTAGTCTCCCCTGTAAAGTTTTACTCAGAGGAGTTGTTTGATTAGCAAATTAAGGTATCGATATGCATCTTCTGAGTGAGCTCGCACCATCGTTAGCCTCGTATTTGCTGGCCAAGAGCAAACGCATCTGTGCCAATATAGGTAACGCCCGCGACTTCGTCCGCGTTGAATAAGAAAAAAGTAGCCTATCCTGTGTCCCGTACGTTTAAATAATCAGTTGATTCGTTTAAGAGTTATGGAGGAACATAACATAGTTACATACATACAGAAAAAAATTCTAAAAATGATCAATTTAGTTTCAGTATCATGTATAGAACCTATAAACACGATATCTCTTAAAACAAAGTAACTTACTCCATGACCAACCCTTACAGATTTATTATTAGTATTGATAATGAAGAGAAAAGATTTGTGTTTTCGTACTTTTGTTTGTAATGAATAAACTACTGGACTAAAATTCTCACCTAAAAAGACGATTAGTAATTTTAAAATCCTTGTGTAGTTCTTAACTCCTAACCGACTAACCTTCAAGACTAATTACTTCTTATTCTTGTACTATAGACCTAAAATATTAATTAATTATTACAAAGGACGGTTTCAAGCTTCTCAGTTACAAACAGTTTAATTAAAATTTTAATTATAATTAATAATACTATTGTTAGTTTAGCGGCGTGATTTAATTATAATGTCGCGCAGCCTACTCGCGGTTTTTGATTACATTATATATAATAAAATAATATGATACCTAAATTTTATTGTTTGCAAAATTTGCGGAAATATTTTTCTTTCCTATGTGTTTGTTTTATACTTTATTGTCGCAGGGTCTCAGGTTCAATTCTCAGCTGGGCCAACTTTCGATATGAACGTTAAGAAAAAGAAGCAATTAAAGCATTTTGACCAGTGCAATTTCGAATTGAAAAATCCTTTTTGTGTTGGATAGTCCATAAAATTTATTGAGAACGGCTAGGCTTGAACATTTTTAACATTTTGAACGCAGACGAAGTCGCGGTCAACAGCCAGTTTTATATATAAGAAGATATGATTTATAAAAATCAGTACAACAAACAATAAAATCCAAGCAATTGACTGCTCAGGCTAAAAGGCAAGTGGCCATTAGTGGTTCCGTGATGAGCCATAAAATCGTGCGTGGTAGATGCGATAAAAGTCGTTATTGCTGTTCTAGTGTCTTACCGACTTGAGTTTTCTTTACAATTTATATGAAGATAAAGACATAATAGTCTATTAGTAAAAATTATTTTAAAAAATCGTGACAACAATCGGCACAACAACAATAGACGTGCGGTCCTCCAATGTGCGCCGGCCTTTAAGATTTAAAAGTTTAACAAACTCAAGCAGCTTACCAATTCCATACTACGTAATTCCATGATTATCTATTTATAACAACATGACATTTCTGAGACATAATTTACATTATAGTAATGGTAGGGGATCCACGATGCTAAATGTGGAGTCACTCGAGCGTCGTGGGAACCTATTGGATTGTGTAGATTAGATGATGATAGGAAGAAAAAAAAGGTTATATGATGTTTTTCTTTTCAGCGGTGGGGTGAGCGTCTACAGGCGTTCAAAATTTTGTAGGTGCTGTATTTAAAAAAATCCTCCATATAATCGTCAGATTAAGAATCAGCACGATCAGGAATTCGGGCTGAACCGTCTGTATGAAAATCTGACGCGCTCGAGTAGGTATTACGAAATGGCAATCGTCAAAAATCTTTTTTGCATTTTCAAAAAGCTGCCACGAGCTTGCGTTACACCCGAATTGTCAGAATTTTAAATGGGAGTTTAGTTTAGGTTCACTTAACATACCCTCTGAAAATCTGACGCGCTCGAGTTGTATTTAAAACTTTACCCCAAACCCCACCAACTCCGTTATCGTTATCGGAGACAAGTTGGGAATATACATTGGCAATATCTGACGCGCTCGAGTAAATCCCAAAATCCCCTCTTCGGCTCCCCTACCATAAGTTAAGATCACGAATTCTCCCAAATATCCATATAAGCAGCTTTTGCCAAAACAAACTTTTCAAATGAATTCAATAAGAAAGCTTACAATTATAGAACAATAAATTCTACTTATTCTAAACTCGTATAGTCTGGTTAGGCAGGCGTTCATCACGATTTATGGTAAGTTTATGGTGTAGTAGCTGCTCTTAATGGGCGGTTTACGATCTCAAAATACACTAGCGGCCGAAGGAAACTATAAAGTTTTAGCATTATTTTAATGGACGCTAAGATGTCTCGACATTACTCGTAACGTTCAAGAGTTAAGGTTAGGTATAAACAAACTTTTTAAAAAAACTTTTTAAAAACAAACTTTTTATTTAAGCGCCCTAAAAAGAAGAAAATAATCTTTAAATTAAATATAAAAGCTTGTCGCGAGATTTACCTGTGTACTAACTAGTCTTGCCTAATTATATGAAAGAAATTTTTCCTATAAAATATGCAAATCTCTTCTAAAATTATACATATAAAATTTCATCAAAATCGGTTATGCCTTTTCGAAGGAGTATGGCAACTAACACTGAGACACGAGAATTTTATATATTAGAAGACTAGCTGCTGCCCGCGACTTCGCCCGCGTAACTGTAAATTACATATTAAAACCTTCCTCGAGAACCACTCTATCCATTGGTGAAAACAGCATAAAAATCGATGCAGTAATTTTTGAGTTTATCGCGAACACAGACAGACGCGGCGGAGGACTTTGTTTTATAATAAGTAAGGATAATGAGGAAAGAAGTTTTGTATTTTTGTATATTTGTTATGAATACACTCAAAAACTAATGGGCCGATTGTTGGCGACAGTGGTGGTTCAAAGAGTCTTTTGTACGTTTTTTTCCGCAGAGGCGAGATGGTTAGCACACTTGCAATTTTTACAATTAATTAACAAACAACAGATAAACATGGATGACAAGACGATATTGACAAGTGCGGACGTCGATCGAACAGTGTGCCACAAAAACCGCTAGGTGGCGTGTGAGAAGAGTCATTGGCTGCGCGTAGCCGGCGAAGCATGCGCAGTGCCATCTCGCCTCCCACAGGACATATTTATTCTAAGAAAGATACTATACACAGATTACATAATATAAATTAGAAACACACAGAACACAATAATTACAACAGACACAGATAAAATACAATTAGGTGTGGCTGAGGTGGGTATCCTCAACACCGATTTTAAAAATTCTTTCACCTCTAGAAAGCTAAATTAACAGGGAGTAAGAAGGCTATGTGTTATAAGGTCACGCGGACGAAGTCTAATACAACAGCTAGTTATATTAAAAATTGGTAGGTACTCAGTTCATATTAATAAATTCGGACATGAAACAGAATTTTGAATCAAACCTATCTTTCCCTATATTTAAGTAGGAACAAAAATTTAAATTAATCATTTAGCTTGGCTTACTTAGTACTCATTTATCCCTCAATTAAGGCAGACAATTATTAGCCGTTTACAAGGCAACAGTATTAAATGAACCCTTTTTGGGGTACAGTAATGACCATCCCAGTTTTAACATGCGAAAATGTGGAAACCAAGCGAGGAGTTAACTAATGTGACTTGTTTTAAATAACGGAGTAAGTGACAAAAAATTTTTTTTCATAGTATCTACCGAGTATAAGTAAATAAAAAAAAAATTAATGATATACAAACTATTACCAATGTATATTACAATTATTAGTTACACCATTCCTAAATGGAGAATGGCTGGACATATTTTTAGATTAGATTTGTTGTATATGTGTTTGTACCGAATAGTAGAATAACTTTTAAAAAGTCTGAAAAATTTACGAAAAAAAAAAATTTTTTTTGTAGATTTTATATGGAACGGGTTTTTATTCTGAGATGGTAAGAAGTTCGCGGGGTCAGCCAGTAGTAGTAGTAGGTAAAAAATTGGAAGTTTAAATTAAAAGAAAAAAACATCGTGAAGATAAATGTGTTGTACGGACATTGTTATAATGAAGTTGTTTTGAGGACTTTTATATGAAAATACTAATAATACTCGTAAATCTGTAAGTGTAGGTATTGTATGTATGCATGTTCCTCCATAACTCTTGAAACGATATTAACTGATTTTTATGAAACTTGGTAGATATTTAGACGTACAGGACACAGGATAGGCTACTTTTTCTTTTTCAACCCGGACAAAGTCGCGGGCTCCAGCTAGTAGTTAATAATTCTGAAGAATTCATTTTCAAACTGCCCACTGCATTTCGCAGTCATCTGATCCACCCCTCTTTGTAATATTAGAGCTGGTACACACTAGGCGTTTTCAAGCGCGCGCTTTGCTAACGCGCGCTTTGAGAATTATAAAGTTCTAACTCAACACCAAGCGTTCAATGTGTACTCGCTCTAAGAACTTCATAGTTCTCAAAGCGCGCGCTTCAAAACGCCTAGTGTGTACCTCTCTTAGTATAGAGGTTCGCAACGTTTGTAACCTACTTTGCATTGCTACTAAGGTTTATCTATGCAAATAATATAAATCCTATAATTATATAAACGGCTCAAACGACACGTTCAGTCAACAAAGGTCCGTGTTCTTTGTTCGAGAGGTTCTATCAGATTTGTGTGAGTTTGAATGGTGTTCGTAATAATGAATGCTATATTTAGTTTCAAAACTTACTTTGTCTGTTCTTAACATTTGAGTTACGTGCCGTTCACTTCAATTGATATGGTCTGATCCAGGCTTAATCACATGACTGCCTATACTAATAATATTAATAGATAAAGTTTTAATGATTGTCTATTTGTAACTATGTCCAGAAACACGAGTGTCACAATGTTCTTATTATTAAGCTATATTAAACAAAATTGCGCAAATTTTGATGGACCGCTTGATCAAATCAATCAAATTAAAATCAAAATAAATTTATTTATCAATTAGGTTTCTCGAAGAAACTCTTATGATCGATATTATAAATTTAAATTTGCCAGGGATTCGGAAAAAAAGCCAAGATGGCGATCCTGAGAAGAAACCCCGAAAGAAACTCAGGATACTATTCTTTTTGTCATCTTTAAAATATAAAATTACAACAATTACACTTAATTTTAAACAAAATCAAAGTAAATATACAATACTTAACATAGTATGAGCTCCGAATCGCTTAAATCCAGGCTTCATTTTCGCTTTAGTAATCAGTGATTTTATAATAGCCAGTGGCTACCATCACCTATAGCCCATCATAATAGGATTAGGATTAGGTAAGCATAGGGAAATCTAGAGTACATTTCCCTACTTCCCTTACTCACTCACCGAAACATGCTATTACTCGAATCTGAGTATATATTCTTGGATTTTAAATAAAATAGGAAAAGCAACGTATTAAAATTAAATCCTCGCCTTGAAAAACTTCCTGCATCCACAAAACTCATATAGGCAAACCATTCGAATTCAATACTACTTACATGTTAGTGGTAGATATATGATCTTCACTGGTAGTCATCTCGCTCCCTTGACAACATTACTGCTCCGTACGTGTCGGTATTTCGATAGGCGCAACAAACTCCACACACATACCAAATAAACAGTAGTGTAGGTACTGTTTATTTCTCAATAGGTACCCATTTTTTTTCTGTTTTATTCCTTGAATTATTTATTGAAAAACAATTATAGAAATAACTGTAACTGTTCCAAGGAAAGTGGAGTTAGTGCCATAACGACATAGCATACGTAAGTTCAAAACTCGATCGGTTCTGGATCTCAGAAAGTTTTAGAATATTTTTTTTGTATATTACAAAAATAAGATTTTAAGAGGTGTCCAGTCTTCGACAAAATCAAGATGGCTGCTGGAATATTTTTATAATTATTTTTATTGTTCTCAGACAAGAAAGTGAATCAGATGAATAAAAGGAACTGTTTTACTTTATGTACATCGACATTTCAAACGTTTCAGAATGCCAATTATCTCAGTGGGACTGAAGTGAAATGGACCGAGCAATAATGATCAGGTCCGGTCCGGTTTCTTTGAAATACAAGAGAATCCGGTTATAGAGTGCTAATACCCACCATTTCAGAGCTTTGGAACCAAAGAGCACTGAAACGCGTTCAAAATTATATCCCATGTAATTAAAATAACTCTAACAAACAATATAAGCTAGATTAACTTAATAACATAACATGACGATCCTTGGTTTTGATAAAACTAAAAGTCTTAGGGGTCCCATGTTCAATTCCTCAGGACAAAAACTCATGCTGAAAGATGAGATGATAGATGTCGCCACTATAAAACAGTTAATAGACTGTCAAACAACGTATACTGTGATACGTTTAATACGTGATGTTCGATCTTCGCCGAGACGTCGCTCGTCGAGGAGATTGTATTTGCATACATGGATTGGGAAGGGTTGATCTCGTGGTTTGTGTATTTACAAAACGTACTATCTCTCATAGGAAGTTATATGGTTTATGGGTGTAATGAAAAACGTAAAATAAATTGAGAATAACCTATAACGAAACCTCTCGCTAGAGAGTAGTATATTCTTTGCTCGAAACTTTGTTTTGAAACAGTCATTAACATTTTATATTGGCTAAGGAGATACCGTATCCATCAGCTAGTGATGTAAGGAAAAATGTATAAAATTTTCCAAAAAAAGAGACCCCAAGACCCTAAGAATTGAAAGCCAAATCGGCAATTCCAAAAATTTTGGTAACTTCAAACCGTCTCCTTTTAGTAATAATATTAAAATTTTAAGTCAATGTCAAAGTTGTAATGTCACTTAACTTAATAATCTACGCTTAAATTTTGATCAACTTAAGTACCCTAACTTTAACACTTCATTATGTTAAATTGACTTTGTTCAAAAATACCCAACAAAAAACGTGACAAAAGTTTCAGTATTTAAATTAGGTGTTAAGGTACAAGGCGAATGTGAGCGAAATGCTTCGATGGAATTATTTTTGACTAGCAATCCATCCCCGGCTTTTTCTGCAAAAAACACCAACTTTCCTCTTTTGTGTTTTTTGTTAGTTAGTGAAAACCCAATTTAAATCCGTTGGTTGCTTTACAAGTAGGTACGAGTAGCAAAGAAACAGAGAGAGTCACCATTAGCCTATCTCCCAATCTTAGCATAAAAAAATAAAAATAAAAATTTTGTGGAGTTATTACTGTTGTTGTCAATGAAGTCTGTAAAAAATAAGTTCATGTAATTTCAAAATATCTGTGACCTATTTCAATGTTAATCACGTTTGTATAAAACGCCTTTAGGCGCCCGAATCGGTGCCTTATTCAAGAGGTAGATCAAATATTTAAGCGGCTGATTTCTTAACGAACCGTATTAGGGAATTATTAAATCACGTGCGCAACGTCAAAGCGGATATTCATAATCCACTTGCACCTGATCCCCTCGAATGAAATAATGTTTGTTTGAACTGTGCTAAATCTCTGAATTTGAACGGCTTGTATGAGATGGTTACTTGTGGGATTATAAACGTAAAATTCTGTATTAAGGCGCTTAGTACCGTCAAATGGGTACCTAGTCCCTTAAGCGTACTCCTCGTTTAGCTAGACCAAAATCGGGGGATACAGTGTGATGCTGCAGTGGTGTAAAATTTAATTACACCACTCGAAGGATATAACATTTTTTGGTATATATAGTTTATTTGGATTCGTTGGATATATACATATAATACGCTCATAATCACGGACAGGACTATTGTCGTCAATAAGCCTGACGTCTTGGTTATTGGCCGATCCCAGCGCCGGACGATAATTGTTGACATCGCTGTCCCACATGACGAAAACCTCATGAAAGCCGAAAAAGATAAACTTACTGAATACATAGATTTAGCTCACGAGGTGAGATGTTTATTCGACCACGTCGTCCTGATAGTCGTATCAGATAACGGTCGAAGCGAAGAGCTTCGACCAACACCTCGAGAAGCTCTCACTAGATGGCTGGACCAAGGGACAGATATAGAAGGCGGTACTTCTTGACAAGGCACGAATTGTCAGGTGGTTCCTCACTCTGCAGTTTTCTGAATTGCCACCGCTGGATTTAAAGCAAATTTATAGAAGTATTCACCTTAAAAACATTACCTAACTTAAAAGCGTGTTTGTTTTCATATTTTACTAATGCAAAAAAAATAAAAAAGTTATACGACTTTTGCGTATAGAAGTACATAATATGTCAGAGTTATTACTGTAGACATTTTACGACGTGTCGTCGTACTCGTAAAGATAATAAGTATGTTACTTTAATTTTAGATGCTAAAGTACTCAACAACATCGGATTAGTGTACTTAATTTTTATGTACCTACTTGCAATGTGTTCAGTAGAATATAACTATGAAATAACAGCACGTGTGCTGCTATGATTGTCATAATCATCATCACAGCCGCTTCACTGCTGGATACAGGCCTCTAGTAAGGCTGCAAATCCGTTTAGGTCTTCTTTGCACCTGGCCGCAGGGTGTCAATTCTGCGCGCTGCCCTTTCCGGTTTGTGGTCTTCATTCGACAACTTAGCCCATCGGTTATCTACTATGCGACAGATGTGACCGGCTCATTGCCACTTCAACTTGCTAATTCTTTTGGCTATGTTGTCTGCTTAGTTCTTCGGCGAAATTTAGAATTTCTGATCCTCTCCACCAAATAAACTATGAGGATAGCTCGCTCCATAGCCTCCTGAGCGACCCTAAACTTGTGGATCAGGCCTACTATAACTATGCCAAATCTTATTTCCCTGTCATAAACTGTCATGTCAAGGTGAACGGGGTTCTTGCATTACCCAAGTTTTGTCTGTATGTATTATATAGTTTTGCTCAACCAAACAAGGGACATGACTAAACCTCGCGTTATGTGATAAATGATGATGGTACATGGCATGATGATATGATGATATTTCGGTTAAGCTAGTCGGTTTCGGTTAGTCTTCTCGGTTAAGCTCGGTTCCCGTCGGGCAGTCGTCCACGGTCTACAACCCATTACATCACTATGACAAATGAGCTATTAAATAACAATCTATCATCAAACATTATAAACTATCTCCCAACTTTTTATTGAGTCCAACTACGCTATATCTTCGGTGTCTTCATCGGACTTTATCCTTTTTCAAAATTATCCTTTATCAAAAATATATGAAAATGCTTTAGATAAAGTACTAAATTCGATGCAGATGTGTAAGCTGCATACTAACTTTATGTATATCGCATAGTCACAAAGTTAAAATGTGCTGTAACCTCCTTTTTTTTAAAGAGGAATCTATCATGGCCGGTGGGTTAGGGCCATGAAAATAACGCTCGAAGCGAATTCGCTATGCAGTGCAAGCGTCAGCGTTGAACGCTTCGAGCGGTGGTTTCGTGGCCCACGCATAAGAGGCGTTGAAGCTATGTGGACAGTTTATTTATACACCGATCGATGTCTACCAAGATTATAAAGAGACCTAAAACCGATCGTTAAACGAGATTTTATAAATATATACACTTCAGTAGTGCAACAGAAATATTGACTACTTTTGGTCGCGATTTCATCTAAATCTTTAGGAATCAGTACTTTTTCGTAGATAATAAGTACCCCATATCATCTTTAAGTATTGCTCATGCATCAAAATTAGTCCAGCTGTTTCGGAGATCAACTGAAACAAACAGACTGACCGACCGACAGTCAAAAAAGTTTTTATATTTTTTATTATACTTAACATCCTAATAAAACTTATAAAAAATATAAAATTATAAACCTAGCCTATCGCCCCGTGCCCGCTTGGCGTTGATTTCTTGGACACCTGTATATTATAGAACAAAGTTCCGCATCTGTATTGAACGGAGTTACATGGTTATCACTAATAATTGGCAGAAAAAAAATTGCACCCGTGCGAACCCGGGAGCGGGTCGCTAGTATAAAATAATCTATAGCATAACTCTTAATATCAAACTCTCTCATAACCAGACCAAAAATACGCAATTTTTATATTCATACCCAACATAATGTAAAAAGATTGAGTAGGTTGTTCAGAGACACCTGGCTAGAACGTATCAACTCTAATTATAACATTATTTATACGCGGATTGATGAAGGGATAAAACAAACAGGACAACTTTTGCCGAAGGCAAAACTGAATTTCGGGTTTGCGTAAACAAACATGAAGGGTTGGATAAAATAAATCCGCGAAATATAGTATATCGCGAAATATAGTAGACGTTCAGGTGTGTTTTCCCATAAATGCTGTTTACATCATTGGTTTACATAATATTCATACACTTTGAAGGTATTGCATCAATATCTTTTGTGATCAATGGATCACAAAAGATATTTAATGTATCTACGATATTTAAGGTATCTGCGATATTTAAGGTAAGTACTTTCCCTTCATGTCTCATAGTCTTGGGACACCCGGTATACCCAAATATTACAAACAGATGTGCCTCTCATCAACAATCAGGATACAAAACAGACATGAAAATACTGACAGTAGGTAACAACCCTCAACGAACGAAGTGTCAATATTTACTGCGTCACAGCATAAAATATGTCGATCTAACACCGAATAAAGAACAAATAAAAAAAAACCTTTCCTCCGAAACAAAAATACGGTGTAATAGATAAAAAATCCCGACCCCACAATGACAAGCATACAAATGTTGCCGACGCAGATTTCCACAAATGTATGTGCATATATTTCATTTTCCTGTGCCCGGCTAGTAAAAGAATCCTGACATATTATTTTGCATATTTTCCACACAATATTTACATTTATTATTTTTTTGTAGCCACTTTTTATGAAAAGAGCGGTGGGCAGGTTGGATGGTCTATTTGTTGGTCGATTATCTTCGCTCTCTAAAGGTGCGTACCCACTATGTTCGCGCACCAACAACACAAGCACGCACCAAAGCGTGTGCTCCAAGCGGTGGCGGTGCTCCAAGCACAAGTTGTGATGCGCGTAACGTCTACACTTGATTTGTTGCAGGTGCGTGATGCACGATTGATGCGCGAACATAGTGGGTACGCACCCTAACACAAGTAACTAGGGCTTGCAAAAGAGGGGACGCTTCGTTGCGTACTTCGGAAACGAAGAGAGAACGCTAAAAGAAAGCTTGGCGATTGGACAAAATAAACGTTTGACGTTACAACAACCAATCACCAAGCTTTCTCAGCGTTCTCTCTTCGTTTCCGAAGTACGCAACGAAGCGTTTGCATCTGAAACAGAGTTCATAGTATTCATACCTACGATATTTTTTTTTTTTAATGGCGCCCTTCTGTAAACGGATGGCTACGGCGGCCAGACGGGCTGTCCAATTATTACTGTGTCCAGTGAACTGCCAGTGCTAATAGGATGTTGATTTACAAAAAAATATATTTCATATTTATATTTTCACATAAAGTTTAATATAGGTTACTAGCAAGTGCCTGCGACTTCGTCCGCATTGAAAAATAAATATTAACATAAGCAATATAACGCCTGACATCATTATTTCTATTACACTTTTTCCTAGCGTCAGTTTTCTTAATTTTTTATTATCTCTCGTGAACACTACTTTTTTCTGGATCAAAGGCAACCCTATGTCCTTTCGGTATCCCTGATAACGTGAATGCAAAATTTCATTATGGTCAATTGATTAGTTAAGGCGTGAAAATGAAACTGAACATCATGAAATTTTACATACAGGTTGTCAGGGATACAGGGAAGAACATAGGGTCCACCTTTAATCTAAAAAAAAGTACTGTTCCGTGGGACCAAAATCTAAAAAAAAACCTAACGCCCGGCCAAAGTGTAGTATCAGCAATACAGATGACAAGCGTTATAATATTGCTTATTTGTTTTTTATTTCTCAACGCGGACAAAGTCGCGGACACCAGCTAGTAAAAGATATGAAAAGAGCTTTAAAAGAAATGTCTACGGAAAAGAATTCGTTAGTGTACCGAAGAAAGGGCTTCCTTTATCTCACAACTTGCTTGACTTGCTTCCTGGAGCACAATAGCCTGTATTTGCTAACTTCACAAGTACAAACGTCACAGACAATAGTTAGACGTTTGATTTCTATTCTTGTTGGGACATGTCGCTTGAAAATTTCATGCTGTGAGTCTCTGTATAAATAGCAGTTTTTAAGTAATGTTTTGGTAACGTATATGATAAAAAATAGGCAATTATTTTAATATTAAAAGTGCTCTATTGCAATTTGAAAAATGATTAGTTTTTATGCATATTTTTTTTTAAATCTATTTGTACAAGTTGTACTTATGTTACCGAAGTAAATAAAAATAGTTTTTAGAATTTTTGTCTCAAGTGTCTCAGTTTTTAGAAGTGCACGTTAATCTCAGAAACGGCTGAACAGATTTGGATGTAATTTGGCACACAGATGGTTTATTACCTGGATTGACATATAGGATACTTTTTATCCTGAAGAAATGTTTTCAAAATGGGATTCAAAACGATTCAAAAATTCAAAACGAACTACAGCGCGTACGAAGTCGCGGGCACAGCTAGTTGTTCAATGCATTTGTTTTGAAGTGTAACTCTATAAAGATCGCATATAAAATCATATAAAATATATTTTTTTAAATTTGATATCTCTTGATTATGAATAGACATGTCCACATAATTAAAAGTTACAAAGACCAATTATGTATCATCACTAGATAGTATAAAACAAAGTTGCTTCCCGCTGTCTGTCTGTCCCTATGTATGCTTAGATCTGTAAAAGTACGCAACGGATTTTGATGCGGTTTTTTTAATAGATAGAGTGATTCTAGAGGAAGGTTTTAGTATATAATTTTCAACCCAGGCGAAGTCGCGGGCACCAGCTATCTACTAAAAATAAAGATACAACCCCTGAAAATTTTATAACAGCAAAGATGTCAGGCATTATATTGCTTTATACATTTAGTCAGGCGCTACACATCCCTTACTTTTAACGCGGGCGAAGTCGCGGACACCAGCTAGTCAGATATAAGGTGAAAACAGTATAAATTTGATCAAGTGAGATCGCTGCCAAGCTCTGCCTTGATTTTATATAAAAAAATATACATTACTAGGTACTCATGTTTGTTAAAACTAAATAAGAACTGTATTTTGTGCAACGAGAAATTCTATTTTAAAATTGTTAAACCCACGTGTACGAAATGTAAGCTAAAGCCCAGATTTAGGTCAACGCTTCCGATAAACACTTCCACTAGAGGGGGTAGATTTGAATTAATCCAAATTAACATTCAGTTATTCATAAATAATCTAATTAAAACCCGAACAAAGTCAGGCCAATCTGCGAACAGAACAATAGGTATATAATCATTCTAGACCGCTTTCACAATGTTTTTAATAACAGTGAAGGCTTTGAAGGTATATACGTCCGAGAGAATGAAATCATACTGTTTAAAAATAAAGTTCTTTGAGAAAACTCTAAGGTATTTAAAAATTTTAAACATAATCTTTAAGACTGAAATAAACTAGATGATAATGTATTGAGGTAATTAATTGTAAGATACATTTTTTATATTATAAATAAGTATAGGTATTATTTCTTATAGTGTATAGAATTATTTCTTTTTGGATAAAATGTGGCAGACACATCGCTGCTTAAAAACTAAAGGGCCACTACAGAAGAGCTAATCAAAAAAAATTCAATTATTTTTTGTCAATTTTTTTCTTATTAGATATATATCAAAAATATATGCATATAATACATCGTTAGAAGCGTATTTTTAAGTAGCATTAAATGTTTTAAGTACTTTTTTAATAAACTGAATACTAGAAGAGATATAAGCATATAAGTTACTTTTAAATATATAAAAAATTAACAAAATATACTAAATATGGAATAAAACAACCATAAGTCTTTTGCAACATACAATATGAAGGATTGTGGTTATATTTTTGGAATAAAAACATTTTTGGATTTTTTGTTTTATGGCCCTTTAGTTTTTAAGCAGCGATATACATATATACATTTTGGTTGTAAGTTCTCTATTTTCAAATACAAAATCGCTGTAGGAAAATATATTTCTAAGTATGATTTAAGTTGACGAAAATATTAATTAACTTAGTTTATAAACAAAGAGGTGGCCGGCCGGGGGCTCCTTTCTTCTGAAAATATTGTATTTTCCTTTGTTTATTGAGACCGTGACGGGTAATTTTTAAACTTTGCACCGTGCAAAATATACCCGCCGGCTTTGAAAGTACGAAGAGACGGCAAAGGGATTAAAAAACTTTCGCGTTCATTTGTTTTTATTATTGTTGTTCCTCAAACGACAAACAACTCAACTTGCAACGCGATTCTAACTCTTATGCTAGAGCATAATAAAGTTCATTAACTCGGGTGTTTTAAAAAGTTCACCAGAATCCTCTTATTATAAAAAAGTAGGTATGTTTGAAATTTAAGATTAGTTAAGATTTATTATATTCACTATATTATGTAAACATTAACTTGTTATAGCCTAATTTAAGAGCGGGTATAAAGAGAAATAGCCAATCCTAGATTTGAATTTTATCTAAGTAAACAAAGTCTAATTTAATTAATTTTTTAAAATAGATAAATACATTATAAATGAAAGTGACGACTGTAACAGAAAACATAATATAATGAAATTTTCTCGATAGAAAAAAATCACCAAGTGAGCTTTCATTTCCATCGATTTTAGTTTTATTTTCAAAATGACACACATTACAAAGCTAAAAGTGTATCAGTAATTTCACTTCACATATTATCAAAGGCTGTATGTAACAATTTTTCTTTTGACATTGTAGTTTACGAACAATTAATATTTAATACTTTTGGCACATACAACATTTTTTTTCAGCGAGATGCGCTATCTTCAGTCGCATGTTGTGCGTAGTTCTACGTATTTTGTGTCACTGTCATGTCCTAGGGGCCACGCGGGTGAAATTACAAATTTTGTTTGCGTTATACCCACTCTTAAGGTAGCCTTCGATATAATTTTCAAGGCTTTTCCGACATTTTCAAACTGTTTCGAGGTTATAAAATGCGTTTACACGCATCTTATAACCTCGACATACCTTTACAGCTAAGCGTGATTTAAAAATACTACCTGTAGTAGGGCCCAAAAGTACATTATATGAACAAATACTCAAAGAGAGCTTTTCACAAAAAATTTGACACTTTTTGTAGAGACAAAAATCTTTGTGTGTCGTAACTAGTACACTCATTAACTGACATTAATAATTTGTCACAATTTTTTGTAAGGATACGTATTAAAATTTATTAAATAAAATTAGAGAGCGAAAAACCGAAAATTAAACATTAACTCGCGCGTGAATTTTTTTATCTTATTATAGCTAAGAATAAAATTATGCCAAATCTTATTATTTTGTTATTACTATCAACTTCTTCATGACATTTCTTCCATTATAAGGCTGAATTGTGTGACTATTAAAATATCGTTGGGAAATACTGTTCATATTAATTGTTATAGTTATGCATTATGTTGTCATTCTATTTTGTACTATCGCGGTCAATGGAGCAGACCCACTTTTCATACAAATTTGTCTAACGTTGAATTGAGGTTGTCATAGTAACGTAAATGTTATAATACGAAATACGAGTAGGTATTTGAAGTAGGAACAAAGATAAATACAAAATGTGCACACGAAATTGTTCCTTACGGTGGGACTGCTCACTTGACCGCGATAGTACAATTTCTAATTTTCTATTTTGTAATTTATTTGTGTATACCTTAAAAGTGCCTTGTATTACCTATACCTATTATAAGTTTTGTGTTAGTGCTGTTGGTGTACCTTTTAAAAAAAAAATAATATTCCTAGCCCCTAAGTTGTATGTCCAACAGGGTCCATAACAATGGTCTTAATAAATTTTGTAACATCTATATACAGTATGGTTTTGCAATAAATGATTGATGTTTTTTGCTTTTCGCTTTGACAGAATCTCAAGAATATGGAAGAAAAAATTAATAAAAACAATTCATACTGTTGTATGTATGCATTCATTAAGTAGACAAATGCAGATAAATAGATCTATTGCCAGACAAAAGTCTACCTAACTGCAATACGAGTTGAGTTAAGTTAAATAAACTTAATCACACAATGCAATGGACGAAGCTAACTACAAGTATTATCACTTTAACCTGGAAAAGCTTGACCAGCAGTAAACATCGCTTCCCACCAAGCCGCAATTTAATTATGGAATTTCCTGGAATTCAGAGAAATGAGATTAAATTCCCCCAAAACACATTTGAGCACGTTAAAACTGTGGACATTTGAATGAGAATTGGAATTCCTTCTACCTTTTACTATGGAAAAGGTCAAAGCGATAATCCGATTAAGGAAATTTAAACACTCTATTTACTTTCACACTAGCTCTCGGTGGCTTCCAAGGGAACGCTTCGCTTAAATAAGAACAACAATCCAAAATAAATTTATTAAATTTAACTCATAAAAATTGGACTGTGGCAAAACAACATTCTGTGGCAAATCAACAATTGTGGCAAAACAACAAGAAGCCGCCTAAATATTGCGCCCTGAGGTTTAAACAAATCCGTTCAAAGGTTTACGCGTAATTGATTGACAAACATACAAAATTCTTCACAAACATTCATTCGCTGGCTTCTCGATACCATTATCTTTTTCGTTTGATATATCAATCCAGAAAAACAATTGAAAGTTTCTAAGAATTCTAGTGGGTAATTATTATCAATCATCAATACTAATAATAAATCTGTAAGGCGCTACGCCCACATGAAAAGTCGAGGTGCGTCGAGGCGCGTCGCGGCGTAGACGAGGCGTGAAGAGTTGCGGCGGAGGCGGCTATGCTTTCTTTACACAGTCAACTTCACTTACCAAGAAATCACTTACCAGTTTCGTTTAATTGTTGCGCTATTTCACCCCATTTTTGGTCCTGTTTGTTTCTATTGCTATAGTCGGAACGTGTCTGGCCATAATGACACGGGTTACATCAAACAAGTTCGATGATTTTTATATTTAGATCTAGATCGTCTGACATTTTACTTTTATTTAATAAATACACGACCACGTCTAAACACAGCCGCAAACAAAATGCCGCGCCCGTTCGGCGACGCTTGGCGACGCTTCGCGCCCGCGCCGCGACTCTTCGCGCCTCGCCTCGGCTCGCCTCGGCGCCGCCTCTCCAGTGGGCGCACAACCATTGATTTCTATAAGAAAGCTAGAGGCGGTGCGCCGCTTATGCGCCCGTTCCTCGACGCGACGCGACGCGACTCTTGTGTGGGCTTCGCGCCTAAGGGTTGGTCATGAAGTAAGTTACTTTGTTTTCATCACTGATAACAAATCTGTAAGTGTAGGTATTGTATGTATGTATGTATGTATGTTCCTCCATAACTCTTAAACGAACTAACTGATTTTCATGAAACTTGGTAGATAAACATTTAGACGTACAGGACACAGAATAGGCTACTTTTTTCTTTTTTAACGCGGACGAAGTCGCAGTCGCCAGCTAGTAATTAAATATAGGTGGGTTATTATAGCGACATGCTTACGGTATTGCATGCATTTATTTTTTATAACTTAACTTATTATAAGTTAAGTTACCTCATAAGTTAAGTTATAAACAAGTGTGTTTGGCGAGTTTTGTTACAAACAGATGTTCCGATTTTGAATTGTTTTTTTTTATAGCTGACGTGATCGAGATCGAGGTTCTTCACTACATATTATAATACAAAATAATCTGCCGCGTCTGTCTGTCTCTTCTAGCGTCTTTGGGCTCAATAGAATTTTGGAGTTTAGTAACATAATGTGATTTTACGTTTGCTCATGCCTCAAAGGTTATATTGAACTAGCTGGTGCCCGCGACTTCGCCCGCGTAACTTTGTAAATTATATACTCAAACCTTTCTCTTGAACTACTCTATCCATTGGTGAAAACAACATGAAAATCGGTGCAGTAGTTTTTGAGTTTATCGCGAACAGACAGACAGACGTTTTATAATATGTAGTGATTAACTCAAGAACAAATGGATGCAAAATTAATTTCGCCAATTACGTTTCGAGTTGATTTGAGTTATTTGTGCCCATTACTTGAAAATTTCTCATTAGATTGTTGTTTGTGTTCCATTATAAGTCACAAGTTTTGTTTTCATTAGAACAGACGCGAATAAACATTCAACACTTCAAAAT
Organism: Synanthedon formicaeformis; assembly: GCA_945859745.1. Classification (NCBI taxonomy): domain Eukaryota; kingdom Metazoa; phylum Arthropoda; class Insecta; order Lepidoptera; family Sesiidae; genus Synanthedon; species Synanthedon formicaeformis. The sequence goes on from OX243978.1 coordinate 3,319,583, forward strand.
TTGCTACATTTATTTCAGTCCTTACGTCTCGCGTTCATGCGTTAAAATCCATTGATTTTTAAAGGTTATTCGAGGTTGCCTTAGTGACATCGCCGTGCGTTAGTCTCGTAAAAACTCAAAAATGGCTAGACCGATTTTAATTCGGTTTTCACTTGTGGAAAGAGAGATGAACGGGGAAAGGTTTGTATAATATAAAAATCTTAAACCAGGCGAAGTTTAGACATAGTTTAGCATAGTGACCCACTATGCCTTGTTCGCTGAAACGAACTTATAGGGAGATAAAGCGTTCGACTGTGATTCGTGGAAATAACAGACAATGTGAGTGTACAGATTACATGTACTTTTTAGTCTGTTCGTAGAACTCTCACTGTTCAGACGCTCTCGCCATTATTATATTGCGTTTTTTAATTTTAATTCGTGTTATTGTTATTTTAAGGTTTGAATTTCGTTTAACTAACGTTTAACGTATATCAACTAACGTATATTTTCATTTTATGATTATATCAGAAACCAAAATGTCTATTAAGTATCTTAATTAAAATATAATTAACAACTTAATAGCTAGAATAGTTTATACAAAATAAAAAGTGTAGGGTTGTGGGTAAGTACGTAGGTATTACTATAATATTTTATTATAGTTTATGAAGCTAAAAGTAGCGTACAATGAACGTTTAATCTATTATTGTATACGCCCACTCAAGATTTGCTGTCCTTGTCTTTTGTATGGAATTGAGTGAAAGAGAAAGCGCTATATTAGTTCTTTTCAGTGTATAGACTGAAGTCCTTACATATTATAAAACAAACTATTGCACCGATTTTGATGCTGTTTTCACCAATGGATAGAGTGGTTCTCCAGGAAGATTTAAGTATATAATATACAAAGTTACGCAGGCGAAGTCACGGGCAGCAGCTAGTTTATAATATTAATATGGATACGAATTTTTATTAAATTTTTATTTCTTAAAAATAAACTAGTCAAATTGCATTCTAGACCGTCTGAGACCCACCCAATTAAACTAGCCAAGTCACTCCCTATAAGATCAGCTATATGTCATACGTATTCCCGTCAAAAACAAATAATGATACTCCAGGAAGCTCTGTAATATTGTATCGCTTTTACGTTTCCGCTAACATCAAACATTGTTGAAAGACAAATATTTGCTTTAATATTGCCGAGTTTCCTTATACGATCTTTATATAATCCTTACACTGGGATATTCAAGGAGTTTTTGTATTAAATTGAAAATTCTTAGTGTTCTAATAAAACAATTTAAATAAAAACGGAGAATCCAAATAAGTATTACCTTTGGAGGCGCGGAAAAACCCCTTGTAAAGGGGTGGACGAAATCTAAATTTCGTTGCGGCGGGATTGCGACAGAATCACGCCATGAATCCCTGTTAGCGATTTAGTGGACTGTATATCTGGTTGCGGCTGTGTGAACAGTATGACTGCCTGAAGGACAGGATAAGTAGCAGAAGGAAATGCACGTACCTTATACCGGTGCTCTGGTGCGCGCTCCTGCAGGAACCACTAAATGTCCAAACTGGCAGACACCACTATTCACACGTATGGCGATGTTCAGCGATAAGGCGCTGATGAACTCCTTCACTTCCGTGGTTGATTAAGGCGCGGATAAACTTCATATAATATACTCGAAACACCTCTCGAGCGCGGGCGCGGTTTTTTCGTCTTCCTCTCGAGACGCGGTCATCGGTGACAGTGCATTATTTTAGGTAAGCGGGTAAAGGGAAATATGTGAGGGCACGATTATTAGGAAGGTGGGTACACGTGAAAGAAAACAAAAGGATTTGACAGCCAACTGTCCAATCACGGCGCAACCAACCTTTATCCTCACATATTATATAAAACAAAGTCTGTCTGTCTGTTCGCGATAAACTCAAAAACTACTGCACCGACTTTTATGCTGTTTTCATCAATGGATAGAGTGGTTCTCGAGGAAGGTTTTAGTATATAATTTACAAAGTTACGCGGGCGAAGTCGCGGGCAGCAGGTAGTAATGTTTGTTACTCAATAACGCAAAAATGGCTCAACAGATTTGGATGCAATTTGGCACATAGATAGTTTATTACCTGGATTAACATATTCTGGAAAAAATTTTTGGTTCTCGATGGATTTTCACATAACGAACTAACATCGCGTACGACGTCGTGGGCACAGCTATGTATAAAATAAATGAATGAACGTATAAAAACTAAAATGTAATATCTACATTTTTGTTTGAGTAATATCCCTAAATTAATGACACAAGCTAAAGCAACTTTTATTAGTAAAGTTTTATGAAACAGGATGGAGGATGTCATGGCGTATTATTAAAAATATTTGTCATTATACGCGCCCGGGTAAATTAATAAGGGGCCAGGTGAAATGGCTGTCACTGGTGACACGAAAACAGGTACAAAATACAACGAATTACATGCGGCTTTGTCGAATAGATTGCTGTAAGAAAATTCGCTTTAGAAAAGAAAACGTGAACTGTTGCGTAGTTTAAAAGATCTACATTTTAAACGTATATACAGCGTTAAGGTGGAAACAAACTACGGGACGCGTCCGACTGCCGTTCACGTCCCAGTACTCCAGATTTCTAGCGGACGTCCTAACGGTCAAAGGTCACGTCCACCACTTCCGCTAGTTTGCACAGCTTAAAGTAATACAAGTCAGTTTTCCTCCATACAAACGTAGAATGTTAATTACTCAGCTGTTTTATGTTTAATTTACAAAAGTAAGCATGATACCGATTTATCTTGTCGTTAACTAGGTTCGAAGGCATACAAACTTTAAAAAAAAAGTATTAATTTAAAAGATCCTTGAAAAATCCATATTTTAACACAATTTTTAATGCAACTTTGAGGCTGAATAGGTCACTCTAGTGAAAAAATTCTCCAAAATACTTTGCTTATAAACATTGATAAGTTACTCAAGAGTTCAAATAACATTACACGAAATAGATATATGCAGTAGTTTTGTCAAAAAGAGAATTGGCCCAAGGGTCTGTTCATGATTTTATTTTTGGTATGAATCAAAAATCTCACTCTCACTCGACTGCTCTTCCCGGGCTTTGTGCTGTGTGAGACTGGACGCATTTTAGTCATGAGACCAATGAGTTCGGGCCGCCGGCTTGTTTCACCGTGTATTTTGTACTGTCCAGATACCTGTCAGCAGCGTCCATCAGCCGCGGCAGTCGGTCGCGTCCGATAGTTTATTTGCACAGGGTTGCTATACATTATAGTCAGGCCGGCATAGCCGGGCGATAGAATCAATATGTGTAGATGAACGTTCGACAAATTGCCATTACTGCTGCTGCTTGCCGTGTCGGCAAAGTCGGGCGGTAGACACTGCCGAATGAAATATGCTGGCCCGACTATATTGGTTAGGGAGCCCACGATGCTAAATGTGTAGTCACTCGAGCGTCGAGCAAGAAGAAAAAAAAGTTATATGAAGTTTTTCAATATGAAAAAAGTTATATGAAGTTCAAATGGGAGCTTATTTTAGGTTCACTTAATATCCCCTCTGAAAATCTGACGCGTTCGAGTTGTATTTAAAATTTTACCTGCACCCCCGCCAACCCCACCAACCAAACCGTCAGATTAATACATATCCGTTATCGGAGACACGTGGGGTATATACACTGGCAATACGCGCTTGAGTAAATCCAAAAATCCCCTCTTGGGCTCCCCTACCATATGTATAGAAACCTTGATATATGGCGAGAAGTGACTGCATCTTTGAATGCAAGCAGTACTATTATAAATACATATTTACAGCCTGTAAATACACCTAATTTTTTTTTTTTTCAATTTTGTTTTCAACTTTTTATCAATTCTCTACTTGAGTAGCAACCAATTAGATAAATTTAAAAGTTGATGTTACTAACGAATTAAATTGTGTGGAAACACGAAAACTTTACCATTTATCACTAATAATTACGATTTTGGCTGAAACTCTTATAAATTGTTTCTTAATGGCTTTATTCCATTCAAATTTGATAGACAATCAACTTAAAAGCAGGCTATTCTAGACTTTACATTAACCAATTAAAGATAGTTACGAATAAAATGTTATAGGCACCCATTAAGACGTCTTACAATCATTAGCGTCCAACTTAATCGCAATTTGAAACTCGTCTCTTTTATCTAAGTAACGATTGAATAAAATCGATTTGAGTGTCTCAAATAGAAAGGGCGTTTAAGTCTGTGTATACAAACGGTGCGATACTATTCAGTGTTATACTACAGTTTGCACTGTCACAAACCGATAGGTCAAATCCGACCCAACCCAGGTTTCTGGTCAGGCTAGGCTTGTGTTCATGTGACAGAAAATAAAGTCCAAATATTCGCCATAATGTTCGCCTACACAATATTCCCATTTTTAATACTGACTGTGTAATGTTATCAAAGAAAAATCAATTCTCTTTATAACACAATTTAAATAATACAAGATTTTTATGAAGATTGGCATTAAAAAATTAATAAGTAATAAAGATAGCATTACATCTTATTCAAAACGCAGTGTGAAACGTACCTAAAGAATTTCCTTTATAAATACAATTACCTTTTGAAAAGTTATCTCTTCGACGCAGGGGGGATTCAGTCCCGTGGGAATTTTCAGTATACTTGTAAAAAAAGGTTTTTATATGTTTTTTTTCTTTGGAGTGCAGTTCTAAGATCATTTTAATTGCTTGTTCGTTTTATTCTATTTAGGCGAAGATGCTGTTACCCTCAGATTATTAAAACAGATTAGATTCTGTTTTAATAATATGTGGCTGTTAGGCTGTTACATATATCGTTATTACAAAGATTCCTTGTGGATTTTGGTATGCAGATTATCTCTATATGTATAAAAATTACGTGTCACATGTTTGTTCCCTATGAACTCCGAAATTTCGAAACCGATATATTAATATAGGATAGCAAATAATATATACTAAACTAGTGACCCGCTCCCGGTTTTGCCCGGGGTTTAAGTTTTTTTTATCCTATCTTTTAAGTTGGACCAATCTACACATAGTTACGAAATTTTATCAAAATCGGTTCCGAAGTTTCGAAGTTCATCGGGAACAAACATGTGACATGTAATTTTTATATTCGTTCTGATATGTAGGTACCACTTTTCGTAACTTAACATGTAATATCCGAAAAATACAGACATAATCTACAGTAAAATTTGGCTTTAAAATTTCTCTTAAATTAATAAATTTATTAAATATAACTTTAAATTTCCACATATCTGATTTACCGCCTACATACCCTTGGTAACCGAGTATTTGACCCTTGTCAAAATGCGTGCAGAAGTTACAATAAGTTGTTTTGGGAAGTATGTACCTACCTATCTACTGAAAATTAACTAAAATATCAGATGAGCGTTTGAAATGTTTATTTATTTATATATTTAAATGTTTTTGAATGTTGATTTATTAAAATCATCGAAATAATATATCTTATAAAATGTCCCATATCACTGTCACTGTGACACATGTGAATAATGTAGGTATAGTACTTGACATACCACTTGACATATATTGTAATATTGGAATTGTATTCACATGTCAGCCGATTTAGGATTAGGTTATAAATATAATCTAGCCTGACCTTGACACTGGCAGAATCATCGTAGGGGTAATTCCATGGTAAGTAACTCATGTTACATTTTTACTTCCCTATTGAAACTAACAAAGCTGGCATACCATATTTATAATTATATCAACTACCCCCTTAAAGGAAATTTCGTTGTTATAAAGCATAAAATGTGGGTCTCGTTTTATTTTGAATTTTCCAGGTTTAGTTTTTTTTAATTTCAATAAAAATTGTTTTTAACTCACGTTACCTTTGGCGACATTAGCTTTTAGGCTAGTATGCACCCAATAAAAATTCTGTTCCGTTTAAATTAAATAAAAATATTAAAAATCAAATCCGTTTTTATTAAATGTCTTACATATGAGATGATTAGCAAAATTAATGGTTTTAGAAACACGCACTTTTTTAGAGAATTAAATAATGGTCACTCATGTTACATGGATTTACCAGTAGAATACGATGGGGCCATAAAAACAAAATTGGAATCGGAAATATAATCTACCGGAGACATATCAAGTAATATATAAATCACTAGCTGTGTTCTGTGGTTTCACCCGAATTTAATTTAAATTAACAAGGGCATACATATTTCGGCACATTGAAGTTTATCATTGTATGCATAATATACAAATTTTTCATTGTAAATACGACGGAGATAAATTCTTTTTTAACAAGTTATATGAATCTTATTAGATAGGTAAAGAGATTATTTGCTTAGAAATTTATTTTAGAAAAGTTATATAGATGTCACAATGGGGACATTGATGTATTGACATAAAAGTTTCATGAAAAATCTTATTTAAACATATTAAGCTTGAGACGTTATTTATTGTAAGTAAAATATTTTCCTTTGTGTAACTCGACAATAACGTGTATTCGAGATGCAAACTTTGAGAACCCATTTGGGCCAATCCATCATCATCAATAGCTATCAAAATTTTCTTCGTAAATTATAAATGGATAATGTGTTTGCTTGTAAACTTTGTGGGATCGAATGAGGTCGGGACCCAAAGGGCTTCCGTCTTATGTACGGACATGTAACTCCGAATTAATAACCGAACTTGATTTTTACATACATTTTTAATTCAAAATTCAAATGTATAAAACTAAAATCTATATATAGTTTGTTTTTTAATCTCAGAGACAAAAATGACATTACATTTGACATGCATTACATACATTTCATGTCATTTCATGGTATCAATACAAAGTTGACATTTGCATGTGTCATTTTTGTCTGAGATTAAAAAACGTATTGTCTACGGATTTTTACTCTACTTTTACTTGCTCTTCTGAAAAAAGGTATTCATTATTGATAAATTGTTTTCAAATGCAAATTCTAAAAGCTTTTCTCCTCTGTCATTTCTCTCGCCATAGCCATATTGACCCATAACAGGGTATTCTTCAGTTTTTGGTATTCCTACTTTTGCGTTAAAGTCACCTATTATAAACACAATCTCATATGTTAGTGCGTGTGCTTTTTCGATCCTCTTCACTTGCCTTCTGTAGGAGCGTACATCTGAATTATGGATATAATGAGTTCCGAGAATTTTAATTGCAGTAGGGCTACTCTTTCTGAGATTCCAGCAAAGTTTGTAATTTTGTCCTTTAGGTACTTTTTTATCAAGAAGCCTACTCCATATTTTAATCCTTTCTTTTGTCCGATGTAGCAAAGTATAAAATCTTCATATTCCTCAATATTACATCCCATTCTCCGTACTTCTGAAAGTCCTATAATATCACAGTTTATATTCTCAAGGGCGCTTGTTAGTTCTAAATATTTCTCAGTTGAAGATAATCTATACCAATATATAAAGCTGAAGATTTTGTTAGTTTGTTTGTTTGGTTGTATGCGCTAATCTCAGGAACTATTGGTTCGAATTGAAAAAATATTTTTGTATTGGATAGTCCATTTATCGAGGTGGCTATAGGCTATAGAGAACGCAGACGAAGTCGCGGGCACCAGCTAGTTGTATAATATATTATTGCATTTGCGCAATAATTATAATGAGTAAGCACACCGGTAGTAGCCTCATTTAAAACCAATGTAATGGTGTTTTGTTCATACTTCAACTATCAAAATAGAGATTGTAAACTAAACTGAACACTAATGTGAAGGAATAAAGTCTAAATCCAATTGTATGATGCAACTGGCAAGGGTTTAACGTTGGTGAGTTTTGTAACTACTGTATGTGCATACATTGTTAGCCATCTCTCGTCCCATAGATCTTAGTTTAATCTTATGTATGTAGAGTTGAATCCAGTAGCTTACTTGAACAAATACTAAGCAAATAACATCTACAAGTCGCAGTATAAGCGCTAAATTGGTATTTTCAAAAATAAACTAGATTTTACTTAGTATAAAACTCACTCACCGAAACACACCAGCACACATGCTGTTTTTTTACGGTGGTCTTTTGTAAGGGTATTTGTAAGGCTACCCAAATGACTGCGAAAACACTGCGTTTTGCAGTCATTCAATCGCAGTCATGCCACTATTTTCCAAAATTCAGACCAGAGCCAACTTCGAAAATTTCATTTCCAAGTTAACCCTCCCATATGGAAAGAAAGCCATCCATATTTATGTGTAATTAATAACCCGCGATGCCCGACGCAAAAATGGGGTGTTATAACTTTGACGTGTATCTGTATATATGTTTGTGGAAACGTAGCTCTCAAACGGATGGACCGATTTGGTATACTCGTGCGTTGGTTATATTTCCATAACATTGTAACCTTGACCTGATGCTGCAGCATCTAGTAGTCTGCGGGACACTCAATTCCTCAGTAAATTATAGCACATATATAGCTTTTTTGTCATCATTAGAAAGTCGAGGGTAAGTTTATGATTTTAACTATATCTTTTGTAAGTTATGTTCGCAGTTACAATGTAACAATGTATGATATACGTATGAAACGCATCCCAAACAGAGGTTTGACCGCAACGCAACGCGTGACCACAACATGTGTTGTCAAGAGCAATAAGCCACATTCATTTCGCCGCGCGCATTATGTCGCGAATGTAGGTCGTTTCCGACGCAAACTTTACCAATTGTTACTTTTGACATTCATTTCACACGGAACAAACTGTAGGAGCAATTCATTCAATATGTTTTCATCGTAAATGTTATACGCTCATTATAAACTGTAGTTTAGTTATTTTAAATAAAATTATAATTTTACTTATCAAATTATTTACAAGCGATAGTATAGGTGAGTTAACTAAAGTTGGCACGTTCACAGTACTCACACCAATCAAACACCAATGCATTTTTGATATTCAGTATGTTGAAAAAATGTTTATATTTTAACCAATTTCGCAATGTTTATGAAATCTGTTGAATGGAGATTTGAAATCTGTATGTCAACGTTATATTGCCGTTAAAGTGCTTGGGATCTCTATAATGTTGCGGGTACAAATTAAAAACGTAATTTCCCAAGCTTTTCATGAACATCGTCATAGAAATAGAAGATACGTCTAAATCCTTTAATGTTTTGTTATAAAACGTGTATGTACGCCTGAAAAAATATTTTTTGCGTAGTTCGTGCGAAAAGGAGAGATATAAAAGGTATATTACTTAATATCTATATTAAATGTGATTTTTCCGTCGATTAATTGGTGAAGGTCGTTTTATACTCGGATCTTAGACTAAAAATAAAAGTTGAAATAAAAAAAAATATGCAAAATTTTTGTATAATACTTTACCATGACTTTTACCAGAGCTTACACAATTTTATTGCTCGCCAGTGTAATAACATAAAAATATATAAAAGAACGATACCAGTATAAAGATATTCGTATTGATTTCCTATATAATATGGCTACTTAATATGAAGGTTGCATGTTCAGGTATAACACATAAAATTTCATAACAAGCGAAGTAAAAGGCTTTTCCGATAATAACGCGGATTTAGACTTGAATTTGGTTTTTTGTAACAAAAATCAAATTATACCCTCAACGTTATCCGAGGTCACATTGTTTGTATAAAATATTCAGTAAAGAAAACTTTTATGAGAAAAGCTTCCATCGATACCATTTTTAATAATGCTTTTAGCATTGCGACACTTTTATCTGTTTTACTCTTTATTAGTATTTCCGTTTGTTTGTTTGTAGTAATTTAATTATAACTTTTTGAAATTTAGTCAAGTACAGTGTGAATGTTACCCCACCTCTCTCTCTCTTCCTCTCTCTCTCGTTCGGTTGAGAGAGATTTGTTTTTTTTTACGCCCCAACGCCCCACGTAAAAACGGGGTGTTATAATTGTATATAGGTATGGTTGTCTTTAGCCTTTTAGCTCCCAAAAGGATAGACCGACTTAGGTCCGTTTTTTTGGTTTATGAAGATCTGTTCAGGCGTTTGAAGAAAATTCGCGCATTTCCAAGTTGTCGAAAAGTTTTAACCAACTTCCACAGGTTCAATTATAATGATATAATATATTCACACATTCCACACAGCACCATCTAGTTCACAGTAAGCAACTAATGCTTGTATTATGGATACCAGACAGTTGATATACTACATACATTACTTTTTTTTTTTAAATACATACATAATATAAATATAAACACATAAACATTTGCCCCTAGCGGGATTCGAACCTGCGACCGTTTGACCGTTAACAGCTAAGGTTACTAGCCACTAGACCAAACGTGTCGTCAAATGTGTCGATTGATGTGTAATTTGTCACACCTACTGTTAATTCGGTCGTATGTATAATCGTAGAATTACATAATACAATACAAACAGAAATACAAAAAGCTATAAAAGAATTAAGAGAAGAATTTCAACAAAATATACAACATATGTTAAATGAACAATATAAAAGCATGATAATAGAAATATGTCCATGACATGTAAACCTTTATCTATGCTGTAGTATCTCGTGGTCTGCAGGACACCCAACTCTTTAGCAACTTACAGCAGATATAGCGTGTTTAGGCTCAATAAAAAATCAAGGGTTTGAAATTCTGTACCTAAAAAGTTGAAAGGTTAGTGAAAAAATTATTATATATATTTTTTTAAAACTGTATACAAATTTCACGCAGAACGATTAAAAGACATCCGAAATATTTAAATTTGGTTTTTATATACGCTATTGTAAGTTAACGTAGCACTTAACCAGTTCATTTTTTACCAATGTCGCTCATAATAATATGGTACCGGGTTTATAGAAGAGCGTTCTACAAGCTTTTAAAAATATTATTCAAAGAAACACGACACAATAATAGGGTAGTCAAATCTCTCTGTGCTCTGTAGTAAGCTGGGAATATATTATTTAAGCTTTCAAAAAATCAGCATCGTACGTGCCTGGTATAACATTGTCGGATATTATAGGTGGGAGCGTAGATTGAAGCAAAAAGAAAGATTGGTGACTTACTATCCGCTCATGCATCTCATATACTGAGTCCAATGAACTCACTATCATTCGGTCGTCGCTCAAAGAACACTTGCATATTATGTGATACATTAAAAATACTGACACTAAAATACTGGAATTTTTTTTAATACATTTGTCGACTCCATTATTATTAAAAGTATTCGGTATTGGAATAGTTGTTGTGGGGTTGATCATTTAGGTATACAGTTATATGAGGCCAATTTGTTGATTACGTAATGTAAGAACATACCGTGTCTTACTTTTTGCTTTCATCTACGGGTGGGAATAATATCTGGGACAGAGTGTAGGGTTCCCTTTTATGAATAATACGAATGAAAATCACAGCCATATTATGGTTTTTTAGCTAATGTTGTTGTGTATAAAACCTTTTATAACACTACGAAATATAATGTCACTGGCTTTTGCCCGCGACTTTGTCCGCGACCCTTTTCTTAGGTGTTGAAAAAATTATTACTCAAATATTTTTCTTAGGCGTTCATATATTTTTAATTTTATATATTCCTCGGGAACGTTTCTTTATAATATCTGGATTAAAGGTACTCTATTAATTTTCTATATTTCTGACAATGTGTAATAACGTCAAATCGTAATAATCGGTTGAGTAGTTAATGCGTGAAAACGTAACAAACAAACTAATTCATCATAGTTAGGATAACTTTTAAACGTTAAGTGTGTGTTTGTTTGTTTGTACTCTGAGCATCACTGAGTGTCACTGAGCGTGACGATCATGCGAGTTTAGGGTTTTATTCTCATACTAAGTTTTCACTTAAAAAAAGATTTAAAAGATATTTGATATTCAAATAAGATTCTCAGCATGAAAGCCGCGAATATAGGAGAACGCATCAAGGCCAGGCCAGTGATGGAGTTTCCGAAGTTAATTGGCGCAATTCGATTTTATTGTCCTCGAGTGTATTGTTTCCGGAGCTCGGAGATTTTGGTCAGTTAGATGGATTTTCGTAGAAAGCTCGCCCAGACAAGCCTTATTTGTCCCCGTACGTAGAATTTATTTCGTACATGGGCGTTAAAATACCCATTCTAATGAAATTGTGAAGGATTTTAGTGTAGGTATAGTGTAGGCGTCGTAGGCGCTCTTGTAGTTCGTTTTTTTTTTTATCTCACAGGAACCTAACATTTTTCCAGGATAAAATGTATAATATACTATATAATCTTAGTAGGATTCAATATAATGGCTCCCGGCCCATTATCCTTTGACTAATTGGTCCGGTACCAAATTGACTGAAAATTTGAAGATTGAAAAATTTTATGCATGTTGCATGTTTATTGTTTATCAGAGCCAACTTTTATGGCATTTATTTGAAGTGAATTTTAGTGTCGAGAAATTCGTAACTTGATAAGCTTACAAATTCGTAACTTGATAGTTTAGTATTTCATCTCATTACCATAATAATATACATTTTTGTAGTTTAAAATTTATCAAAAGACTACGTGCCCTCGATCGAGAAGTAATCTAATAATTTATGTAAATAACGTGCCCTTCTATTTTTTGTAAGAATTTAATCCTGAAAAAAGTTTTACATATTTTTCTTTTCACCTAGAACCGCCCAGAAGGCTTTCTAACTAAATCAAGTTCTAAACAAAATAGGTAATACGATAGAGGCGTATAATTTGATATCTTACTTGAAAGGTTTTATGTTTATAGTGTTTTTACTTAAATCCAAAGTATTAAATAAAGACGTGATACGTATAAAATGCTTACATACCTTCGATGTGCAAGTGTTGCCATATAGCATTTTCTCTCATATTTTAATTGTATCCTATCAATATCAGCATTTTTTTTTAATTTTTTTTTATTAGAGATGGGTTTTCTCTTGGCCAGCATGTGTAGCGAAGATGAGGCCTATGATGAAATGGAGCGAGCTCACACAGAATATGTCGAATTCACTCGAACTTTGAAAAGGTTTGGTTATATGAACTTTGGCAGTGCACATTAGGCTGTTTTAAAGCGCTTGATCCGAAAGAGATGGTTTTCGACAAGATTAGGATGGTAACCAGCCGTAACAAGGTTTATCAACCATGTGCCAGGTGGCAGGATGAAATAAGGGCAATTGCAGGCTGGGACTGGATTAAGAAAGCGCAACACAAAGATATTTGGCATTCTATGAAGGAGGCTTTTACCCGAGAGAGGCCCAAGCAAAATTGACAATGAATTAATTAAATTTTAGACTGATAATGAACGAGAATTATGAATACCAATAATTGGATCTATTAATACATTTGACAATTTGACGAAAAAAGAAGATATTTTTTATTTTTTTACTATTATTTTATTATCTACTTATAATACGTCAACGAATGTTTACTTTAATTATTTAATTTGTAATTTTTATGTAATGATTATGTATGTGTGGGACAAATAATGCTTATAAAAAAAAGTTTTATTGATCGAAAATAGCTTAAAACTTTTGGATGTCATTCAAAACTTCAAATAAACTAAGTTTTTTCACTTTATCTAAATGACAGCCTATATTGCCGCAATTTAAATAAAAATTCGTTGAAGAGTGAGCAGAAAATGAAACGCTGAAAGCTTAGGGCTATTAAGGAGGTCTTTAAAGTACCTTAAGGTATCGTTAAGGCATTTCAAATACCACCATACTTCTTTTGTATTTGTTTGAAGAATAAAGAGTCTGTTTCTCTGTAAAAGCACCGTTAGATGAGTATGTCTTTTTTAAGAGACTACTGTCAAACAGTCAATATAAAAGCCACTAGCCGGTGCCCGCGACTTCGTCCGTGTTGACAATAAAAATTTAATGATAAAATATATGAGCTATAATTAATTAATTTAATCTTTATTGCTTTTATAGTTTTGCCAGACTTTGGATTTTTGTTTTTATATGAACCCTCAGGGAGTTTTATTAAGGGTTGGGGGAAATGGAACTCACCGAAACACAACAGCACTAATTTATGTTGTTATTTCACTGTAGTCTTCTGTGAGAATGTATTTCTATGTAATTTTCTGGATCAAAGGTACCTTGTGTCATTTTCAGTATGCCTGACAATTGGTAGGGGAGCCCAAGAGGGGATTTTTGGATTTACTCGAGCGCGTCAGATATTGCCAATGTATATACCCTACGTGTCTCCGATAACGGATATGTATTAATCTGACGGTTTGGTTATTATTATTATTATTATTGGCTAGTGGCTATTTCTGTCTGCTAGAGAACCAGTATCACTTCGTCCATTGCTGAAATATTGTGATCGCCACGTAAACTAAAGCTCTCTACCTATACCTACCACGTTGAGAAACTGTAGTACTTTTTTGATAGAGGCATTCTTCACATCTTCACAAGCCATTGTGTGGCTTCCTAGGATGTGACTTCGCTTGTGCATCAACGGGCCACACTCGCACAGGATATGCATTGGTGTTTCTTCTGCCTCATGGCAGAAGCGACACTCTCCCGTACTAGTGAGACCCATTACTTTAAGGTGCCTATTGAGGCGGCAGTGCCCCGTTAGTGCCCTAGTTAGCATGCACAAATTGCTCCTACTAAGCGACATAGCCTGGTTTGTCACGTTTCGACTATAGGCTTTTATGAGCGCTTTGGAATGTTTCAACCCTGGCAAGTTAGTCCAGCGTTTGTAAGATTTAATAAAGCACTGGTTCCATATGGTCCAGTGAGCTAGGCTGTTTGGTAGTCCGCACATAGGTTCAGGACCTATTAGCCTACCTTTTGCGCCTGCTCGAGCCAGTTCGTCGGCAAGTTCATTGCCTTCGATCCCCATATGGCCAGGTACCCATCTTAGGACCACTTTATTCTTGCGCCCTAAAATATTTAAGTAGTCTACACAGTTTCGCACCAGCTTTGAGACAATAGAGTCCGAGTCCAGTGCTTGAAGTGCAGCCTGACTATCTGAGTGAATGTAAATTACACGGTTGACGTAGTTTCTTTGCAAGTTGATTTCCGCGCATTCTAGGATGGCGAAGACCTCTGCTTGGAAGATGCTGGCGTATTGTCCCAGGTTTACACTGGTCCTGTAATTCTGGTCCCCGCCATACACTCCACAACCTACGTCAGGTCCTGATTTGGACCCATCGGTATACCAAGAAAGGCTACCTTCCTCCCAAAAGATCTTGTTATTTGACCAGTTTTCTCTTGAGAGTAACTCCACAGTGTAAGATTTTTCCTCTATGTACTGTGGTAACAATGTGTCAGTAGGCATGCCTAGGATAGGATCCCTTAGTACTGAGTCTTCTAGAGCTCTCAGTACCTCGGACAGCCAATTGTGTTTGCCCCGATTCATCATTCTGTGCATACTGGTTTTCGCCTCCTTTTCTAAAAATAGATGCAGAGGCGGTAGGCCCAGGATTGCCTCCAGAGATGCTCCGGGGGAACTCGACATGGCTCCTGTTATCATCAGACATGCCAAACGCTGTAAGCCATTAAGCTTGTCAATAATCGTCTTCTGGTTGGCTTTTCTGTACCATACTATAGAGGCGTATGCGATCATCGGCCTCACAATAGCAGTGTACAGCCAATGGGTGAGCTTGGGACACGGACCCCAGCTCTTCCCTACCATTCGACGACTGATACATAAGGCTGCCTTAGCCTTATTTATCACATTTCCAATGTGTGCATTCCACGTTAGTCTCTGGTCGAATGTGACTCCCAGATATTTGACCTCTGAGGAAAATTCAACTCGTTTGCCATTTACTAGAGGAGGCTTTAATTTGTCTAGCAACCTCTTTCTGGTAAACGGTACTATAGCGGTTTTGTCACCGTTAACTGACAGTTCATTTGCTGTGCACCACTCGCAAATGACGTTTAGAGCTTTCTGTAGTATGGCCGAAATAGTGCTTTGGCAGAAGCCTCTTATGATCACCACTAGGTCATCAGCATAACCTAGGGTATCGATCTTGTGCTCTGCCAGCCTGTACAGAAGCTGATCAACTGCAAGAGTCCAAAGCAGTGGCGATAGAACTCCGCCCTGCGGGCATCCTCTTGTAGTTGCTACAGTAAACGAGGCATCATGTAGTTCGACCTTCGCTTTACGTTTGGATAGCATGGCCTTTACCCACCTAACTGTAGTCGGGTCCACATTTTTGTTTTGTAGTCCCCTCACTAAAGTGTTGGTGGGAGTATTGTCAAAAGCGCCTTCTATATCCAAAAATGCGCACAGGTTGGTAGGGTTTGGTTGGTAGGGGTTGACGGGGGTGGGAGTAAAATTTTAAATACAACTCGAGGGCGTCAGATTTTCAGAGGGGATGTTAAGTGAACCTAAACTAAGCTCCCATTTAAAATTCAGACGATTCGGATGTAACGCAAGCTCGTGGCAGCTTTTTGAAAATGCAAAAAATATTTTTGACGATTCTCTTTTTGTAATACTCGAGCGCGTCAGATTTTCAGGTTCAGGAATTTAGGTTCAGCCTAAATTCCTGATCGTGCTGATTCTTAATCTGACGATTATATGGAGGATTTTTTAAAATACAGCGCCTACCAAATTTTGAACGCCTGTAGACGCTCACCCCACCGCTGAAATGAAAAACTTCATATAACCTTTTTTTCTTCTTACCATCCCATCTTCAAAGTCCAATACTTAGGTCCCCACGACGCTCGAGTGACTACACATTTAGCATCGTGGGCTCCCTAACCAAATATGCTTGCTAAATTTTGTGACGATGTAGTTAAGGCGTGAAAAGGTAACAGACAGACAGAGTTACTTTGACATTTATAATATTAGCTAGTATGAATTGTCTTAATTGCTTCAGATTATTACAAATTAATTTAATTTAAAACCATTATTAAGAAAAAACTCATATAAACGCAAAGCTACCTAAATCATCACTATACCGCCCAGAAACATATATCGCCAATTAATTAACTTAATGGCAAAGTAATAAATTGTCAATAGACAGAATGTTACTCAATTAGGTACGAATTCGCCGTTACTGACAATATATTAGCACCATATAAATGTAGGTACAGGAAAATGAATAATTCAATATTACGTTAACGAGGAAGTGATTGGACCAATCACGATTAATTGCGTTCCACAAACCCAACCACGTAATAATACTGGATGATTAGATACACAATTACATGTAAAATACAATTTAAGCATTTTGACTTGAATACCTCTTTTTTGCATATTTTTAGAGTTTACTCTTAAGAATCTATTTTCATAATAGCTGGCGCCCGCGACTTTGTCCGCGTTGAAAAAGAAAAAAGTAGCCTATCCTGTCTCCTGTAAGAATATTTATCTACCAAGTTTCATGAAAATCAGTTAATTCGCTTAAGAGTTATGGAATGCGAAAGTTTGTATAGAAGTATAAATGTTTGTTACTCTTTCACGCAAAAACTACTGAACTCCATTGATCTGAACTATAGATGCGGCGTAGCAAGCAGAAAGCCCCGAAATCTTTGGTAGTATTAAAATCATACTAGCGCTAGCGAGCGACTAAGTGCGAATTCGTCCACTTCTCTCTCTCTCTCTCTCTCTCTCTCGTGTGAATAATTCGAGTGGACGAATTGTACTACTACCATTTTTTACGGGCTACGCCGTGTCTATACTCCCAAATATACTTATATAGTCTTTGACTGAACTCACCGTGAAATTTTGCATACACGTTGTCTTGGACACCAGAAAGACATAGGGTATATTTTATAGTTACGCGGGCGAACACAAGTCGGCGGCTCGAACTCATCGGTGCGTGTAGCTAAAATTCATGCTGTCTCACACAGCACAAAGCGCGAGAAGAGCAGTCGAGTGAGATGCACAATGATTCATACCAAAAATAAAATCATAAACAGACCCTTGGGCATATACACTTTTTGACACAACTACTGCATATATCTACTTCGTGTTAAGTTATTTGAACTCTTGAATAACTAAACAATGTTTGCAGGCAAAGTATTTTGGAGTTTTTGTACACTAGAGTGACCTATTCACCCTCAAAGTTGCATTAAAACTTGTGTTAAAATATTAATTTTTCATACTTTTTTTTAAGTTTGTATGAACCAAGTTAACGACAAGATAAATCGGTATCATGCTTACTTTTGTAAATTAAACATAAAACAGCTTAGTAATAATCATTCTACGTTTGTATGGAGGAAAGCTGACTTGTATCACCTTAACATTTTAAGAACATCTCAATAAATTAAAATCTCTATACTCTTCAAAGGAAATCTTTATTTCAAATTTCCATTGCCCATATCAGGATTTTCCACGGCTCTTTTGAATTTTACTAAGGAAGAGATAAAAAGAAATTGTAACCTTATTAACATAATTATGATTCAGGTGGATGTGGCGAATGAATCACACTTTTAATTATCGCAAAGGATCGTCCAAAGGAAGTTTTTAAAAACGATATAGTTAAAGTACAAAGACGTAAAAATATCATTAATTAAATTCTTTTTGTTTTTACGTATTACACTGAAAGATCTAAATATCTCTTTAGAACCATTCTAAAAAAATTATTAGGTAACAATTTCAAGATTTCATTTTTAGTTTTATTTTGTTAATGTATTATATTTATAACTAGCTGGTGCCTGCGACTTCGTCCGTCCGCGTTGAAAAAGAAAAAAAGTAGCCTATCCTGTGTCCTGTACGTTTCATGAAAATCAGTTAATTCGTTTATTGAGGAACATACATTACATACAATACCTACACTTACAGATTTATTATTAGTATTGATTGATTTTAAACATGATTCTCAGATTGAATGTAAATTACCTAATAGTAATAATAAAGATATATGTAGTACTTTGCACATAAAGTACATTTAACAATAAAAAATATACAAAAAAAAAACTAATTTACACCCTAGACTAGAAGTACAATTGCATTCCCTTTGCTTAATTGACTTAGTTATACCAAACGACATCTCCGAGCATACCGACACCTTGTAAACGAAATAAACCTACAAATCTTAGACGATTTGTTAGTGTCAGAAATACAACTATATCACATAATTAGTATTTTCATCGAAATACTACAATGGAATTTGCGTCACAAGTGCCAAAGGGGAACATAAAAAGAACGCCCTTTACAGAATCATGGTCGCCTTCACGCGTCAATGGTAAAAGGTAGTAACGATCAACTTCTACTATTTCATTTTATACTCTAACGGGTTGACATAAAGTCACATTTTCTTTAAATTACTTACTTATTATTATGTTTGTTTTGTTATAATAACAGTTCATGCTCTACGCATATGTCACTTTTAAATGTTTCATAAAATTCGTTGTGTTTTGTATGGCACGTGTGTTCCATGTTGTAGTAGTTTGATGGGTATTTTCAATATTTTAATTAACCCGCGAATAACAATAAAAAAATTAAGTTATAATAAAACACGCAACACCCGACCTTATAAGTCTCTGGTGTTTTTCTTCGTTAAGAAAATGTCACGCCAAACGCGACCTTGGACCCTTTTATTTTTAAATATCGAACCCGAAGGTCGCCTAATGTATATTTTGATAAATTGCGTTCGCACAGTGATTTTTGAATGTCGTATGCGTAACAAATTAACGGGCAAACAAAATGTTTCCAACACTAAGGACATGTGATTTAATTTTAAATATTTACTCAATTAGGCCACAAGATCTTTTTCGAAAAAATTAAGAGCGGGCATAAAGAGAAATAGCCAATCCTAGATTTGAATTTTATCTAAGTAAACAAAGTCTAATTTAATTAATTTTTTTAAATAGATAAATACATTATAAATGAAAGTGACGTCTGTAACCGAAAACATAATATAATGAAATTTTCTCGATAGAAAAAAATCACAAAGTGAGTTCTCATTTCCATTGATTTTAGTTTTATTTTCAAAATGACACACATTACAAAGCTAAAAGTGTATCAGTAATTTCACTTCACATATTATCTAAGGCTTTATGTAACAATTTTTCATTTGACATTGTAGTTTACGAATAATTAATATTTAATACTTTTGGCACTTATGACATCTTTATTGAGCGAGTTGCGCTATCTTCCGTCGCAAGTTGTGCGTAGTTCTACGTATTTTGTGTCACTGTCATGTCCAAGGGGCCACGCGGGTGAAATTACTAATTTTGTTTGCTTTATACGCATTCTTAAGAGATTTTTCTCCCATTGCACTGCACGTCAGAAGTAAAAACTACGCCATCTGTTAACATCTTAACATACTACTGATGAAGTTAAGTTTTTGTTTCATAAATAAGTTAATCAATGTAGGAATGTCCCTTTTGTCCCAATGTAGGCTATAAGACTTCTTCAATTGCTACAAGACTTTGATTCTGATTCACAGAATCGCTGTCTTTAGAAAAAGTGGTTTTTCTTTATCATAGGAAAATATTATATATGCGCATAAAACCATTTTCATTTTGTTAAAGAAAACCTTAATTTTTATTGCTTTATTATAAGAATATTTTAGTATTATTATACGGTACAAGGCATACAAAAAACAGTAAATAAAATGCCAATGATAATGTTTACAAAAAGATCTTAAGCATTGAGCGAGTAGGTATTACCATTTCTTGATGTATGGATTTAAATTTGTCTCTATATAATAAGACTGTCTCTTTGAAGTTTATCGATGTGTATTTAATTTTTTCGTAACTTATTCTCTTATATACTTACGTACAGAAATATATTCCAGACCTTCAACGAAATATAAAGTCTTACTTCACCCAAATTTCTTTAACCAGATTAGGACCACATGCTACGTACTTTCATTTATTACCGTATAATTTATACAAATAAAAACAACTCTTATGCGTAAAAGGAAAACGTTGATAATAGAATACAAGAATTATTAATGTTTCTAATATTAAGATAATACTCAAAACATTACAGAATTAACATAAATTATGCGCAGAACGTTTTGCCAGTCGTCGTATTAATGAAGCAATTTTAATTAATATCAGATTAGATTTCATTGGTTTGTGTTAAAATATTTCATAATATATAATGCTTTTACGCCAAACCAAGTGATATGTTTATTTGTTGAGAAACAATATTTTATAATGGGACATACAGTCCAATTTAGAGGAGGTCAGGTGATGGGCAGCGTTCGGGGAGCTCCGAGATATCTTCTCGTCCAAAATTCCTCAGTGTCTTAAAACAAATTTTTTTCGACCAATGTGTGTTGCCAGTGATGACATTTATGTCGTTGAAACGTGTTCTCTAATTATGAGCCTCGTAAGAAAGGTCAACGTCGCTCAGCGAGCTATGGAGAGGGTTATGCTAGGGGTTACACTGCATCGGCGGAAAGGCAGCGGGAAGAGGAGCCCCTCTCCCAGTCAATCCGCCGGAGAAGGCTCGGGCGCAGGCGGGCGGCCTATATCCGCCGCCTTCCACCCTGACCGGGACCTGGGCGGTAGTCTTGGGGGAGACTGCCCCCGAGCAGGCCGGCGTACCTCCACTTTCGGCCAAGTTTCTGACAGGGAGCACAGGCCTCCCCGCGTTTGATAGCCGTGGCGGGGTACCGAATTCGTGTAAAAACGTCCCCACGACCCCGCCCATCAACGGCCGCGATAGATAGAAAGTCGTTGGGTTTTAGCCGGTAGGAATCAGGCATAACCCTGCAGTGTTCCCTTCACTGCTGGGTATCCAAGAGGGTTTCCCAACGTTAAAAAAAAAAGGGGGGTTACACTACAAGATCGAATTAGGAATGAGAAGATTCGTAGACGAACGAAGTTACCAACATAACCGGATCAGTAAGTTGAAGTGGCAGTGGGCAAAACATAGCAAAATAGTGAAATTAATATACTGTAGTAGTACTAGACGGAGACGGCCGTTGGTGCCGGAAGGTTCTCGAGTAGAGGCTATGGACTAGCAGGACTAGCAAGCGGAACAAGCGACGACGGTGGATCCAAGCTACTTCTAATCGGTCCTGTTATAAAATTATGGGGGAGACACACACGTGCTGCCTAAATTTTTGAAATTTACATCATGCTCATTCAGGAGGTAATCTCTGAAACCGGGTGAAGCAGCAGGCATGAGCTAGTGAATGAAAATGGCATCTCATAATTATAAAGTCTAAGTGATTCTAATACTGTACAGAGGCTATATATACATAATATATAAATATATATAGCTGATATCTGAAAGTCATTGTTATCAGCGCTAAGTATTATAAGACGTCCCTGACCGCGACTTTTGTTTCCGGTTGCATCCAATAGCCATTTACGAGTGGATATAAGTATCACGGTTTCTTTGAAGCTTAACAAATCGAGCTTCATAATATGTGAAACGTTTTTATGATTTTTTTTTATGTCAATATGTTTGAGCGATTCATTGTTTGTATCATTATTTTTGAATTTTATATTTTTAACTAACAGTACCTAATTGGTCTGATGACTGATGTATATACATTTTCGCCGTTATATTATGATTTACAAATTATTATGTAACCATTAAGAATGACGCCTCAATATTAAATATCAAGAGGCAAACTCTACAACAGTTTCTATTTTATTAATAGACACCAGTGCACAATATAATAATACAGGTGTCAAGGCCAATTTCCTGGTCCCGCAAGTCATTGCTTATTCTTTTAACCCCCGACGCCCGACGCAAAAGAGAGATGTTAAAAGTTTGACCTATGTGTCTGTGTATCTGTGTGCCTGTCTGTGACATTGTAGCTCCCAAACAGTTGGACCGATTTTGGTCAGGTTTTTTTTTATGCTGATGTGATCTAGATGGTTTTAGCTATAGTTCATGCGTGTGAAGATTACCAGCGTTGACGAAGGGAACTCACTAACTTCGACAGGTTCGATTGATTTGACATTTGGTGTACTGTTACTTCTGTGGTATTTCCTTGACATGGTAACCTTGACTTTATATTGCTACATCAAGTAGTGTACGGGACTTGTGCGGGACTTTAATTACGCGCTCACATCCCCCTTGGTATTTCTTATGTCAAGGCTTAGGTACTTAACCACCTAGACTGCCGCCCGTCGCAAGGTCTACCAAGATGGCCGGCGTATCTCCACTTTCGGGTACGCCGAGGTTCCGACACGGAGCGTAACACTTGCGCTGGATAGCCGTGGCGAGACACCGATGTCGTGTCATAACATTGCCGGGTATGCAACAGGATTTCCCAATGTTAAAAAAAGGTACTTAAGAGCGGGTATAAAGAGAAATAGCCAATCCTAGATTTGAATTTTATCTAAGTAAACAAAGTCTAATTTAATTAATTTTTTTAAATAGATAAATACATTATAAATGAAAGTGACGACTGTAACAGAAAACATAATATAATGAAATTTTCTCGATAGAAAAAAATCACCAAGTGAGCTCTCATTTCCATCGATTTTAGTTTTATTTTCAAAATGACACACATTACAAAGCTAAAAGTGTATCAGTAATTTCACTTCACATATTATCTAAGGCTGTATGTAACAATTTTTCATTTGACATTGTAGTTTACGAATAATTAATATTTAATACTTCTGGCGCACTTATAACATTTTTATTGAGCGAGATGCGCTATCTTCCGTCGCATGTCGTGCGTAATTCTACGTATTTTGTGTCACTGTCATGTCCAAGGGGCCACGCGGGTGAAATTACAAATTTTGTTTGATTTTGTACCCACTCTTAACCACCTACAATCAATTGGCTCATTTAGCCTGACATCATTTAACACAAGTTAATTTAACATCACCATAATCATTTCATCAAATGTGGCATTGAAGACACGTATGAAAACGTCAAACTACTGCAATTTGTCTATGACAAACTTAACTGTCAATGTTACATAAACTCAGTTAAACTCTTAAGCCGACTGTTTCGTTGAGATTTGATAGTTGCCTGAAATCTCACTTATGTAAACTTGAAATTTGCGCCAAATACTAAAATCGAATTGTAACTGGCTGATTGAGACTATAGTAGGCAGTCAAGTAGAACTGTATAGTGCAGTAGTCAGTGATAGGAGTCAATGTATAGGATTTTCACAATTGTTTGTATTATAGGACACTATGATTATTAATTGATAATTCAAAATTTTGAGGTTTAATTACGATTTCATCACTTAATTTAACCACTTACTCAATTAAATTTTGGGAATGTACTTAAAGTTATTTGATAAACATAAATTTTAAATAATTTACTTGTACACAAACAAATGCGAGGTAAAGTTCGCACTAAACTTCTAAGTGATCGAATCATTACCTTTGCAGACTATTTTAAACCAAAAACCAAACTACATTAATTCGTTTAACAATTTGTATTTCAATTCAATTTTAAAACTGTAAAATTTAAGGTATAAAACTATACCTAAATTTTAATTAGAGTTTTAAAAAAGGTTATTTCTTAATATTCCATTAAATAAGTTAATTTGATTACTAAAGTAGTGCTTAACCACTAATTCATTCTACGGTTTAATTAAATCTAATTGAATTGAAAATTATTACGCATTTAAAAGGCGTCTTAACCTATACTATTAGAAAAATTGTATCTGTATTATTGTATGTTAGTATTTTTGTATTTTTTTTTTGTACTGAATAAACTCAAAAAGGGTCCAGTAGGGACCAATTTTGAAAATTCTTTAATTTATAGAAAGCTACATTATCAACGAGGTACATACGCTATCTTTACTAATATTATAAATGTGAATGTGAATTTGTTTGTTTGTTACTCTTTCACGCAAAAACTACTGAACCTATCACTATGAAATTTTGCATACACATTGTCTGGGACACCAGATAGGACATAGGGTACCTTTCATCGCTCAACGCAAACGAAGTCACGGGCAACAGCTAGTAGCTTATAAGGTTACGCGGGCAAAGTCGCGTACATTGCTTTTACAATAAAAACGAGATATTTAGTTTCTATAATCATATTACGTCTTAATATGTTTGTCTTAATATGTCTTAATATGTCTTACTATTGGAAAACTTTCCAACAATATATTATGTATTGTGATAGTCATCATCATATCAGCATCGGCTTAATTGTAAATTTAATTTTAAATATTTTTAATAACATCACTTTTAAATATATAATTTATTTATTTAGATATCTAAAAAAATATATAGGTAAATATTGTTATTAATAATAATAAATAAAAGAATAAAAATTCAAATACCTACAATCTACATACATCCACTTGTTAACAGTACTTTTTTTAACAAATTCCTATTACTTTATCACAAATAATTCAAAAACGTAGTAGTAACCCACAAATAAATAAATTCAAAGACCTTAATTGTAACTTAACATAATAATGTAATAAATTACACAAATTAGTTTAGAATTAAATACACGAAAACTTACCTGTAATCCTTTCGTATAACTTTCCTTAGCTAATTCTTCGGCGATGACGAACTCTATATTATGGAAAGTCTAATAGACCTTTCCAAACTTCTAATAGAACTTATGAAAGCCGAAACTTTCCTTGTGTCTGTCTGTATTCACAAAAACTTTTCCATCAACTTACACGAACACAACACACTAGGTTTTTTTTCCTTATGTAATATATACCAATTTTTTCTGTAACTTACTTTAATATATTAATTTTAAATTTATTAATACAACAACAGTTAAATTCTTTACTAACTTTTCGAGTCAGACTTTTCAAAGTCGAGTTTTTTATACACAGGTGTGTTTTTTTTTATTTTCAAAATGTCACGTTTGAAGAACTAAATAGAAAAGTTTTGTGCGGACGCACAACTGGTGGGCGATCAGCGCGGCGCCCTAGAGTCTACTGTCGTTGGGCGGGCGGCGCCCATACTAAAGTTATACGCGTTGAACTACAGTAACGTTTGCATCATGTACTCCTAACAGCTTTTGTTTTGTTAAGTTTTGTTTAATTGTTTAAGCTTCAAGCATTCGTGCAATGCGTTTTCTATTTGTTCGTTTGTTTGGTAATATTTTTCTTTGTATATTCAATTTTGATAATTTATCTATACCAATACATAAAGCTGAAGAGTTTGTTTGTTTGTTTGTTTGGTTGTACGCACTAATCTCAGAAACTACTGGTTCGAATTGAAAAATTCTTTTTGTGTTGGATAGTCCATTTATCGAGGAAGGCTATAGGCTATAGAGAACGCGGACGAAGTCAGGGCACCAGCTAGTATTTATATAAAATCGTTTGTCGTGACTGTTTATAAATGCGCACCAAAAGTCGAGAACGTAAAAATTTTCAACAGAGGCTACAAAATCTAGAAAGCTTACATTTGGAACTTCCTGGGTTTGTTTTATTAATACAGGCAATAGAGGAGCTGGTTACTCTTATCCATAATGCACTAAATTACTAATCTTATTTCTTTTTTAAAATAGGTTCAGTATCATGTACTGACCCTAAATGCACAAAATCCTTACAAATTAGGCGGGCGGAAGTGCCGCCATTTTGATAAAAACCGTTTCGGCCTATATCTCCATAACGGTGCACTTGAGGCCCAAAATGGTATTAACCTTTATTGTAGATAAATAAATTTCCTATCTTTCTTGTCCAATAATTTTTTTCTATCACTTACCGTTTACGACTTATTCGACTTTTACGATTTCTTTATGGGCATTAAACAAATCATAATAGTCGAATAAGTCGTAAACGGTAAGTGATAGAAAAAAATTATTGGACAAAAAAGATAAGAAATTTATTTATCTACAATAAAGGAAACGGTTTTTGTCAAAATGGCGGCACTTCCGCCCGCCTAATTTGTAAGGATTTTGTGCATTTAGGGTCAGTACGTAATACTGAACCTATTTAAAAAAAGAAATAACATTAGTAATTTAGTGCAGAAGAAAATTCTCTATTACCTGTATTATATTACGTAAGCTTCCGCTAAGAAAATATTTTGAAAATTTTAACCTTGCGAAGCTCGCAATTCAACGTTTACAAACTTGTACGTTCCTTTACAAAATTGTTTGTCCTGACTGACTTCAACGCACAGCCAAAGCTATTAAGTCTAGAAAGCTGAAGTTTGGATAGGTTTAATTTAAAGAAAGTCTTTTGGAAAATTTCACCTCTATGCGAAAGTGAGAGCGGGTCTCATTTGTATTAAACGCTGGACGAATTTGTATGTGCCAAATTATACATTTTACAAATCCGTTCAATCGTTATTCGTTATTGAAGAACGAACATCCAAATAGGTATACAAACTTTCGCATTCATAATACACTGGACCGCAAAGAAAAAAGGTCGGTTAGAATATCTTCAATATCTTCAAAAGTACCTACGTAAACTAAATAAATTTTATTTTTATTTAAGCCCATTAAAATATTCTTTAATTTAGTCTTTATTTCATTTATAGCTATGTCAGGTACTTTTAAAGATATTGAAGATTTTCTAACCGACCCCTTTTCTTTGCGGTTCCTCCATAACTCTTAAACCCATTAACTGATTTTCATGAAACTTGGTATATAAACATTTAGACGTACAGGACACAGGATAGGCTACTTTTTTCTTTTTCAACGCGGACGAAGTCGCGGGCGCCAGCTAGTACATAATAGAACTAGACATTTAGGTATTAATATTAAATCCTAATCAACATGAGAACGTTGTTGAACTAACGAAATTAGCGTCGCCGAGAGCCATGATTATCACAACTTCGAGTCCTGAAACTATTGTAAGACCAAGTAAGTAATTACCAAACTGTTCTTGTGGAAGTTTCGTTGAAACAGAGGTTCCGAGTCTTGTGTACATACGTGTTACATTTATAACTTTAACACTGAAATAACTACTTTAGTTACAATTATTAGTACAACTTAAATGTACTTAATATTCTGAAAACTTTAAAAAAAATTAAATAAAAAAAAACAAAAAGACAAAGTGTTTTTAAAACACTATCTTTTTAAAAGATAAATTGTATTTTTAGAGTTGTTCCAAAAGTAAGTTAATTTTGAATTTCAAACTTTACTTAACTTTTAACTAAGAATTATAAAACACTAGCTGGTTCCCGCGACTTCGTCTGCGTCGAAAAAAAAAATAACACTTGAGTAAATATAACACATTTTTATTGCTGTGATTTTTTATCACATTTATAATATTGCTAGCTGATGCCCGTGAAAATAAGCAATATTATGCTTGACCACTTGTTGCTATAAAACTTGGGCCAGGCGTTAGTTTTTTATTTGATTTTAGATTGATTTTTAGATGATCCCTCGGGAATAGTACTTTTTTTCTGGATAAAAGGTACCCTATGTCCTTTCTGATGTCTCAGACAACGTGTATACAAAATTTCACGGTGATCGGTTCAGTAGTTTTTGCGTGAAAGCGTAACAAACAAACAAACTCAAATTCACATTTATAATATTAGTAAGGAGGTAAGGAAAGTATGAATTTTTTAACTCGAAATTTAAAAAAAGGGAGGACAAGTAAAGCCCCTTATCTATATACAATTTTTTTTTTGTTTTTATATACGTTCTTGTAATTTAAACTATGCCTTCCTCCAAAAGGAATGAAATCTTTTTTCTTTTCGTGTGCTACTGTCCAAGTGATTAATTCTTCCAGCTACAGTGACTTATGGTGAAGAATATGCCATTGTTGATCCCTAAGGAGTTTATGTCCGGCTGACCCCAATGTTTAGGTAAGTGAAATCTATTTTATTTATCTAAAGTGACAGGTATACGGTCCATATATAATTTAACCAAATATCTTATATAAATTTATCTATTCAGTCAATATTAATATGTGTAGGTATCTAGTTAGATATTGAAATATAAATAACCCGAAAATGTATTCCATAATTATTGTAAAAATTATTTATTTCCATTAGTTCAAATCCATACTAATTTTATAAATGTGAAAGTAACTGTCTGTCTATCTGTTACTTTCTCGCGCCTATACCTTATTCATTTAAACGAACTTATAGAGATAAAGCGTTCGGTTGTGATTGGTGGAGATAACAGACAATGTGAGTGTACACAGTACATGTACTTTTTAACTCTCACTGTTATTATACTGCGTTTTTTTTAATTCGTATTATAGTTATTTTAGGTTTGAATTTCGTTTAACTAACGTTTAACGTATCTTAACTAATTTATATTTTTCATATTATGATTAAATCAGGAACCAAAATGTCTATTATCTTAATTATTAAATAATTAAAAACTTAATAGCTAGAATAGTTTATACAAAATAAAAAATGTAGTGTTGTGGGTAAGTACGTAGGTATTACTATAATATATTTTATTATAGTTTACAAAGCTAAAAGTAGCGTAGAATAAACGTTCACCTATTATTGTATACGCCCACTCAAGATTTTTTGTCCTTGTCTTTTGTATGGAATTGAGTGAAAGAGAAAGTGCTATATTAGCTCGTTTAGTACTCAACGGATCATGAAATTTTGCATACACGTTGTCAGTAGTATATAAGAAAGTATATAACTTTTTTTATTTCATTCAGAAAAAAGTGCTATTCCCGAGAGATCATGTAAAATTTAAAATCAAACGCCCTTATATATTTTTTTATGTTTCAACGCGGACCTAGTCGCGTGCACCACCAAGTATAATAAAAGTAAGTACTAAAAAAAATATTAACTAGTAATACCTACCTAATGTAAATAATCGTTATTATTATGTATACTGTTACAAACCCTTCTCCTTTATTCAAACCACTCTCACCTTCAATTAGCCGTAAGTAAGTCGCAAAATTTGGGTCCTTGACCCGATTTTGTAACTAAACTGAGTCGTCCACAAAGCGTAGTCCACTAAAAGCTGTTCACAGTCATCAAGCGCCAGTATAACAGGCACGTACGAAACGTACAGGGCAATGGGCCCTCAGATCCCAATAGGTGGGATATAAATTCGCCACTTTTACAAATTGCCCGCATAACCTCTAGGGATAATTCAGGCGACCAAAACTCTTTTTTGTGAACCGTCCGATCGCACTACTCGACTAGTGATGTGAAATTGTAGAATGAGGCAAAATACTTATCGATAAATCAAGAATTAGGTATCTTACTTTTCTCAGTTCCACCTAGATGAAAAGTTCTTGAAGAATCGGCAGCGCAACTGCATTCTACTGGTGTATGACTTTAGGCGACGATGGTCACCTTTCATCAAGTGACACGTCAGCTTGTTGTCACCTTTTATTTATACTAATATAATAAAGCTAAATTAATACGTCATAATACTGACGAACAAATTGAGGGTAAGAAGGAAAGTTGATACCTACTTACATTAATTAAATCACAGACAACCATCAATATCATAGAAGACCGTCAATACGTACGTCACATGAATTGTCGGATTGACTTAAGTGTTGCCAACAATAAAAATTGAAACTCCTCATTTAATTCACACGTTCCGTTACACGCAAATATGGAAGATCAATTTCAACTTTTATTCGATAAAATGAAAACGGAAATGCAAAAGCTAATATCAGAATCAACTAATACAATTATGGAAAAAATAGACGAAAAATTAAAATATGTTGTAGTAGAAAACAAAAAGTTGCAAATTAAAGTGGAAAACTTAGAAAAAAAGGTGGAATTTCTGGAAAGAGCTAAAAAATCCAATAATATAATAATTCATGGGCTGAAGGAGGAGGAAAAGTCTACATTAGAGCTACTTAAAAATGTTGAGAAATGCTTTTTGCAAGAATTAGAGGTAAATGTAGATGACTGCGAAGTGAATAAAATATACCGTATTGGAAACACAAATAAAAATGGGAAACCGAGGCCTACACTCCTTTCCTTAGTTAACTGGTGGAAAAAGAACGAAATCATGAAGAATAAAAAGAAACTAAAAGAGATATTTATAACCGAAGACTACTCAAAGGAAACTTTAGATAAAAGGAAGTCCCTCCAACCCCAGCTTTTGGAAGAAAGGAAAAAAGGAAATTTTGCATACATAAAATATGATCAACTCATTGTCAAGGAAAACACTAATATTAAGGATAAAAGGAAAAGAGAGATATCTACCTCCCCACAAATAGATTCGCAACCAAGGAAACAACAAATTATAAAACTATCAACAAACAAAAGAATTAACGCATTTGATATGATGAGAGGTCGATCTTCATCTTACTCTGGAAACCCAGCCACAAAGGAACAATAACAATTAGACAACAGCGATCGGAATCAACAACAAAAAACTAAGCATAACATTAACACAACAGAAACAAAATATTCTCCCCCAAGCCGACTGGTCCTCGTGGGGGAAAAAGACCACAACCCTCCAAAGACAGGCAAGCACGCCTCGGATATATACATAGCTACTTTTAATACAAGATCGTTACGAACTAATGAAAAACTAATTGAACTCGAACTAGCCTTAGCAGAAATAAAATGGGACATAATAGGAATTAGTGAAATGAGAAGATATGGAGAGGGAATAGAAGACTACGGGGACTACATCCTGCATTACAAAGGAGAGACACCAGGATTGTATGGTGTAGGCTTCTTAATTAAAAAGAAACTTGCACATAGAATCGAAGAAATCAAAGGGATATCTGAAAGAATAACAGTGTTGAATATAACTTTACTTGTAACTTTACTTGTGGGAACTTGTAAAAATAATGGAGAAGAATACATAGTAGGTAAATATGGACACGGTAAAAGAAGCAAAAATGGAGATAGATTAGTACACTTGGCTTTAGAAAACAAACTCAGGATTGTCAATAGTTTCTACAAGAAAAATAAATCAAAAATGTGGACCTGGATTTCTCCGAACGGAATACATAAAAACGAAATTGATTTCATTATGACTAATAATGCCAAAATTATTCAGGATATCTCAATCATACATAATTTAAACTTTTATTCTGATCACAAAATGGTTCGTGCTAGACTGACAAGCAAGCCCATAAAGAGAAAAAGGATGTTCCACAATGATAGCTCTTCCTTTGTATATGCCCGTAATAGTGACCAACTTACGACTAGTTTAAAAGAAATAGTAGAAAAAGACAACAACGTACCAACTCAGACCAAGTATGAAAAATTTATAAACATGTTACAGAAAGGAGCCAAGAAAGTAAATTCAAGAAGCAAAAACATCGTTTCCGATGAGACAAAACAACTGCTACAGGAGAGAAAAGAAATAATACAAAGGAAAGAAAATAAAATAAACCGCTGTAAAATAGCAGAAATTAGTAAGAAGATAAATGAAAATATAAGAAAAGATAAGAAAGTAAGAAGGCAAAATACATTAAAAAAACATATCGAGAAAACTGGGGGAACAAAAAAGGCTATTAAAGAATTGAACTCTAAAAAAGATTGGATGCTAAAGGTGAAAACTAAAGATGGAAATTATACAAATAAAAGACCAGAAATACTAAAAACAGCTACAGACTATTACCGAAACTTATACCAAAGTAAAAATCAAATAGAAAGGATAACTGAAACAAACATAACAGACTTTGAACCGACACCAAAAATATTAAAGGAAGAAATAATAAAAGCAATCAATACACAAAAAAGAGACAAGACTCCTGGAACCGATCAAATAACGAACGAAATACTAAAAGCTACTCTACCGATCATTGCTCCTACACTAACAGATATATTCAATGAAATTATAGAGACTGAAAATATTCCTACAGATTGGACCAAATCAACTATAATACTATTACATAAAAAAGGAGATAGGGGAGAAATAGCGAATTATCGACCAATCAGTTTAATGTCGAATATCTATAAAGTATTTTCTAAAATAATTTTGCAAAGAATCACATCTATACTTGACTACAATCAACCGAAAGAGCAAGCAGGGTTCCGCAGTAAATACTCAACAATAGATCATATACATGTTCTAAGACAAGTTGTACAGAAATACAAAGAATACAATAAAAGTTACTATCTGGGCTTTGTAGATTATAACAAGGCCTTCGATTCCTTAGAACATGAATACATCTGGGAAGCGCTGCGTTTTCAAGGTATACATGGAAAGTACATACGAATACTTAAGAATATCTACTCTAGAAGCACAGCCCAAATCAGGCTAGAAGCAACGGGAGAGGAGTTTCCCATAGAAAGAGGCGTCCGGCAGGGCGACCCAATCTCACCCAAACTGTTCTCGGCGGCTCTAGAGATGATATTCAAAAACCTAGACTGGAATAAGAAAGGACTCAACATAAACGGTGAAAACCTAAATCACTTGCGCTTTGCCGACGATCTAATTCTATTCTCAGAATGTCCAAAAAATCTCGAGAAAATGCTACAAGAACTATCGGATCAAAGCATAAAAGCGGGCCTTACAATGAACATAACAAAAACCAAAATCATGACTAATGCTTCACAGACATACGACATCATTGTAAATATGAAGAAAATAGAATACGTGGATGAGTACGTATACCTGGGACAGTTAATAACCACACGGGATACTATGAATAAAGAAATTGACAGAAGAATTGCCAACACGTGGAAAAGATTTTGGTCTCTTAGCGAAGTTATGAAAAACAAAGACATGCCAATGAAAGATAAAAGAAAAGTGTATAACATGTGCATTTTGCCATGTTTAACATACGGCTGTCAAACATGGGCATTATCTGAGAAACTAACTAATAAAATAACCGTATGCCAAAATGGAATAGAGAGAAGTGTGATTGGAGTGAGAAGAAAGGATAAAATAAGATTAAACAAAATAAAAAATGAAACTAAATTTAAAGATGTGAACAAAGTATACAAAACACTCAAATGGAAATGGGCAGGACATATGCTAAGAGAGAAAACAGAGAAATGGTCTAGAACAATAACAGAATGGTACCCCAGGGATGGCAAAAGATGTAAAGGCCGACAAGTGAAACGTTGGGAAGATGACTTCAAGGGAATAGCCGGTCCAAAATGGATGACAATTGCAAGAGAGAGAGATACGTGGAAGTCTTTGGGGGAGGCCTTTGTCGAGGGACAAGCTGTAAAACCGATCGTTGAATGTCTAATATAATAATAACCGCATTGTATTTACAGTAATAAAGGCTTATTTTATTTATTTATTTATTTTAATAAAGCTAAATTTGTTTATTGGTAGATTATTTTTGAACTTGATAGGCCAATTCTTGAAAAAGGTTGTTAGGTATTAGCCTATATTATTATTATATGATCCCTAGAACTCGAGTAAAAGGAAAAAAATGGGATATTGCTATGTCGTGGACATGACCGTGTATAGTATACATATTTTACGTGAATACGTTACGAGTAATATTTTCTTTATATGTATATATCCAACGATTTCGAATATACCATATAATTTTTTGACCCTTCAGTTAACCACCCCTTTAGAGGGGTGTAATATATTTTTG
Organism: Synanthedon formicaeformis; assembly: GCA_945859745.1. Lineage (NCBI taxonomy): Eukaryota > Metazoa > Arthropoda > Insecta > Lepidoptera > Sesiidae > Synanthedon > Synanthedon formicaeformis. The sequence continues at coordinate 3,353,694 of OX243978.1, forward strand.
CATATGATGCGCGAAAAACGCGAACATCCCCAAATGACTGCGAAACGCAGTGTGCCCTTTCACTACTTTTCAGATCCAGACTAGAATCAACTTTGAAAACTTGGGAACCCCGGAATAGAGCCGTTAAGGCAAGTAATCTATAACCACATCCAAAGGGCTCGTCAATGTGTAAAGTGTAATTTAATCTAACTAAAACACTTACAGATTAAAGCATCTATATAGAAATCGAGAGAAAATTAAGAATGAGAGCGCCATTGATGGAAGTTAGAGTATCTAACTCACTTCAACTTCATCAATAGCGCCCTCAGATTCTACTAAGTTTCTCCTACCGTATAGATTTCAATTACAATTGGCTGTTAATCAACGAAGCTTGTATTAAATAGCGTTACTGTCTATTAAAACTAAGTTATTATAAGTATTAAACTAAATACCGAGACCAATTAGAAATACGCTTTCAATTATAGACTTCTATATTAATAAAAGCAGACACATATTGGTATATTGCTCTTGTAGCAAGAGACGAGTTTTATTGCTGGAGTTCTTATGATGAAAATATCTTGGTGAAAACTTTTTCTGGCTTACAATTAATATTTGCTGGTGATCACCAGCAAATATTAATTGTAAGCCAGAAAAAGAGTTCATCACAAGAACTCCAGCAATATTACTCGTCTCTTGCTACAAGAGCAATATACAAATATGTGTCTGCTTTTATTAATATAGAAGCCATTAGAAGAACTATTAAATCTTCATGTTCCCCAACAACAGCATCTTACACATCTTAACTTACACAGCATGTAGCTCCAAAAGCATATAGTATGGTCGTATAGTAAAAATTAATATATCCAAATTTGTAGAAATTTTTATGTAGAAACTTTTGTCAGAAGTAATCATAATGCTATTCGTATAAATATTCGCGAACACACATCACAGCACAACACCCACCCTTGAGAACTTTCCAATTTTCAAAACACACGAATTATGTCCTGTGATTGTCCATATTCAGCTTAATTTGGTCGTACTAAAAATTTAAATATTTTATCGACTCTCAATTAGACATTCGATTCGACAAATGGAACACAACACTATTGAATTTTTTGTGTGAAGTGGACGCTCCACTTAATTGCCAAAGGGTTGAGGCGGAAAAAATCTTAAAAGTTTGTTTGTAATTAAACTTGCTTGTGTTTATTATAGATTTTTAGAAAGTTAAGGTTTAGAGGGTGAAAAACAATTTTGTGAAAATTCGGGGAGGTTTTATTTCGTTCATAAATATTATTTCAACATTTTCAACATTTTCCTTTAAGAATATTTAGAAATCCTACTAATATTGTAAGTGCCAGTTTGCTAACGTTACTAATATTATAAGCAGATTAACGGATTTGAATGAAATTCGGTACCCAGATAGTTTATTACCTAAGTTAACGTACCTAAAGAATACTTTTTATCCTGCACTATTATCAAAAATGCCGAAATGCGTAGTGTAACGGTTTAAAACCAGGTATCAATAAATTAAAAGTAGGATGGAATCACATTTACACGTTAGTAAATTTGCAAACAAATATTTTCAATAAAAATAGCTTGGAATACAAAATCTCAATTCAGTAAACGGTCTTCGCATATATGTTTATAAAACCGACTGGACTATATTGTCCACAAAATTATGTCCACAAGTTATATAGTACTTATTTGTTCTGAGGTTTTAAATGGCTTTTACAAGTAAGTGTACTCTAACCTATAAGTAGTGTAGGTACTCAGGATGAAACTGTAAAAGTTTTATTGAAGTGAAGTTGCAAGAAAATGGCCTTTTCTTAACTTGTTGTGATTGCCAATTATCCATGTACATAATGGCATGGCCAGAAGGTAATCTCATATTGAACGAACTGTGAAACTAAGGCTTTTTTAAAACGTAACAATGGTGGATGATATAGACTAAATTAGCTGCTTTAATCTAGATTTAGAGCTTAATACTGCTGTCGATATAGAAGCCTGAATAGCAGTTGGTGTCTTAAAGACAATCAAAATATATGAGAATAATTTAGTATCAGTTTTGCTCTGCCAAATAGCAATGCCATTATTTTTATAAGTAAAGATCAGCTGACGGTGGACTTAAGGTAATACGATTCAGCTTTCCTCCATACAAACGTAGAATAATTATTACTCCGCTGTTTAATTTACAAAAGTAAGCATGATACCGATTTATGTTGTCGTTAACTAGGTTCCTTGTCATACAAACTTTAAAAAAAATATTAATTTAAAAGATATGATCCTTGAAAAATCCATATTTTAACACAAGTTTTAAAGTTGCAACTTTGAGGGTGATTAGGTCAATCCAATGTACAAAAACTCCAAAATACTTTGCAAACAAACATTGATTAGTTATTCAAGTTCAAATAACTTTACAAAATATATATATATATATATATATATATATATATATATATATATATATATATATATATATATATATATATATATATATATATATATATATTATATGCAGTAGTTTTGTAAAAAAGAGCTGTGTGCGAAGTACTAGGTGGGAGCGAAGTAATATTCGATCGCAGCGCCCATAGCGGCCAAAAATGATTTCACAGTCCTTTCTTCACTCAAATCAAAGGTATCACAGTAACTTTGGAAATAAATTAATAGATAATTTGGATTACAATAATATTTTGTCACAATGTAGCGATTAAATTTCAAAACGTCAGAGCCAACTAAGTTGCGGACGCTAGGTGGCGCTAAACTCGTGCACAGAGCCAATATGCCCAAGGGTCTGTTTATTTTTGGTATGAATCATTGTGCATCTCACTCGACTGCTCTTCCCGCGCTTTGTGCTGTGTGAGACAGGACGCATTTTAGCCATGAGACCGATGAGTTCGGGCCGCCGACTTGTTTCACCTTAATGGACTCTGACATCCCTTACATAGGTAGGTACTCACCAAAACATAAGACCTATTATTTCACGGTGGTATTTCCCTAATGAAATGTTACTGTCACCAGAAGGGCTGCCGGTTATGCCATATATTAGAAATTAAATCATCTTTTGAATAAGCTTATAGAGAAATATATAGACATTTTCTAAGTTTTCTGACTATACTCCTCTTTACTATGGAGCTTTGTTAGAAAACTTTAAGTGAGTGTGTTCAAGTTAGTCGAGTCCTTTTAAATTGTTGTCTCTCACTGAATGAGGACAGTCTTTAATTGATTTAAAAAGTTTTGTATGTAGCTTAAAGATTTAATGGTCTTGTAATTGATTGCGAAGCTTTTCCTTTCCATCATGTTTTACTTGAGTTTTTGTGTATTGATTTAAGAAAGATATGAAAAATCTATCCATACTATCGCATACTTTGCATACTAATGTTATAAATGTGAAAGTAACGGTCTGTCTGTCTGTTACCACAACCAGTCATCATGAAATTTTACATACTCGCTGTTAGGAATACCGGAAAGGACTAACGCCTGGCCAAAGTGTCATAGCAACAAGTGGTCAGGCGTTATAATAATAATAATAATAACTTTATTTCAGACAGCTTAAAATGTCCATAGATTTAAAAATTTACAAACTGTTTAAATTACAAATTTACAAAAAAATTATATTGCATGCTTAAAAACTAATGTACAGATTTATTTCGGTATTAGAATTAGCGCCTCTTTCACCAACCACAATTAAAGTGTTGATTAGTTACTTTTAGAAATAATTTTATGTTTTATTAAATTATTCACTCGGTTTAGTGCATCCATCGATAGCCGGTTTTTTTTAAAATATTTTCTATTTAATGTTTGGGACGTTTACCGTACAAACAAAGGTATATCAGCTCCATTATCCCCGGTTACCGGTGACTTTAAATGACAGTTTTTCCTACTTAACGTTGGTGAAAGAGGCGCTTAGAAATTTACACAAACAATGAGAATTCAAGTTAGAATGAAGACTTTAAAATGTAACGAAGAAAGTCGACTTGATTTCTCGGCACATTAACTCGAAAATGAGTGGAGTGTGCAGTACATAACCGGTGCATGCGAACCGTGAATAACTTTCGAGGCGTGAGCGTAAATTTCTTCAGAAAAAAAGCTCTCAATCTACAAAATATTATTCTATTGGGCCATTTTGAATATAAAAATAATCGTGTTTTTAATAAGATTATTTTCGTGTGATAGATATACCGCCCAGGTCCTGGGGTAGCGCGATAAAAGCTGTCACTCTAAGCGACAAAATTGTCCAGGTTGCAAGGGTCGAAAAAATCCAAACAACATACACAATTTACATAGCAATTTTTTTTATGGTAAGGTCGACAGACAGGCAGGGTACTTGATGGTAAGTGGCTATCGGCAACGCCACAGGTGCTACGAGGGCACTGTCGACCATAGCAAGGTTAAGGATAAGGTATTAGGAAGGGTTAGGGCATAGGGTCTGACATCCCTTACTCACTCACCAAAACACAACAGCAAATATACCATTATGTCATGGTGATCTGTAACTTGTATTTCTGTAAGGTATTTTACTGTCAGACAGGCTGCCCAAATGACTGCAAAACTTATTTGAATATTAAAATTAGCTACAAAAGGAAAGTGTGCTAGATCTAAAAGAATGTAAAAGAAAATATAGATAAAATTTAAATGCGTTTTTTGCTGCATCAGTTTATTGTATTTTTTATTAGCGTTAACGAATGTTGAAAAGTAAACTTACATATCATGAAGGGCAGAGAGATCTCACGCAGTGATATCATATTCGTGCACACTACGACTCAGATAAAATAAGAAATAAAGATAGAGCATTGTGGACGCCAGAGTGAAGTCGGTGAAACTACGTTTTCATACATTGTCTTACGCACACAAATGCAATCAAACTACGCCTCGTCTTATTAAAAATGCCAAATTACGTAGTGAAAGGATGTAAAAACCAGGTTTCAAAAATTAAAAAGCAGGATGAATTAACATTTCACACGTAAATAATCTTGGAAACCAATAATTTCAATAAAAATGGTGAAAAGCTTGGAATACAAAATCTCAATACAGTAAACGGCCTACGCACACATGTTTATAAACCCGGCTTTACTATGTTGTCCGCAAAATTCTGTCTACAGTTCTTATTTCGTCTAAGCACTGCGATATATTCCGACTACATAAAATTTAATATCAGCACGCGACAGAGTCATAACAAAATTGTTTGCGTTAGCTTTCTCACTACAACATATGAAAATTTCTTATGCATTCAAGAATAACAAGCATACTAAAATTACAGCTTGATGTTATTTTAAAATCAGCTCTACAGAAAAAGTTTGAAAGACTTTTTTGAAGGAATCTTAGACTTTATTACTTCATAATATGTTGAATTTACTGTAAGAATTTTACATTTCCTTTTTTATATTATCTACTTGCTAGCGGGACGCCCCCGGCTCTGCTGAGCCTACTATAGAATCTACTAATACTCGTATTATAAAGACATATCAATTTGTATGTTTGTAAACGGTTTGTAATGAAAAAACTCAAAAACTACTGGACCGATTTTAAAAATTCTTTCACCTATAGAAAGCTACGTTATCAGAAAGTTACATAAGCTATTAATACTACTAATAATAAATCTGTAAGGGTTGGTCATGGAGTAAGTTACTTTGTTTTCAGAGATATCGTGTTTATAGGCTCTATATATGATACTGAAACTAAATTGACGATTTTTAGTTTATTTCTGTATGTAAGTTTATTTCTGTATGTATGTATGTATGTATGTATGTATGTATGTATGTATGTATGTATGTATGTATGTATGTATGTATGTATGTATGTATGTATGTATGTATGTATGTATGTATGTATGTATGTATGTATGTATGTATGTATGTATGTATGTATGTATAAATGTATGTATGTATGTATGTATGTATGTATGTATGTATGTATGTATGTATGTATGTATGTATGTATGTATGTATGTATGTATGTATGTATGTATGTATGTATGTATGTATGTATGTATGTATGTATGTATGTATGTATGTATGTATGTATGTATGTATGTATGTATGTATGTATGTATGTATGTATGTATGTATGTATGTATGTATGTATGTATGTATGTATGTATGTATGTATGTATGTATGTATGTATGTATGTATGTATGTATGTATTGTATGTGTATGCTATTACTGCATTAAAATCCGTTGCGTAGTCTAAAAGATCTTTGATTGCAAATGACAGTTTCACAATTAATTTTACCGTAGTCCCCTGCATATTTTCTGAAATATGGTAATGTAACAGACTAAGCCGTCGTCGCTAAAAATCAATTAAGTGAACAGGAAATTTCTGTTCAAGCAATTTGCGAAAACGTATTAAGGTTAATAATTAATCTTACATAACATTTTAATTGCTTCTAAAACGAACTCAATTTACGCCGCTCCATTTGATCTCAGCGTGATTGCCCAACTTTTAGCTTGAAGTAAACCGCGTAATTCACATTAACTAACTTAGAAAGAAACTCCGCAACATAGGTACTTACACATGTAACTTACCGCATCGAGGATTCCATTCCGCTTAATTTTGTAAACTTTCACTGGAAACTTTTTTGATGTGAATACGCCTTCAAATATGTGTCGTTCATTGTAAAAGTGGTTTAACTCCCTATTTTTAAAACCATATTTTCTTACCTAATGGTATCACATTTAGTCATAACTTTCAATATAAAAGTGAAGTAACTCCAATAATTGCATTAAAATCCCATAGATGAAAACAATAAATGAATGCTTATTTTTTTTTTCCTACACTATAATTCGCAAAAAGCTCGTTATTCTAAAATTCAGTTACAAGGAGATAGTTCACTTTTACAATGAACGACACATATTTTGTTTCATATTTTGCTACACGTTTGGTCTAGTTGCTAGTATTCCTAGCTAGTAACGAAACGATCGCGGGTTCGAATCCCGCTAGGGGCAAATGTTTATGTGTTGACATTTTACCTTTGTACCTGAGTCATGGATGTTTTGTATTTATAATATGTATGTATTTACAACAAAAAAAGTAATCTATATAGTATATTGACTGTCTGGTATCCATAATACAAACATTAGTTGCTTACTTTGGAATTAGATGGTGCTGTGTGGAATGTGTACGTACACATATCTACGAAGTTTCATCAAAATTGTTTCAGTAGTTTAGGAGTTACTCGGCGACAAACATGTGAAACGAAATATATGTGATACGAAAAAAAAAAATAAGCAATATAACTTTGGCCAGGCGTTAGTTTTTTATTTTATTTTAGATGATCCCTCGGGAATCGTCCTTTTTTTCTGGATATAAGGTACCCTATGTCCTTTCTGGTGTCCCAGACAACGTGTATGCAAAATTTCATGCTGATTGGTTCTTTTTTTGTTGCGTGAAAGCGTAACAAACAAACACAATCACATTTATAACATTAGTAAGGATAGTAATGGGGAAGATATAGAGATCTACTATGGCAGACAGAAAATATCTCACATTAACCCCCCGTTCATTTACAAAGTTCATTACATCAGAGATATTAGTTAGGTTCTAGTAGAATTAATTAGTTATCCCAGACGTAGACAATGCCGTCTGAACTCACTCTATTTTGCATCTTAAATTTATAAATTAGTCTCAGTACCTAAGTTGTATGTGTTGTAGATGTTTTCATTTAAGAAATTAAATTTCATGTAATTTTAAAATTAACTATGGTAGCGTCATAAGATACTACATAAGTTTTCTTAGTTACTAGCTAGTTACCGCGACTACGTCCTCGTCAAAAAATTAACTTATGGCTAACTTATGGTGTTATTCTGTGGGGTAACAGTACAGAAATGGCCTCTTTATTCACCATTCAAAAAAAGTTAATCCGAATCATAGCAAATATAAAACAAACTGAAACCGTACTTTCTTAAATATAAAATATTAACTCTGCCCAGCTTATATATTTTGGAGATGTGTAAATTTGTGCGAAAATATAAACAATTTTATACAAAACGCGAAGACTTACCATGCAAATATACGCTACGACATAAAAATAATCTAATATTACCAACATCACGATTAAAACTAAATTCTTCAAATACCTTCAGTTCTTCTATAAAAATATATAACAAATTACCAGATAATTTAAAAAAAAGAAAAAAATGATATCATATTTATAAAAAAATTAAAAAAAAAATCTAAATAATAAATGTTACTACAACTCAAATGAATATTTTTTAGATGACATTATCATTTAAATATTAATAATATAAATGTAAATATAATTAATTTTTAATTTTAATTTAAATAAAATAAAATTCTTATATATATATATATATTTATATAAATAAATAATTATATGCTTATATATATATACGCTTCCTCTCTCCTAGTCCCTAAGTTGCATGCCCAACAGGGTCCATAACATTGGTCTTTATTTTTATATAACATCTTTGTACATTATGGTTTCGCAATAAATAATTGAATTGAATTGAATTGAATTGAATTAAAAATATAACACCTAAGAAAATAACTGTATATAAATATGTATCGCCATGACGACGGTGGCGCCGCCGTTGTTGAAAACCCGGGAACCAAAAATTTTTCAGGTTATAAAGCTAATGCAAACTACTAAATATAAATTTTACATTCCAAATTAACAACAAGTTTATAACGAAGCTAAAGTAAATTATTTTCTTAACTTATTAGATTAACACGTCACTAGTTGAGGAGAGTCTAACTGAACATGTTAATTAAGAAGCTAAACCGTGAGAGGTCGACGGTCTAGACCTGCATCATAACACAAAAGTATTTTAATATAAAGTAAAAATTTAAAAGTTTATACACAACTTTAAAATCTTGTAGTTGAATTACGTTAGGGTATGAGAATTTATGTAAGAATTGAGGTTCACAAGAATAAAATACTTATAAATATACGAGTAAGTATATTATTATGTATTTTTATTATGTTAAGGTTGACAGACAGGCCAGCAGTCTACTTGATCCTGGAAAAATGTTAGGTTCCCCAAAAATCGTCTAAAAATATAAAAAATCCGGCGCCACTGCACTGTCGACAAACCGATAAAGATTATAGATTTTTTCTCAGCTGTTATTTTTTTTCAAAGAGGACAAAGTTGACATTTTATAAAACGGTTTCATTAGTGGCAATCTCATTAAAAGCTCGACGACCATTATCGGCATTGGCAAGGAAAAGGATCCTTCGGCATCCCTGCATGCAAGAGCACACTGTCTGAAACTATGCCTTGGCATGGAAACGCGGATCCGCGTTAATAATTTTGCACCACTCGTGTACCGGAACGCGGATCCGCGTTGCGCCTACTGTATGTATCACAAGTGACACTATTATGACTTTACGCTCCGGCATACGGTAATTCGGCTCGCTGGCGTTCGGCACACGAGAGGTTAAGCCTGCCGAAGCGTCTCGACATCGTATTTGTAACTCGCGTCTCTTCTCGTGCTCGTTCTCTTCAGGGCAAGCTATCCCCGAGTGGTGCTTCGGCGTGCTGAAGGATGCTGAAGCATTGCGAAGCATCCTCAAGGCTACCTGCAACAGCTTCAAGCGTGCCGAAACGGAATTTTTGTTACTACGACTATATATATTGGAAATTTCTACTTTATTGGCAAGACGTCAATGTATAATTACTATTTGCACCTAAAATCCTCAGCCGTGCTGATAATGGGCGCCTTGCTGATAGAAAATATCAACAAATAAGTATATACCTAAATCTCACAAATCAAATGACCCTCTATCTGCTGACACGTAATTATTATTACGAAGTACACTTACATACTGACAAATACTGTAATCACGGAGGCGAATGATAGGCTTAGCACTAATCCGTGAGTTAATTATTGGATCAATGAACTCGTATAATGAAATAGGTGTACAGTAAATGATATATACCGAGTAATCTACACAGATATAATTACTGCATCAACTGTTTTGATTGGATTTGAATGGTATGAATCAACTTGGGCTGATTGAACACGACATAGTCTATCTATGTCATTTATTCAGTGATAGAACAAAATATATGTGCTTATGGATATACCTACTTGAAAGATTATAGATATTATATAAAGTATTATAGCTATACCTATAGAATCAATAGACTATATATAAATTTATATACTTTAGTTTTGAAACTTAAAAAAATCTATACATATGTAGATAGGTTATGTAGATCCTAGCGGATTTAGATAAGGTTTTGTATTTTACGTTCGCGCCGCCATATTGTAAAAATGGCGTTTAAAAACAGTTTTTTGATAAATCTCCTTTCCGACTTATTTTACGATAAAACAGTTCGAAATATAATAAACTGGCTGCTGCCCGCGACTTCGCCCGCGTAACTTTGTAAATTATATACTAAAACCTTCCTCGAGAACCACTCTATCCATTGGTGAAAACAGCAAGAAAATAAGTTTATCGCGAAAAGACAGACAGACAGACAAACGCGGCGGAGAACTTTGTTTTATAATATGTAGTGATTAGGATTAGACGTTAAGCTTTTATTAAACTATAATATATAAAACTATAAAATAATAATAAAACAGACAGACAGACAAACGCGGCGGAGGTTTATAATATGTTTTGTTTTATAATATGTAAGGATTAATATAGGGATATACTGTACCCCGCAGCGGAGTTGCGGAAGAGTGATCGTCCGACCTCGCATAAACATCGCCTATAGCGGATAGCGGAAAAATCACGTGACTATGAACGCGCCATGATTGATCACCATAGTTGTGACGTCATAATTTTAAAGCTATTTTAGAACACTACATCTCAGTAAGCAGCAATGAGTGAAAGAAAACTAACATTATGACGTCACGCGCGCTCAGGTTTGTTCGGGAGCGGTCGGCGGGTCTTCGGTACTGGATTCAAAAATTAATTTTTATTTTGATATAACTTTTGAATTATTGCTAAAAGAAAAAGTTTTGTTATAAAACTTATTCATTTATTTATTTATATATGATCTTTCCATTTATTACAAAAAAATATATTCAAAAACCCAATTCCTGAACCTAAACCACAATGTTGACAGTTAAGAATTTAAATTACCTCACAAGTTTCCCAGCTCGGATGCACCGCTCTCAATATCTAACGACCTGTGAAATTTTCACTCCTACCCCCACCTCCCTTAGAGGTACACTCCGTCGCGCCTCATCGAACCTCGCTCCACACTTAACCTTTCTCACTTAACTTACTAATCTATCAAGATTAACTGCAATTGTTTCCTTCTGAACGACAGCCGTTCACAGTATGTACTTAATTCCGTTACAAACGGTTCTACGAATCTATTTACATTTCTATGTATATACTAGCAGCTTCGTAAGGAGTTGAAATTTCCAAAAATCTTTTCTTCTCGAATGCTTAAGTAAAAAAAATTAACGTATTTCCCGAATTTCAGCGTTAAATTGCTGTGCCTTGATGATAAGCAGTCAGAACAAACAATTTTATAAGTAAGTATAGACAATAAGTATAAAGTCGCTCTCCGCCTCTATCTATCTTCATATCAATCCATACTAATGTTATAAATGTGAAAGAAACTCTGTCTGTCTGTCTATCTATCTGTCTGTTACCTTTTCACGTTAACTACACAACCGATCATCATAAATTTTTGCATACATGTCAGGAATACACAAAAGAACACGGGATACCATTTCAAAAATTCGTAATAAAATTCAAGTGTAACAGCAATAATAATGTCACATATATTTTGTCAGGCGTTATATTATTTTATTTTTCAACGCGGATAGAGTCGCGGGAGCCATCTAGTTTATTATTATAGGCTTATATCAATGTACTTTTAAATCAATAACAAATCCATGTAAGGTATAATGTCCTAATGACGTCATTACGACATATCTGTCGCATGTTGCTAAAATAATTCAAGACGTGAGTGGATGAAGGTGATATGTCGCATTTTTGGGTTTTTTCGTTTTTTGCGTTGAGGTAAGGTAATATGTCCATATGAATGATTACAGACCTTAAGATCGTCGATTTAAAACATTTTTGAAAAATAAAAAGTTGAAAAAGGTGTTTAACGTAAAAGTTAATTTTAAAAAGCAAAGAGTGCAGAAAAGTTTACTTTTGTTAATGGAAGAGGGAGCTATGTTCACTTTTTTTTAATTAAATAATAGAAGTGTTTAAAATTGCTATCATACCATTAATATTTTAGGTGGTTTACACAATTTTGCATCATAATTTAGTACAAAAATCAGTTCCGTGGCGACTTATCTCAAAAATTAAAAGCAAAATTTTAACCTCGATTTATTCAAAATTGGAATTATGCGACATACCACCTTCATCCACTCACGCCTTCAATTATCTGTTAGTATTTGCATTAATCATGTTACGTAGTAAAAATGTTAGCCGTGATGGTTTAATTCTCTTTGGCCGTGACTGTACATTATTGCGCTCAAAAACAATTCTCTGATGAGGATCGTTTGAAACAGTTTCATTTAAAATTCAATCTAACTGCCTAAGCAATAAAGTCTATGTCCACTTTAATTGTGATATCACTGTTTTATTCAAGTCCTCGTGTTGGTGCACCGCATAGCAATCAAGTTACTCTTTGTTGAGGTTTCAATATATTTTGTACCTAGATTAAAATCGAGATGGCAGTTGGTGCCTTAAATGAAAATAATATGAATATTAATTTCTGGATTATACTTCTTTTAGTTTCGCTTCAATGGGATGTAAGTATTTATTTTTCTATGTTAAAGTCATTATTATAATTATTATTATTATTATTATTAAGAAGGCAAAGGGAAATGGGCTCTGGCATCCCTTACTCACTCACCGAAACACAACAGCACACATGCTGTTATTTTACTGTGGTCTTTTGTAAGGGTTTGGCTGCCTAAATAACTGCGAAACGCAGTGTGCCCTGCCACTACTTTCCAGATCCAGGCCAGAGCCAACTTTGAAAGGCTCATTTCCAAATATGACCCTGCTGGGAAACGAACCCGGGACCTCTGGAATAGAGCGTGCAGTGCTAACACCATGGCGTGAGCCAGTGGAAGGCATCGAATAAAGCAAGTAGATAATATAAATAAGGATCGATCGATCTTGGGAAATTTTACAAAGGGACTGAAATCGGCGAGACAAATTGATTCATCGTCCCGCAGGTGTGATCGTATTTCAAAAATGAATCTTTAGAAAGAAACGTGGAAAGATTTTTCCATTCATTGTGTAACTCACTTTGGTGATCAGCCTTCAAGTTGACTGTCAATTCTTATGATAAATTATAACTGACATCTCCCGTTACCAATATGATATACACTGTTATTTTGGATAAAGTCTACAAACAAAGAGACTTTTTGTTATGTAGGTATAAAAAATTAGTCCTCTGCAAAGATTTAAATCGAAAGATGCGGCGCAATCTCCTCGCGCCATACTAAAAACACACCGAAAATTCTTAACAATGGCTTTAGCGCAGGCGCTAAACTACAGTTGCACGCCAGCTACAGTGAGTGACGGTCGCTTGTTAAGAGCTTTGCTATCGTCACAGTCACGTTTGAAGTAAGGAATGTGTTGTCCGTGTTTGAAAGTGTGTTTAGACAAAAGTATATGTATGTATACTTTTGTCTTTAGTATAATGTATGTTGTATTTTGTAACACACTTTCGCTAGTAATGCCGCATCTCTCGATTTAAATCTTTGGTCGTCTGTACAAAATAAGTTTACCTAATGTGGAAAATGATGTTCATTGCACTGTTACCTTTACGTAACTCTTATTTAATCTAAGCCTTTACTTATGTATGTTAATCTTTTTAAAATTAAAATAATTAATTAATTAAAATATTAATTTTAATAAAAGCAAATGATTAAATTTTTTAAGATACAACATCGTCCCAAATCACATTCGATCGAGAGACCGCGTGGACGTACGACAGTGACTGTGCCAGTGACAGCTGTCACACATTATATATGACGTTTATGTGAAGTACGTTAGTGATCTGTGTTTTCACTCTGTACAATCAATTTTAATGCGAGCAAAATTTACATGTAGACTTATACAGATGCTAACAATATGGTGTAATTGTTTGTTTTCCCAAATAAAATAAAATAAATAAAATACATAATACCTACGGGCGCTTAGCCAATTGTAGAAAACACTGCTTTTTACAATGCTTTTCTCTTAGAGTTCTCTCTTTCGTTTCGGGAGTAGGTACGCAACGAAGCGTTTGCATCTTGGCTAGGCCAGGATCCGAAGGGTGATCATACTTTACATATTTGTTATTGTTATTGTTATAATTTATCAATTATTGTCTAATAGGTTTCGCACGGGTGCAATTTTTTTCTGAAAATTATATATAATAGCCTTCCTCGCTTAAAACTTTTTCCATTAGTGAAAATTAAAATCCATTTCTTAGTTTAATTAAATGATCTAAGCGTACATACAGACGGTGGAAAAGCTAAAAGCTAGCAAGTTGCTAGCAACTTTGTTTTATATTATGTAAAGATGTTAGAAAATAAATCGCGATTATTGTCTATTAAAATATGCTTATGTACGTCCTTATATATCTATACACAGCACAGTAAGCTTAATACTTCTCTGTCGTACATCTCTGCTTGCTCCGATTTTGGCTAATTGGCCTGTAATTGCTAATATCTAGTGGGTCTCCTTTTTTATACAATAGAGTAAATTATAACCGAACTAAACCATTGTTTGGGGACTTCTTCGGTTTCTAATATCATGTTAAACAGTTCCACCAGAAAGGGAGTCAAGACCGGCGCTCCTGTTTTTATTATTTCATTGCTGATGTTATCTGACCAGGACTTTTATCAGGTTTTAATTTTTTAATATGACTTATTATTTCGAGCTGGTCAATAAGTTCTACTTTGTGCTGATCATCCTCTTCATCTGAGTCCGTTTCGTCTTTACTCTGTGTATCATCTTCAAAAGGTTTTTTGTACAAATTTTCATAAAATTCTGTAGCAAAATTAATAACATCTTTTCTACTGTTTGTTTTGGCTTGTCCCTTCTTTTGTAGTTTCTTCTTACTTTTGTTCTTTTGTAGTTAGTTTTGTTTTTTCTTGTTAGTTTTTGTATCCAATCCTTGTGCATATAATAATAAATGGATTCAAAAAATGTATTTCATTATATAATAATGACGAGTACTGTAAAGAATTCCTCCCTTTAATATGAACCTCTAAAATTGAATAAGCTTGGGCTAAAAGCACTACCTATCGTGTTAGTCACAACACAAAGATTTCCAACGACAAAGGGTTTGAAAAGTAATAAATAATAATATTATTCTGTGAAACGGTTCCGCTTTGTGGACACTTTTGTTCATTACAGTATTTCTTTCTTTTTTCTTTTTTTTTTAATAAATATCGACATATATATCCATATGCGAAAGTAACAATGTCTGTCTGTCTGTCACGCCTTAATTAATCAACCGATTGTCACGAAATTTTGTATATATAATTAAGGGATTCACGAAAGGACATAAGATACCTTTCATCCAGAAAAAAGTACTGTTCCTTAGGGATTATTTAAAATTAGAAAAACCAACGCCTGGCAAAAGTGCAATAGCAGTAAAGATGACAGGCGTTATATTGCTTATTTAATTTTTAACGCTTACTAAGGGTTTTGCAAATAAGGGTACCATGAAATAAAATCTGCAACTGACAGGTAAAGTATCGTAAGTAAACTTTTGATAGTTTTATGTTTTTAAAAAAAAAAAAAATAAGATAATAATAAACATAGTAGTATTTAATAACAAAGCAATAAACTTACAACTTTTTTTAATCCTGATTTGTACACTGACTTTACTGTAAAATTTTGTCCTTTACCTTTCAGCTACAAAAACGAAACACAGAACAATATAATGTCATTATAATATAATGGACAAAAAATATTTGCTAACACGAATGTTAGCAATGTTAGCTGAAACAAGTTAATAAAGTGTCTAGTTACCGACAAGACGGTCACATTAAGAACATATTATGATCCTAATAAGCTTTGATTAATACATCAAAAGAAAAGAAAAGATATCTATTACAATTACCAACCACATTCTTGGGAACATTATGAATTTAATGGACATACCTCTCTATAAGTTTTAATAATTCGTGATTTATTATGAATTTTTTAAGTAATTGTTTAGTGGTTATTTGCAAGAAGTGACCAATTGACCATGTGTGACCATACTCTTACAGAAGACCATAGACAGAAAAATAAGAGTAGGTACTTTTCAAATTCAAATTCAAAATAATTTATTTACTGAATATGGTTAATACATAAATTGTTGTGAAATTTAATAGATAATGTAATCTACATTATTATCTTCCAATATAATATGTAATTAAATAATAATTGTATTTATTTTTATGGTATATTTATGTAAGACAAAACTTGCATAATTTATTGTAATGTAAATGCTTTTCCTGGGTCATTTTGTTGTAGAGCCCATTTTTCCTGATCTTATGTCAGTTTTTACCAACAGACACCTAGAGTTAGACAACACCTAACTACTATTTAAGCCGGCTATTCACGGCAGTCCGTCTTACAGTCCGGCGCTTCATGCAGGATTGTGTATGTGACTGCCGTGAATGGGCAGCTTTATTTCGCTGCTTAAAAACTAAACGGCCACAAATCAAAATTACACGTTTTACAGGAGAGCTAATCGAAAAAAAAAATTTTGTCTATTTTTTTTATCTTATTATATATCAAATATAATGCATATTATATATCGTTAGAAGCGTATTTTTAAGTAGCATTAAATGTTTTAATTACTTTTATAATAAACGGAATACTAGAAGAGATATACGTATATGTTACTTTTGAATATATAAAAAATGATAAAAATATACTAAATATAGAATAAAACAACCATAAGTCTTATTGCAACATACGAGTACAATATGAAGGATTGTGATTGTATTTTTGCAATAAAAACATTTTTCGATTTTGTTGTTTTTTGGCCCTTTAGTTTTTATGCAGCGATTTGTTCCTACCTCTAGGTATATGTTGGTAGCGCACTTGCAGCACCTGTGTGTATTATGGGTGACGGTAGCCACCTACTATTAAGTAGACCGTATGTAAAGTGGATTTAAAAAGTAGTGGTAGGGCACACTGCGTTTCGCAGTCATTTGGGCAGCCCGTCTGGCGGCAGTAACCACCACCTTACAGAATACCACCGTGAAATAACAGCATTATGTGCTGTTGTGTTTCGGTGTGTGAGTAAGGGATGCCAGAGCCCATTACCCCTCCCCTTCCTTATCCCTTATCCTTAATCCTTCTATGGTCGGCAGCGCACTTGTAGCACTTATGGCGTTACTTGAGTTATAGGCGACGGTAGCCACCTACCATCAAGTGGACCGTCAGCCTGTCTGTCGACCTTAACATAAAAAAAAATGCCTGTCTGCCCGTTTGCCGAATTTAATATAGAAAAATGCATAAAACTGTATCCTCCGAATTTGTTATCGTTTTATATTTCTGAATTGCCTTTAATGATATATTTCACGTTAAAAGTGGGGATAACATTTATGGGCATGTCAACTCATTTATATTGCCAAAAGACGGCATACCTCCTTTAACAAGAGGGGAGTGTATTTATTTCGAGTGAGCTCTAACAAATGTTTTTCATTAGAGGTCCTCTGCAAGCGGAATTCATCCTTGTAACAAAACATCTCTGTGCCAGAGACTTTGAGTAATTTCCTTTTTTTTTCTCCGTTTTTTGTCACTTCACTAATTACTTTTTTTGCGTTTTCTATATAATGTCAAGAGCTTGAATTTAAATAAATAATATTATTTTAAAGAGCAATATATTTTATATATATACAAAAAGAAAATCTTATAACAGGCAAACAGATCGTTCAATTTCCTCAAAGATATTACTTTGTTTATTTAAATTTGGAGTTAAGAATTACTTAGTTTTTTTTTTACAAGTCTAGGGGCCTTATTCACCATATGTCAAGTAGGCTAACCGTCGTTTAAAGTCACACGGTAAAAATCCCAAACATTAAAAAGAAAACAATAAAAAAAACGCCTATCGAAGGTTGCACTAAACCGAGTGCATAATTTAATAAAACATAAAATTATTTCAAAAAGTAACTAATCAGCACTTTACTTGTAGTTGGTGAAAGAGGCCCTAGCTCCTCTTGTGAAAAAAGATTTATTTACTGAAACAAGCAAAGTAGCGAGCACTTAACACTAAAATCAGCCAAGATATATTGTTTGATGACTAAACGACGTTAAGTATATTTAAATAGTAAGTATATGTATATTTAAGTAAGATCCTTTCTTAAAAAAAAAATCATATGTAGTTTAATCATAGTTAAAAAAAATATTTAAGAAAATATAATTAGGTAATAATCAAGATAACGCCTCACCATTACCTGTAGGTAACAATACGATAACTTATAATTGGATGCGGTACCAAAAGAGATATCTGAGAAATTAACCAGAGTAACTATTTCCAATTACCTACACCTTGAACTAAAATCACTACTAGTTTTCCCGAAACTATTTTACACAAAGGCCCGAACAAAACGGTCTCTCGCGTTGAATAAATTCATTAGGTGCATAGGCGGCGCCATTGGCTGTGCTATTGGCGTGCCCAGTAAACTTAGCCAGTGAAAAGGCCAAAAGTTAAATTTTATAAAGGTTTAGTTGAACTAAAATTGCATTTGACAATTTGCTATATACGAAAACATTATAAAAATACACCAGCTCTACTGAGAATTTGCGTTGTATTTATAAAACTACTGGTTGGTGCCCGCGAGTCCGCGTTCTGGATAAAAGGTACCCTATGTCCTTTCTGGTTTCCTAGACAACGTGTATGCAAAATTTCATGGTGATCGGTTCGTTAGTTTTTGCGTGAAAGCGTAACAAACAAGCAAACTCACATTCTCATTTATTTGTAAGGATGAATAATGAAAAATAAATATAGAACACCTGAAAAAAATTATTAAATATACCGCTTGATGCATTGTTGCTATAATACTTTAGCTAGGCGTTAGTAATATATTGTAATATATATTACTATAATTTTTTGCGTAAAAGCGTAACAAACAAACTCACATTCACATTTATAATATTAAGTAAGGATATCATTTATTATAATAATTATTATTTTTATTTTTAGATGATCCGTCGGGAACAGTACTTCTTTCTGGACGAAAGGAAGTGGTCAGGTTATACTCGTATGGTAATGAGTAAAAGAATGGTAAGCTCTTGGGGAGGCTTATACGGGATCGTAATGCAATTCCTTTGGGTTTTTTCAACATTAGATAGACACTGCCTTTTTTTTACAAGAGGTATCATCATGGATACCTAGGTCTGTCCCCAGGCCGGTGGGTTATGTCGGACTCCTACCCCAAAATGGGTTCGTTCAAAATCTAGGATGAATAGCGCCAAAATAGCGCAGTCAGTGAGATTTTTATCATTCTCGTATCTCGTACAGTACACTGTAAATCTCGTACCGGTACGAGATTTCTCGTACGTAGTTGCGAGGTCGGACGAACACTCTTCCGCAACTCCGTTGCAGAATAAAACTGCCTGTGATAATGGTATGTACGGAACTCGCATTTTGTTCGTTCGCCTTATTCCTCACGTACTCCTTTTCAGTATACTGAGGCCTATTGACTCGTTGCCAATGACAAATAAATTTAAATTTACATGTAAGAGACGGTATATATCAGTTGATATAATGTAATACTTTGACATCGTGCGGTATCGCCAACATCTGCTGTAAGTTGCTGAAGATTTGGGTATCCCGTAAACTACTTGATGCTAATACTTAGAATTAAGACACTATCGAGTGAGTAATGCACATTTACCTTCTCATGTTAGCAAAGAATCTTGTGATCTATACTTACTTATCAATTATCATACTTAATCATACTTTATCAACGCACAGTCTACTACTACTAAAACTACTAAGTCTAGAAATTGATTCGTTTTATTTTATATCGTACTAGCGACCCTAGTACCTACAAGTTTCGGAGTTTATCCCGAACATACATTGTGATATGGGATTTTTATTCTATACATATAAGATTAAATATCCGAGGATTTTTGGGAGCGTCGCTAGTTTAAGATAATTTTGGTTTTTCTATTTATGTTTTCTGTTTCTATTTTCACAAACCACAATATTTAGCAAAATGTTATATCCTTATCCAGTAGGACATCCCAGTATATTGTAAATGAAGATTAATACGTTTAATCATTAGAGAATATTTGTAATTACTTGCGTTTAATAAAAACTAATTTTGTCAGGCTTAGCTACGAGTACATAAGCGATGGTTCGAATGGAATGCAAACATGGAAACAGCGGGATTGTTTCGCAATAGTAGATTAGAAATGGTAACCGGACACGCTGTGACAATACAATTTTATTTGTTACTAGCTGGTGCCCGCGATTTCGTCCGCGTTGAAAAATAAAAAGTAGCCTATCCTGTGTCCTGTACGTCTAAATGTTTATCTACCAAATTTCATGAAAATCAGTTAATTCGTTTAAGAGTTATGGAGGAAAATACATATATACATACAGAAAAATTTTCTAAATTTGGCCAAAAAATTATTTTTGTCTTACAGAAATATGAAAAAATATTATTATACAAGTGACCCAGAAATTGCTCGCACTGTGACAGGATACTGTGACTAAATTGGAGTACCTTATTACATCAGTATTTTTTTTATATTATTATGATTATTATGATTATTTCATATTATTTTTCATATTATTATGGGGTCTGTAGGGGCGGCAAATGTGTAAATCCGCCACGGTCATGAAATTTTTGAAAGATACTTAAAGAAAAGGATCGAGACAAAAATATGTTTCCGAGAGATTATCTAAAAATAAAAACCCAACGCCTGTCAAAGTTATGTCAAGCTATGTCAGGAGATTTTTTTCAACGCAGATATATTTAAACAAAAATTAAATCAATTAGAATTGTTCTCAGTTAACATATTATTTAATAAACAATTATTTCGTTTCAATTTGAATGTTTTAGGGTTAATTTAGCTTGAGTTAAAGTTATATCATTCAAGTCAATTGTAGCTGTGCCAGTAGTTAGTTAATTATTGAGTTGAAAACTAAATTCAAACTCTTTCTAATTAATGTACAGAATATAGAATTCATTGTTACAGTCTTTAGACATGCAAATGTGTTTCTTTATTGCATAGCAAACGCTCAGCCAACTGTTATGTTAATCGTGAAAAGTAACAATACAGGAGCAAAATTTTTCTTCTGTACCTCAGAAGAAAAATTTTGCTCCTGTTTTGCTTAAATTTTTACTCAATAAGAATAAAAATGAAATTATTTGCATATTATCTTAATACGCCAAATGCACTTTCAACTCTATCTAAAAATTAAACAAAAATTAAACATGTCATTAGAAGCAACGTCAGAGAACATGGAATTTCTTCAGTTTTTTTTTTTATTTTATAAATCTGCCTGTTTTAAACTTTTTTAATTATAAATTACTATGTACTATCGCGGTCAAGGGAGCAGTCCCACCGTAAGGAACAATTTCGTGTGCACATTTTGTATTTATCTTTGTTACTTTTCTATGACGTTACTATGACAACCTCAATTCAACGTTAGACAAATTTGTATGAAAAGTGGGTCTGCTCCATTGACCGCGATAGTACCTACTGTATTTTTATTTGACCTTGTAATTTTATTCTTAGAAGTCAGACTAAGCTACTAAAAGTTACCTTTCTGCGACTTTTCCTCATCTTAAGGCGTGGAAGAGTATCTAACAAACAAACTTACTTTCGCTTTTAAAATATTAGTAGATGAGGATGCTCTAAATAAATAAAGAAATTGCCAACATGTCGTTTTTTTCATTTTCTTTACTTCGTATGTACCTAGTTATACTTGCAGACATACAGAAAGAAAATCAGACAATACATCTATCTGATGTTAAATGTGTTTTTGTTACAGGCCATTGTGTGATTTGTATTTTAATATATAATATTTCTGTATGAAAACACAACATTCGACAACAAAGACCAAAATGTTTTTTGTTCGCACGTCACAGGCAGCCGATAATGTAATGAACTGAGAGAGTTATTATGAGGGACATTTTTTTTTATGAACCAATTAATAAAATTAATAAATAGACACCAGCTAGTCAATACTAATAATAAATCTGTAAGGGTTGGTCATGGAGTAAGTTACTTTGTTTTTAGAGATATCGTGTTTATAGGCTCTATACATGATACTGAAACTAAATTGACAATTTTTAGATTTTTTTTCTGTATGTATGTATGTATGTATACATAAGTATGTATGTTGCTCCATAACTCTTAAACGAATTTTCATTTAATTAAACGAACTGATTTTCATGAAACTTGGTTAGACGTACATAGGATAGGCTACTTTTTTCTTTTTCAACGAAGTAAATCTGTTCTGTAACTTATGTCAAACTCTTCAGACATTTTATTTTTGGAGTGATTTCATATGTAAGGCCGGGGTATGAAAATTTATGGGAGTAAAATCAAATGTCACATGTCACACGTTACGTGTTACAGGCTACAATATGCTTCAATCATCGAAATACTACAATGGAATTTGCGTCACAAATGCCAAAGCGGCACATAAAAAGAACGCCTTTGACAGAATCATGGCGGACTCTTGCCTTCACGCGTCAATGGTAAAAGGTAGTAGCGATCAACTTCTACTATTTCATTTTAAACTCTAATGGGTTGACGTAAAGTCACATTTTCTTTAAATTACGTACTTATTATTATGTTTGTTTTGTTATAAATGACAGTTCATGCTCTACGCATATGTCACTTTTAAATGTTCCATAAAATTCGTAGTGTTTTGTATGGCACGCGTGTTCCATGTTGTAGTATTTTGATGGCTTCAATACATATAATATATTAATATGTCTTAATTATATTTATTAAATTATTTATTTATCGTTCGTAAGGAGTAAACTTCAGTCGTGCGTCGAAGCTGACACACACACTTTTTTTTGTCAGATATTAGGTACATTTTAGAACATTTTAAGAGTAACAACGCGTTAGCCACATTAAATTAAACATGGACCGGTGCGAACGTGTTTTGCAATTTAGTTGAGGACAGTCCAGGTTTTATCCCGGGAGATTAAAAGTTAAAAACTGGGTTCAAACACAAGTACCAACCAACATGGTTCAATTATAGAGTGTAGACTGGCCCGCGGCTTACATAAGCATTTGTGCGGCCCGCGACATGTTTTTTTATCTACCTATCACAAATACTAAAATATTTAAAAAATATTTGGTAAATTATTTTTTGTGGTATCACAAATAAATGAAAATGTGTTTTCTATTATGAATTTTATAAATTCTAAATAGGTACCTATAGGTCTTCACTGACACATAAAATCACTCACACATGCACTGCGTCTAGTAAGAACTAATATTAATATACATGGATAGAGTTATACAATATAAATTATTGAAGAAATAATTACATTCAATATTACAATGGTATTCGTGTAATTTTTTTCCCAAAAAAATAAATAAAAAAGTAGTTCGAATTGGCCCAACGTAGACGAAACTTTGCAATCGCGTTAGGTTTTTACTAAAATAAACGATATTTTAATTATTTGCCGTTCATTGCCATAATAACACCAATAACTGTCAAGTAGGCTATCTGTCATTTAAATTCACCGGTAACCGGGAATAATGGAGCTGATATTCCTTTGTTTGTACAGTAAAAGTCCCAAACATTAAAAAGAAAATATTAAAAAAAAAACGCCTATCGAATGATGCAGTAAACCGAGTGCATAATTCAATAAAACAAAAAATGATTTCTAAAAGTAACTAATCAACACCTTACTTGTAGTTGGTGAAAGAGGCCCTTATTAACATAAATGTTAAAATTATGCAACACTCTTATGTGGAAAATTACTGAAGCGTGAATTGTACACTGACCTCTAACTTACTGGAAGAGACATTGAAATAAATTCGTGTTTCTTATTAGAATTTTGTTTTGACAAGCCCGTTGGATGAGTGGTAAGAGTGCTTGCTTAACGTCTCGAGGGCTCCGGGTTCGAATCCCGGTGGGCTCAACTTTGGATATGAACTTTTAAAATTGACTTTTACAGAAGTAACCACTCCCTTACAGAAGACCACCGTGAAATAACAGCATATGTGCTGTTGTGTTTCGGTGAGTGAGTAAGTGATGCCAGAGCCCATTACCTCATCCCTTTCTTATCTCTTATCTTAACAAGTAAAAACAGTACTGTTTCCAAGGGATCATCTAAAATAAAATAAAAACCTAACGCCTGACCAAAATGCTTATTTATTTTTTAATTTTGAACGAAGTCGCAGCAACTGCTAGTTTATTATATATTTCTGAAGTATTTAGGCTTTAGGGCTCTTCCAGAAGATGTACATCATTGTTGACCACATCACATTGTATTTCTCCACTTCATCACCTCCGGGTTTCAAACTTATTAACTTAAAATATGATTTTAAACATGTATTATAATGTGTGCGCATATGAATTCTGCATATTTAGCCTTTTTAAATATATTACAAGCCGTTTTCGTAAACGATAAATTCAATACGTGGGCTACTAGGAAATCTTTTGAGATAAAAAAATTCTTTTTATTATTATTTAAACTAGCTGGCGCCCGCGACTTCGTCCGCGTTGAAAAAAAAAGTAGCCTATCTTGTGTCCCGTACGTCTAAATGTTTATCTACCAGGTTTCATGAAAATCAGTTAACTCGTTTAAGAGTTATGGAGGAACATACATACATACATACATACATACATACATACATACATACATACATACATACATACATACATACATACATACATACATACATACATACATACATACATACATACATACATACATACATACATACATACATACATACATACATACATACATACATACATACATACATACATACATACATACATACATACATACATACATACATACATACATACATACATACATACATACATACATACATACATACATACATACATACATACATACATACATACATACATACATACATACATACATACATACATACATACATACATACATACATACATACATACATACATACATACATACATACATACATACATACATACATACATACATACATACATACATACATACATACATACATACATACATACATACATACATACATACATACATACATACATACATACATACATACATACATACATACATACATACATACATACATACATACATACATACATACATACATACATACATACATACATACATACATACATACATACATACATACATACATACATACATACATACATACATACATACATACATACATACATACATACATACATACATACATACATACATACATACATACATACATACATACATACATACATACATACATACATACATACATACATACATACATACATACATACATACATACATACATACATACATACATACATACATACATACATACATACATACATACATACATACATACATACATACATACATACATACATACATACATACATACATACATACATACATACATACATACATACATACATACATACATACATACATACATACATACATACATACATACATACATACATACATACATACATACATACATACATACATACATACATACATACATACATACATACATACATACATACATACATACATACATAAAAAAAATACCAAAAATGGTCAATTTAGTTTCAGTATCATGTACAAGTCGGGGGCGGTCTCTAGTGTTAAAATGTAAACGAAAGAATAATAGTAGAGTTTAGTTTCAAAGAAACTTCGCCTCATAGGAGTTTAAGTCGACAATAAGTTTTAAATGAAAGAGTTCTAGATCGTTCGTTCCGTTCGATCAAAGATTTGCAATTTTAAACAAGATATTGAAGAGTTGGCAAACAAAGGACCGGGCGGAATGTTGCTTTATAGCATTTCTTATTATGAATTTTTACTCGTGATGCAAGTTAAGTTTATAAAATACTAGCTGGCGCCCGCGACTTCGTTCGCGTTGAAAAAGAAAAAGTAGCCTATCTTGTGTCCCGTAAGTCTAAATGTTTATCTAACAAGTTTCATGAAAATCAGTTGATTCGTTTAAGAGTTATGGAGGAACATATATACATACAGAAAAAAATTCTAAAAATGGTCAATTTAGTTTCAGTATCATGTATAGAGCCTATAAACACGATATCTCTGAAAACAAAGTAAATTACTCCATGACCGACCCTAACAGATTTATAATTAGAATTGATCTGCATTTTATAAAGTACTAGCTGTTGAACGCGACTTCGTCCGCGTTGAAAGGAAAAATATGTGTGATGTAACGCCGGACATCGTTATCGCGGTGGCGTCGACACAATATCTGTTTTTTTATATATCTTTTTATCTTTTTTATGTCTTACATAGCCTATGTCTTGTTCTGATGCAAAAGCTATATTATTGTAAAGTTTCATTGATATCCATTCAGTAGTTTTTGCGTGAAAGAGTAACAAACATACACACATCCATACAAACTTTCGCATTTATAATATTAGTAAAGTAAGGATAGCCTATGTTACTCGCTGATAATATAGTTTCCTAACAGTGAAAGAATTCAAGTAGTTTCAGAGCCTATTCAATGCAAACAAACAAACAAACCATCAAATCTTTCCTCTTTATAATATTATAGTATAGATAACTGAAAATATTACAATCTGTCTTTTCGCGATAAACTCAAAAGCTACTGCACTGATTTTCATGCTGTTTTCACCAATAGATAGGGTGGTTCTCGAGGAAGGTTTTAGTATATAATTTAAACAGTTACGAGGGCAAACTCGCGGGCAGCAGCTAGTGTATTATATATACGAGTATAGCTAGGATATTTTCATGGAAAGAGATTTTTTGCTTTCAGTCAGTAATTCAACCCACGATAGTCCAGCCCGTCTGGCGGCAGTAACCACCACCTTACAGAATACCACCGTGAAATAACAGCATTGTGTGCTGTTGTGTTTCGGTGTGTGAGTAAGGGATGCCAGAGCCCATTACCCCACCCCTCCCTTATCCCTTATCCTTAATCCTTCTATGGTCGGCAGCGCACTTGTAGCACTTATGGCGTTACTTGAGTTATAAGCGACGGTAGCCACCTACCATCAAGTGGACCGTCAGCCTGTCTGTCGACCTTAACATAAAAAACCCACGATAGTACTACATGAGCTGGCAAAACTGAGGATTCGTAGTATAAGAGACAATTTACTTGGTTTTACTTGCTAAGTGCCTTACAATTATTAAAACAAATTGATTTGAAAGAAATCTCCAATTCCTGTACAAGAATGACATAAATTCATACACCAAACAACACAACGACGTTGAAAATCGAAAAGAAAGTTATTTTTCGTTTATCCTAAAGTCTATTTACGTTGGATAATCCGAATTTGGAGCAATTTACTCAAAATAACGTCGGGTCGAATTCTAAACAGAAAGGGCAAAGAAATCTTTTGGAAGGATTACGTCACTTTAAATCCGTTTTTTGTGGTGACGAAAACACGCAAATAAAAGAAGCTTTTTCATGAATAGCTTCAAGTAAATTAAGTCTTGTTTTTTCCAAAAGTGTTTTTTAAAAAATGGTCGATTTTTACTAATTGGTTGTTAAGTGCGAAAACGCTAAAAAGAAGTGATGTTGACCATTCAAAACATTTACCTACTGCCGTGCTAAAAAACTTCCTATACTTACTAATATTATAAAAAGGAAAGTTTTGATTGTTTATTTGTTTGTTTGCATTGAATAAGCTCCGAAACTAATATTTGAAACTAACCGATTTGAAAAATTCTTTCACTGTTGGGATGCTATATTATCAGTGAGTAACATAGGCTATCAATATCATCAATCAATATCAATACTAATAATAAATCTGTAAATGTATGTATGTATGTATGTATGTATGTATGTATGTATGTATGTATGTATGTATGTATGTATGTACTTATAGTATTATAGTACAACAGTTATGTATATTTATAGTATTTATGAAATTTACTTTAATTAAACAAAACTGTTCTCCGTCGAATAATTTATTTCCTTAATGCCAAGTTAAGTCGGATTTATTAGCAAAATTTCTGCACAGAATTTTGCATAGGACTCCCAGTAATTATATTAAACCTCAAAAGGAATAATATCTTCATTTACAGTGTACTCGCTATCCTACATTGCATCTTATAATGCATTTTCACCAAGTTTTAACTCGCTTACCATTTTGTGGTCCAAGAAACTATATTTAGGCGTTTTATTTCTTTATGAGTAGATTTCCGGACGCTTCTTATAAAAAAAATCA
Organism: Synanthedon formicaeformis; assembly: GCA_945859745.1. Classification (NCBI taxonomy): domain Eukaryota; kingdom Metazoa; phylum Arthropoda; class Insecta; order Lepidoptera; family Sesiidae; genus Synanthedon; species Synanthedon formicaeformis. The sequence continues at coordinate 3,381,981 of OX243978.1, forward strand.
GGTGAAAAGCTAATTAAAAAACCGTCATTATTATTTTTATGTTGTTAAAAAATAGTAAATTTTAATTATTATTTTTTTAATATAATAACTAGCCGAACCCGGCGACGCTTCGCTGTGGCTCAGTCTGATGACTGACGCTTCGCTGTGGAACATTGATATGTTCCACGGTTTCCATAACAACGGTCATCGTATGTAAATTATGTGTTTTATATTTAAAAAAAAAGAGAAAAAGAGTATATATGATTATTCCTCTGTTTAAATGCAATGTTGTGTAAAGATTTTAAGTTAATCCGTCGGCTAGTTTTAGAGTTTTTGAAGCACACACAAACCAACATAACACTTAAAAATATAAAGATTATTGTAAAATATATGATGATTACTGTTTTATCTCCTATTAAAAATTACAAACTAATTAGCGAGTACAACGATGTGTGCCTTAATATCAGAATACATCGCTTTAAAGCGATTAAAAGAGCGATAAATATAGCGCGGTTGCGGTTACCGCTACATCTTCCTTTTATACCACACCCAACGTAGGTACAGGGTAAGAGATTTTACTTAATCCTAACGCCTTACACACACAAAGAAGCTTACAAACAGGTGTTACTGTACAAAGTAATTAGTGGTGCGTTCGTAAATCCCCGCGTCTGCTCAAGTCTCTATCTATTGAAAACCGTCTTTAGTTGGAAAACTTACAAATTAGCATGTCGGTGAAACACCTATAAATGTACAAAATATACTATAGAATTAGACATACGAGTATCTCAAGAAAAGCACTTAGGCGCGAAGCCCACACAAGAGTCGCGTCGCGTCGCGTCGAGGAACGGGCGCATAAGCGGCGCGCCGCCTCTAGCTTTCCTATAGAAATCAATGGTTGTGCGCCCACATACTGGAGAGGAGGCGGCGAGGCGAGGCGAGGCGAGGCGCGAAGAGTCGCGGCGCGGGCGCGAAGCGTCGCCGAACGGGCGCGGCATTTTGTTTGCGGCTGTGTTTAGACGTGGTCGTGTATTTATTACATAAAAGTAAAATGTCAGACGATCTAGATCTAAATATAAAAATCATCGAACTTGTTTGATGTAACCCGTGTCATTATGACCAGACACGTACCGACTATAGCAATAGAAACAAACAGGACCAAAAATGAGGTGAAATAGCGCAACAATTAAACGAAACTGGTAAGTGATTTCTTGTTAAGTGAAGTTGACTGTGTAAAGAAACCATAGCCGCCTCCGCCGCAACTTCACGCCTCGTCTACGCCGCGACGCGCCTCGACGCGGCTCGACTTTTCATGTGGGCGTAGCGCCTTACAAAACTGAAAGTGACAACTGATAGATGTTTCTTTAAAAGAAAACTCTGAAGAAGAGATACTCCAAGGTTACTACTGCAATGAGCTGTGGCGATAAAATATCACCTCTTCAAGAGAGTGAGACAAAATGTCAAGCTGGGTATAGTGAGATACTCATCTCTTCAAGAGAAACTTTTACAAAACAAAGTTACAACCTAGTACTCGTATTAATTCAAAAGTAAACTCTGACGTAGAGATACTCCAAATCACTAAAATGAGTTGTGGCGATAAAATGTCAATCCTGGGTGAGTGTGAGATACTCATCTCTTCAAGAAAAACATTTACTAAACTGAAAGTTACAAAAGCACCTCCGAAATAAACTGTTCTCTGTAATTGTCTTTTGTTTATTTAGGCCTTCGTGGTCCGTTGTATAGAGTGGTCGTCTAACACATACAAACGTAACAAGAGTTACTTTAAAATATGTATACATACAAAAACCGAAATAGGTATGTATATATTGGTAGTAGTTTTCTTCTTAAAATTATAATTTTTTTTACTAAAGGTCCTCAATCACAGGCAACTTACAGGTTCTGCTGCATTACCAGTACAGTGCAGTAGTATTAAGGATAAGGGATTGGGGAAGGATTGGAAATTGGGCTCTGGTATACCTGACTCACTCACCGAAACACAACAACACACTTGTACTCTAAAGGTACTCTGAGGGTACTCTGAGGGGTACTCTGAGGGTACTCTGAGGGGTACTCTGAGGGTAATCTGAGGGTAATCTGAGGGTAATCTGAGTGTACTCTGAAGGTACTCTGAGGGGTACTCTGACGGTACTCTGAGGGTACTCTGAGGGTACTCTGAGGTTACTCTCAGGTAGTCTGAGGGTACACTGAGGATACTCTAAGGGTACTCTGAGGGTACTCTAAGGGTACTCTAAGGGTATTCTAAGGGTACTCTACGGGTACTCTGAGGGTACACTAAGGGTACACTACGGGTACTCTGAGGGTACATACACTAAGGGTACTCTAAGGGTACACTAAGGGTACTCTGTGTACTCTAAGGGGATGTTTACTGCCACCAGACGGGCTGTTTAAATGACTTCAAAAGTTTTCTTCTACTTTTGAAATGCTGATCAGTTCAAATTTTGAATAGAACTTTCCAAAATTAGCCTGACCGGGAATCGAACTGAGGATCCCTTAGACAGAGTGTTAAGCAACCTGTTAGCACCTTGTTAGCACCCTGTTGTCCACTGCCACACCACACCTCCTTTATTCTCGTGGACACGTGAATACGTGTAGGATACGAATAATATATTCTTTAAGCATATTAAACGAATTCAAATATACCATATATACCAAAAAAATATTTGATCCTTTAGCTAGCGAGTGGTATAATTAAATAGATATGTAGCTACAGCATCAAACTGCATCCCCCGATTTAGTATCAGAAAATCCGAAGCAAATTTATAGACGTATTCAAGTCATAACATTGAGTCCACCATTACAACGTCTATACAATATCGTAGAAACTTTAATTAACAAAGAAATTTTAAAGATCACGCCTCGCCCGTAACTGTGTAATAGAATGCCATTACTTTAGACAGAAACGCTTGGAACAACTTTCGCCTTTCGAGTTTACCTTCCGAGTCTGAACGGACAAACACTCAAGTAAGTATAATTCAAAAAGATTTCACGGGTGATATCACGGTGTATTATTTGCCAAGTGAAATTATTTTTCAAATGAAGTCTGTCTGCTCGTAAATATTAACTTTTTAAATAAAATTTACTTCAGGATGCTTGAAGGCTTGAACAAGCTAATAGACAACGTAATATAAAACAAACAAAATTTAACAATACTCTCGTGTACTGGTAAATTTTTGGCTAACTTAATTTTTCGCGTCCAAATTCTACTAAAACTGGTTAATACTCTCACGCAATATCATAATACTAACTTATGCTCCCAACTTCGTTCGCTTTAGAAATGAAAAATACAATACCTTACCAAATAATATGAAATAAATATTATATCTTCAATATAATCAATACTAAAAATAAATCTGTAAGGGTTGGTCATGGAGTAAGTTACTTTGTTTTCAGAGATATCGTGTTTATAGGCTCTATACATGATACTGAAACTAAATTGACCATTTTTACAATTTTTTCATGAAACTTGGTAGACAAACATTTAGACGTACAGGACACAGGATAGGCTAATTTTTTCTTTTTCAACGCGGACGAAGTCGCGGGCGCCAGCTAGTCTATAACAATATTATAATGAGGGAAGATTTGTATTTTTATATGCCAGACCGATTTTGAAAATTTTTCATCTATAAAAAGCTACATTACGAGCAAGTAACATACGTTATATTTTATAAGGTTACGCGGACGAAGTCGCGGGCATCAGCTAGTAGGCATCAATTTCTTATGATACTACGATTGCTAACAAGCAACAGACGCCCGTCATTAAAATAACTTGGTTGACGTTCCAATTTTAAAATTTCCAATCTAAGTTAACTAGACAATATGGGTTAGGTAGGCACTAAATGGGGCGACAAAATGAAGAGAACGTTGTTCATATATATTTCTTGGCACCAAGTCGAGCCACAAGGCAAAGTAGTGGACTGGGAACACTTTGTTTGGCTCTGCTCCAAAAATAATTAGTTTTGTGCCTCCAAATGATTGTTGTATAAAATTTTACATCGTAAAATTTATTCTATAGTAGCTTAACTAATTTAGCATTAAAATAGTTGGTGCCGGCGACTTCGTCTGCGTTGAAAAGTAAAAGAAATATGTAAGCAATAAAAAGCTTGACCCATGACCTTCGGCCATGTTGCTATAAAACTTCTGCCAGGCGTTAGTTTTTTTTTTTATTTTAGACTAGTTGGCGCCCGCGACTTCGTCCGCGTTGAAAAAAAAGTAGCCTATCCTGTGTCCCGTACGTCTAAATGTTTATCTACCAAGTTTCATGAAAATCAGTTGATTCGTTTAAGAGTTATGGAGGAACATACATACATACATACATACATACATACATACATACAGAAAAAAAATCTTAAAATGGTCAATTTAGTTTCAGTATGATGTATAGAGCCTGTTAACACGATATCTCTGAAAACAAAGTAAATTACTCCATGACCGACCCTAACAGATTTATTATTAGTATTCATTGATGAGACCCAGGAGCAGTACTTTCTTTCTGGGTAAAAGGTATCCTTATATGTCTCTTCCTGTGTATCCCTGACAACGTGTATGCTAACTATCATGATGATTAAGGCGTTAAAAGGTAAAAAACAGACAGATAGAGTTACTTTCACATTTGTAATATTAGTAAAGTAAAGTAGTAGTGAGAATTAGTAAAGAATGTCATATGAGCAGCATTTGGGAAACCCTCAGTACCTCAAAACCAAAAAGATTTCTACCAATGTTTGTTGGCATGTGAACATAAAGGTACCTAGAAATGCTTCAAGCACTTACCAAAGACATTATTTGCCCCTGAGGTAGATTCGACGGGACAATTTTATTTATAGTTTTGTTTTAATTCACTCAGAAATTTTGTACGAAAAGATTTGGAACTACCCCAACCCTGTCCATCCGAGCTGGGTTCGAAGATTGATCTCCTTCTTGAAATTTGCTTTACCAAATTGGACTGTTTTATGTGTATAAAGTATATATCGCTCCTTAAAAACTAAAGGGCCACAAATCAAAATTACACTTTTTACAGGAGAGCTAATCGAAAAAAAAAATTTTTGTTTGTTTATTTTTTTTTCTTATTAGATATATATCAAATATATGCATATTATACATCGTTAGAAGCGTATTTTTAAGTAGCATTAAATGTTTTATGTACTTTTATAATAAAATGAATATTAGAAGAGGTTTAAGCATATAAGATACTTTTCAATATATAAAAAATGTTCAAAATATACTAAATATGGAATAAAACAACCATAAGTCTTTTTGCAATATACAATATAAAGGATTTTGATTATATTTTTGCAATAAAAACATTTTTGGATTTTTTTGTTTTATGCCCCTTTAGTTTTGAAGCAGCGATATAATCTCCAGACTAAATACTAAAAGTAAAAATTCTAAAGAAACTTAAATAAAAACAGCCACTGTAAAGAGAAAAGCATTACTCAAGTGACCTAATTGCATTATTCAAATACTTTGTGCTATTGTATTTAGTTAATGCTGCTAAATAATTGAAGGACTGAGTTAAAAGCGAGGGCTTAGGTATACCCCGTACGACGTCTTCATTTAAATTGTAAAGTATGTTATTTTTGCACATATTTTACCTACTTTTTGAATCCTAACAAAAGAAAATTACAATTAAATGGAATAACTTTTGTGGATTTTATATCAAAATAGACATATTTTTACGTTTAGTTTACATGCGCTGCCTCGATATAGTAAAATAATAATAATAATAATATTGTTAATTAAGATCATTAGTAGTTAAGTTAAAATTAAGTAAATCATCCTATGTAATTTAGTAAATTACCATAATATACACGTATTTTATAGTATTTAATATAATTGCAATCTGTCTGTGTACTTTATTAAATATATAAATAACATAGTTCGAATTAAAACTAAGTAAGTATTTGCTATGCTAAATATATATATATATATATATATATATATATATATATATATATATATATATATATATATATATATATATCGTGTCTGGGATTATGTATTGTATATTATGGAAATCCTATTTTTATTTTAGTAATTCATTTTTGTAGGAAAACGTATGGCGTATACAATATACAATAGATGGCGTAAGCAAAATCGTGGCATAACAAGAAAAAAAATTGCTAATATTATTAACTAATTTTAAAAAGTAATTAAAGACGAAGACAATTTAATACAATGCCAATAAAAGTAAATTTATAATAGAAATATTATTAAACAAATAGGTAAGTCAAAGGTGCCCTTTAAATGTTTATTAAAAAGTTCGCCTATTGTGTCGAACATTTATAAGAAGCTTTTTTCTTTTTCATTTTGAAAGTAATACAATATTATTTACTGTAACTTGTTGTTAACTTAAGCTTTTCATGGAAACCCAAAACTTCGTTAACTTAATTGATACTGACTCAAATTGAAATGAACATTTCGTTATTATTCCAGTAACCTTAGCAAAAGATCTATTCAAGAGCCAAATTTTTTTATAGGTTGTTTGGACCTACAAGAATATAGTCCTGAGTTTTTGGACATTTCCGTGGTATATTTTAGCAATTAAAAATTATTGAAAATTAAAAAAAAATGTAATTTTTGAGATATATTTTTTTTGGATTAAAAAATTAAAAAGTTATCTGTGTATTATAATTAGGGCCTCTTTCACAAACTACATACATGTAAAGTGTTGATTAGTTACTTTTAGAAATCATTTTCTGTTATATTGAATTATGCACTCGGTTTACTGCATCATTCGATAGCCGATTTTTTTAAATTATTTTCAATTTAATGTTTGGGACGTTTACCGTACAAACAAAGGTATATCAGCTAAATTATTCCCGGTGACAGGTGACTTTGAGTGACAGTTTAGCCTACTTGACGTTTGTGAAAGAGGCGCTTAAGTATATCAACTGTCTGGTATGCATAATACCAACATTAGTTTATTTCTGTGGAACTAGATGGTGCTGTGTGGAATGTGTGAAGATATTTATTTATTTATTTATTGACTAGCTGGCGCCCGCGACTTCGTCTTAAAAGTTATGGAGGAACAAACATACATACATACATACATACATACATACATACATACATACATACATACATACATACATACATACATACATACATACATACATACATACATACATACATACATACATACATACATACATACATACATACATACATACATACATACATACATACATACATACATACATACATACATACATACATACATACATACATACATACATACATACATACATACATACATACATACATACATACATACATACATACATACATACATACATACATACATACATACATACATACATACATACATACATACATACATACATACATACATACATACATACATACATACATACATACATACATACATACATACATACATACATACATACATACATACATACATACATACAGAAAAAAATTCTAAAAATCGTCAATTTAGTTTCAGTATATCATGTATAGAGCCTATAAACACGATATCTCTGAAAACAAAGTAACTTACTCCATGACCAACCCTTACAGATTTATTATTAGTATTGATTAATCTGAACAGTATTTTTCTTAAATACCAACAAGAATTACTAGTTTTGATAAACAATGGAGTTAAGTCTTCACTTTATTGACGACAGTCGCGGACAAAATGAAAAAGTAGCCTATATCCCTACCCTGAAGGTTGATATTTACTTGCTCGGACACTTTCGTTCACAACAATAAATTACGGATTATCAATTAATTAAGATAACCTCTCATGTCAAAACTTACGAACTTTACCTCTTTGTTATTAGCACAGATTCTACTTAAGGTTCGAAATTCTACAAAGTTAGAACTTGTTTATTAAATTACACGCGTTTTGAAACTTGAACTAGAAATTCGCGCATTTAAAGTTGTGATTACTTGACTAGTACTTACTATAGTTGCCTGGGCATAGGCAACAACCATAGATTCATGCTGGACACTGCTTTTATAAAAATTAAATATGTTTTTTCTAAAATAAAAGTAGCCTAAGTTACTCCTTATAATTATATTATAATTATATTATAATTATATGTATGTATATTAGCTCTTAGCCAGTATAAATCCCATCAAAATCGCTCCAGCCGTTTCGCATATTAGGGGGAACAAACAGACAAAAAAAATTAAGATTTTTTTTTAATAAGTACCTACCCACATATACTTTGATATACATTTTATTTTGACATTACAAACAGACACTTAAATTTTATTTATTAGTGTAGATAAAGTTTTATAAGTGAGCACTTTAAAACGCGAAACAATTCATACCATAATTTCCAAAAAAAAAAAAATGGCCAAGGCGAAGTTATGAGAACTCGGAAATAAACTTAGAATACAAATTTTCTTGTAAGTAATTATTTTTAATGAAATACCTACTTTTGGTTATAATGTTTTGAATTGTAATTTTACTTCTAGCGTTGCGTTTGAAAACATAAAAACCACCAAGAAAAAAAATTTATACAATACTCACTAAGTACTTATAACCAGCTAGGTTTGTCAAGTCAGAAGTAAAACCAAGATATTTAGTTTACAGTCATTTGGTGCTGGAATAAGAGGTTACTTGGAAAGTTTTCCGGGAATTTTGGATTTTCTAGATTGCGATGTGCTCTTTCCGAATTTCTACTTTGCCTCTTCGTATCTTTCCCACTCGTATATAGCTGGAAAACTAAATTTATACTTTCAAATACGAGTATATACTTTCGAAACTTCATATTTGTAGTCATTCTAAGGGAGCATTATAAGAATGTTAAGTTATTTGGTTAGACCTCTTAAATCAATTTTGAGTTGCACTGTATATACAAAATTTTATTTTATTGTCTTACAATTTGATAATATAAAACTGCAGTAAATAAGCCGTTAACCTAACCTAGTAGATAACTTGTAAACAAAAAAAAACTACTTTTAATGAAATTTTTTAATGAATAATTCAATTTCTTAAAGAAATATAGTAAAATGTTCATTAAGCCTTATTCAGAAGGTGCAATTTTTTTTTCATTTTTTTTTCATTGTAATCTACTGTAGAACTAAAAAAAACTTTGTGGATTTATTTAGTTTCAAGTCCCAGCTTCCCACTACAAGGGAAAATCCACTCTAAACCTGACCACCTGACAACCCTACAGCCATCGGCAGAAGAATCTAGACTATTCTGTAGTTAAGTTGAATTTTTAAATTTTAATTTCATCCACCAGAGTTGTTCCGTGTTCAATGTACTGGGAAATAAGCCTACAGCGGCGTCTCGAGTTTCCACGGCGCTACCAATTTCATTATATCGCTTAGCGATCTTTGCGAATGTTTCGCGACAATATCTACCCTTGCATTTAAGGTTTACCTTAACGATAACGCGGTTTCTATGGTGCAAGGGACGAACTCTTTATTTTGAACAAAAAAAAAGATATCCATCAAAAATTATATGTGTTTACAGCAGAAGATATAGCAGAATTACTAATTAGGTACATACGTTTTAAAAACTATTATAAATCTGTGTTTTCGGGCTTATATGTATAACCCAATTTCAAATTTGAATAGGCGTTTTCGAGTGAATAGGCACCTTCTGGGTGAACTACACGGCTGGATGCTGACCAGGAGCAAACACATCTCTAATAAAATAAAATAAACTATATGAAGAAAAAAAGAAAAATCCTTCAGACCTGTGGTGGCGAGTCTTGAAAGAGGCCTAAGTCTATGTGTCTTTTATAAGATGTACTTCGGAGAGTGTGCTCAGAAGTTGTATGAGCTCATATTGCCTTCCCCTTTCTTCCATCGGACTTACAGACGTACGGCTGGTTACCATCCTCATCTTGTCCAAATCCCTTCTTTTCGGACCAAGCGCTTTGAAACATCCTTTATAATGCGCACTGCCAAGGTTTGGTACTCCCTACCGGCGCCTGTATTTCCGAGCTTATATAAGCCAAATCTTTTCAAAGTTCGAGTGAATTGAATAGGCATCTTCTGGGTGACCTCGCTCCATCATAGGCCTCATCCATCCATCATAAGGTGAAGTGGGCCCACGCCCACGGCCTCGCACTTAAAGGGGCCTGGCGAGGCCCCTTTAAATGCGATGCCACCACCAGCCAAATCTGCTTCTACTGTCAATAGAAGCAGATTTAGCTGCAAAAATCAGTTACAAATCTTTACTAGAGGACTTCTGTAAGTCGAAAAGTCGAAAAACATTATTTTTGTAAAAAATAAATTATTCAAGTTACAAAATAAAACTTTTTTTTTTTAATTTATATGCTTTTCAATATTCTCCCACCGTGCATTTATATTTTTTCACTATCATAAGTAGGTATATCGTGTCAAAGCCTGTTTGGTAAGATAGTTTTACTGGGTAGATCTTGGGCACGAAACAAAAGAGGCCTCGCTGATGCGACTTTGTCCACGTCTATATTAGAGCACGCTACGCCACTGGCCTCATCCTTGCTACACGGCTGGTTGTTGGCCAAGAGCAAACCCATCATACATACATACATACATACATACATACATACATACATACATACGCACGCACGCACGCACGCACGCACGCACGCACGCACGCACGCACGCACGCACGCACGCACGCACGCACGCACGCACGCACGCACGCACGCACGCACGCACGCACGCACGCACGCACGCACGCACGCACGCACGCACGCACGCACGCACGCACGCACGCACGCACGCACGCACGCACGCACGCACGCACGCACGCACGCACGCACGCACGCACGCACGCACGCACGCACGCACGCACACACCCACACACACACACACACACACACATACACACATACATACATGCATACAGAAAAAAATTCTAAAAATCGTCAATTTAGTTTCAGTATCATGTATAGAGCCTATAAACACGATATCTCTGAAAACAAAGTAAATTACTCCATGACCGACCCCTACAGATTTATTATTAGTATTGATTGATTTACAAAGTTACGCGGGCGAATTCGCGGGCAGCAGCTAGTCTAATATAATCTAAGCTACTAAAGAGAATTAAAAAAAAATTAAGTTGTCCATAAAGAATACATAATTAGTTAGTTTCACAGTGAAATAGGAAATAAAACTTCCTTTTAAAACTCGCCTAGTTTTCTGCAAGGGAGTAAGAGTAACGAAACCAAAATGGCACAAAAAGCACTTTATCCCCAACGCCCAGAACTCAGTTCCCTCGGGGATTTGCAATACATTTTTAAAATGCTCTCTTACAGTTTCCAGCTTTGAATAATCTCTTTGATAATTTAACTTTAATAATGCATGTGCACCACACAATTTTTTCTATTTGGTTTAGTAAGTTCTAAATGATGAAGAATTAGTTGAATTAATAATGCAAATAATATCTCTAAGGAAAAAATTGACGCACAGCAGTATCAACTATCCTTTTGATTTGACTTTTAAGGGCGCGTATAAAGAGAAATAGCCAATCCTAAATTTAAATTTTATGTAAGTATAAAAAGTCTAATTAATTATTTTTTTTAAATAGATAAATACATTATAAATGAAAGTGACGACAGTGACAGAAACCATAATATAATGAAATTTTCTCGATAGAAAAAAATCACCAAGTGAACTCTCATTTCCATCGATTTTAGTTTTATTTTAAAAATGACACACATTACAAAGCTAAAAGTGTATCAGTAATCTCACTTCACAGATTATCTAATGCTTTATGAATCAATTTTTCATTTGACATTGTAGTTTACGAATAATTAATATTTACTACTTTTGGCACATAACTGTCATGTCCAAGGGGGCACGCGGGTGAAATTACAAACTTTGTTTGCTTTTTATACGCACTCTTAATAACAATATCTTCACCATCTAGTTTCACACTAAGCAACTAACGCTTGTATTAGGATACCAGACAGTTGATATACTACATATATTACTTTTTTTTTTAAATACATACATATTATAAATACAAACATCCATGACTCAGGAGTAAAGGTAAAATATGAACACATAAACATTTGCCCCTAGCGGGATTCGAACCCGCGACCGTTTGGTTAACAGCTAGGGCTACTAGCCACTAGACCAAACGTGTCGTCACAACTTTTAATTGATATTTTTGAAGAAGTAGTTCACTTCAAAAATTCTGACTAGATCAAATACGGAATTGGTGAATGGAACTAGGGAGAGTGATCTATCCAGTTGGATCTGTCTGTCTGATTTCATATATTTAGACTTTGCCTTAGACCACACCACGAAATAATGAGGGCAAATAACCATTACGTTTAACGTACATTGAAACCTTAACGCAACCTCTGTCTATATATCTTTTCTATCTTACCTTTTCCTATTAAACATAATACACACTAATGACCTGTTGTGGACATTTTTTTTTTTCAAATTTCTCTTTATTTCTTTGACTTCACAATCTAAGGCCGAAAGGCATACTATTCGAGTATTCGAGTATTCGTTTTATTCGAGTATTCGCCTATTTTTACTATTCGAATACTACACAATTAACTATTCGAGTTTTACGAACTTTTCGAATAACAGTTATTTTGTTAAAATGATCAGAAGATTTTTTGATATGCAACCCTAAAACGTGGCAAATGACGAATGTGTCTATTGTACAACTTTATTTTATAAGCTGTCCTGCCTGTGATACTAATTCTGTGACACAACACAAGTCACAATTGCATAGGGAACGCCAGTCGTACCGTACGTAAGGTATAAAGTAATCTTTTTGATTCATTTTAACCAATCACTAAATAAGTTATTACTTCTCGCATGGTTTTTTGCTTTTATAAGTTATAAATGTTATTTTAAGCAAATACCTACCTAATAATTCATGACAGACCTATGTATGAGTTTAAAGAATATTATTGCTTAAACATGTAAGTACTTAAACGTATTTATAATATAAGCTGTATAAATTATGAATACGTATTATATAACGTGCATCAATGACACATAAATGAATAAATATGCGTACACAATACACACAACAGGAATTCAAAGAAAGAATATAATATAAAATAATATAATATAATCTATACTAATATTATAAAGAGGTAAAGTTTGTTTGTATCTTGTGACAAATCACACAAATTGACCTAGTCCCAAATTAAGCCTATTAAGGCTTTTGCTATGGGTACTAGACGACGATATATACTTCTATAGATAATCGTCGGATATGATAGATTATTCATTATGCTTTTGCTATTATTGCTTGCAGAAAAAGAAAATGAGTGGAAATTTTCCGATTACATGAAAGTAATTGAATCGGTAATCGGTGTCCTAAAGGTTAAATGATTTGGCGTAGTCCGTTTTATTGTTATTCTAAAAAGTATTCGAATAACTCGTTTTACTCGAATTATTCGAAAGTTATATAGGCTAGTATTCGTAAAACTCGAATACTGAATTAAGGCGAATAATGCACGCCCTAGGCCGATAGCACACGACGTATTTTATACGCGCACACGACGCGCGTTTCAGGTACGCGCGTATTCGGCGCCGTAGATGCCGATTATTGCGTTTGTGTCGATTCTAATTAGCTTATACGCGCGTTTGTATCGATACAAACGCACTCACAGAAGGGGCGGAGGAGGGGCGTGCGCACCCGCCACCGACCTTTACTGTACGTTGCACGTATATTTTGGTTTGAAATGGAACCAAAATATACGTATACCAAAATATAAACCGACGCCATTGTACAACTACAGCGCCTCTGTATGGCTGTATCTGCGCGTATACGCGCATTAGACGCGCGTTCCACGGTCGACACGTGTGCTTAGGTTACAAACTTGCGTTCGAACCTCGTTGGAAACGCGTATACACGCGTCGTCTGCGCGTTTAAAATACGCCATGTGCTTACGCTCTTAAGTTGACCCCGCCGGGAATATAACCCGAGTCCCCTGAAGCGTTAGGCAAGTACCCTTACCATCCAACATCAAGTTGTCAAACGGGGGTTAGTTAAATTTCCAAAGTTTTCCTGGGTGTCAAAGTAGCACCAGTTTACGATAGTTCTTATTTGGTCTGACTTATTATAATTAGAGTGAAATGCTTTTCAAATAATTTTATAATGAAACGTGCCACGGCATCTGGCACAAAGTGTACTCGCTGAAATTAGTCCAGTAAAATCCAATTCCATATTTGCATTGCTAAACCATCCGGACGCTAGTGCAAAATGGAATATTGATTGGAATTACAAGTACAATTTGAATACTGTATTATTTCTTATTTAGTAACTTACAAGAAAAATCCCTTCTTTATCCCTTATCCTTACCCCATCCCTTCCTTATCCCTTATCCTTAATCACTTATGGCGTTGCTTGTGTTATAAGCAACGGTAAGCCACCTACCATCAAATGGACCGTCAGCCTGTCTGTCGACCTTAACATTTAAAAAAAAAACAACAGTAAATATGAGACCCGCGGGATCACAGCGAGACCTTATCCCCAGGCCCCATAAACACCGCCAAAGTTCTTGCGAACCCACATCTGTACGGACTAGCCGCGAACTACTGTACTGTTCTACTATAAGGCGACCCACTGGTACATCTAAAAACCTTATACTGGCGAAAGGTGTTGTCAAGAAAATATGTCGAAACGGAACTTATATAGAAACTTAAATTACCGAGATTTAGTTTCTGCTTTTTATCGTGCAAATTGTCAAGGACAAACATTAATTCCAACTGAACTATGGCAGACATACAATTTATTCATAATAAATTCCTGTCTAACGAAATCAGCATTCGGACCGCCAATTACGAACCAATTCAAGGATTTGCATAAGTTCTGGGCCAAGACAATTGCAACATTCCGAGTCGTAACTTTTGATTAACGTGGGAATTTCATATCACAAATATACTAACAGATTGTATAGAAAGAAATTAAACAAATAATTTGATTGAAAGCATCCTTACATATTATAAAATACTAGCAGCCGCCCCCGGCCTCTCACGGCCTTCTTTGGCAAATTAATATATTATAAGTATACAAAAATATTTCTCGTTGATCGCTCTTTTCATTACAGAAAACCACATCAAATCCGTTGCTTGGTTTAGGTGGTGTTAGCGGATATAGACGCGGACAGCGAGTTCGATTTATAGTACAGTCAAATAAAGCCGAATATGGGCAGTTTGGTACGGTTATACCAGGGCATCCATATGAGCAGGTTATGCAGGCGAAGTTGCGTGCAATAACTAGTACCTAAAATATAAAACTAAAAATCCACCTTAATTTTTAGAGATTAAAATTTGAGGGAGCTTCCTACTTCGTCTCCTAGTTAAAATGAGTTATTTAAATTTGGGACAAGATTTGGGTTTATCAAAATTAAATTGATACTCCATCCGAGTTTCCAGCGGGATCCATAGATTAAATGTCAAGTAGTTTGGAGTGGGTTGAGTTGAGACGACACTTGGGATATTGCAGGCGACAATTTAATACAAACAATAGTCCAAGTTGAACGACTATTGAAGTCCCAGCTCGATGTCAAACGCATCTCTCTGTTTATACCGGACGTATATTCCTTCTTATTTACACTGATGTACCATAAATAAAAATATATCTATGACTTTAAGGGCGTTTTTAATAGAAGAAAATATGTCTGACTTAATCCTTCAAGTTTTTAACCCCTGACGTCCGACGCGAAAACGGGGTGTTATAAGTTTGACGTGTGTGACTAAGAATAAGCCATGGAATCGTAGCTCATAAACGGATGGACTGATTTTGATCCGGTTTTTTTATAGCGATTTTTTTTAATTAGTAAATATTTTTTCAAAAAAAAAAATTATGTGTGTCAGCTCCGACGTACAACTGGGGTTTAGGTACTCGTTACGAACGATAAATAAATAATTTAATATTTTAATAAATACGAACGAACAAAATAATTTAATAAATATAATGAAAACATATTAACATAATATATTACATATATTAAGTATTGAAGCCTGATTGAAACATATTGTAGCTTGTAACGCGTAACGTGTGACATGTGACATTTGATTTTACACCCATAAATTTTCATATCCCGGACTTATATACGAGTATATGAAAACTCCAAAAGTATATGTAACCAAGGTCAAAAAAATAGTTTTTAGAATTTTTTTCTGAAAACACGAAGTCCCTGCGACTCCGTGTATGTAAATAAATTTGATAATGTGGGACATCAGCAGTACCACATTTATGCTTTTGCATGCATTCGGATGTAGCCAAATGAAATAGTCAATAGCTTGAATATTATATTAACTGATAGAATTGACAATAATTACATTCTTAAATTAGCCTATGTACATAGCAAAAGTCCGGTTGAAAATCTATATCACAATAATATTTACAAAATGTTGACCACCCCTTTTATACACAAATTTGACATGACAGTTTATTCGTTTTCATAATTTCGAATCTTTTCTTGAATTTTCAAATCTTCTATGCCAGCGTTAGTCGAAGAGGTTGTATAACTGTGGAGTATCGCCACATATTCCCCCTGGCCAGACCATGACTATGGTCGATAGTAGTCCGGAAATCTGATTCGACGACCACTGCGCGACCTCTTCTCCTCAGGCACGGCGTTAGGTACGACGACACGACTTGAAGATGGCTCATCGGTCAGCTCACATCTGTCTTCATTGAGGTGCGTCGCTTCTCTCATCAGAAATGCCGGTTTCAGCCTGTCGACGGAGATGTTCTGAACCTTGCCGCGGACATCGACGGTAAAGAATTTAGGCTGCTTCTTCACTATCTTATAGGGTCCAGCGTACGGCGGTTCTAGAGAACTTCTGACATGATCTTGACGAATGAAGACGTGTGTAGATGTATGCAGGTCTCGGGGTATGTAGAAGGGTGAATTGCTGTGCCATGTGGTAGGTTGTGGAGTCAGTTTCGCCATGTAGGAGCGAAGTCGGTTTGCGTACTCGGTGACATCTCTAACGTTGCAGTCGTTACTGGATGAGAAGAACTGACCCGGTAGACGCAGGGGTTCACCATAAACAAGTTCAGCTGGAGACGACTGTAGATCTTCTTTCCAGGAACTACGCATTCCCAGAAGTACTAAAGGCAAAGATTCAACCCAGCTGGATGTGTTGTGGCACATAATGGCAGACTTGAGTTGACGATGCATCCTCTCGACGATCCCGTTTGCTGCAGGATGGTAAGCAGTGGTGCGAAAGTGGCGCGCACCAATCAAGGCAGTGAGGGCCTTGAAAAGACTGCTCTCGAACTGTCGACCACGGTCCGTAGTCACTCGAGCAGGACAACCGTATCTGGCTATCCAGCCAGAGACGAGGGCAGTTGCACAGGACTCTGCTGTTATCTCCTTCAGAGGAAACGCCTCAGGCCAACGAGTAAATCTGTCGATGACTGTAAGGCAATATCTGAAATCATAAGACAAAGGTAAGGGTCCTATGATGTCGAGGTGTATATGAGAGAACCTCGAGGAAGGAGTTTGGAAGCTGGAAAGAGGTGATTTAGTGTGACGGAAAATCTTGCTTTTCTGACACTGTAGGCATTCTCTTGTCCATTCTCTGCAGTCCTTTTTTATTCCTGGCCATACGAATCTCTGTGTGACCAGTCGCACAGTTGCAGATGCTCCGGGATGATGCAGACCATGGATCATGTCGAAAACTTGTCTACGTAGCTGAGGAGTGATATACGGTCGAGGAGTTTGAACAGAAGTATCACAGTAGACAGGTAAGTTACTTTCTATACAATTCTTCTTCTGTAGTTTCAAGGCTGAACCGTTTAGCAGGAGGTCTTGCAGTTCAGGGTCTGATTCCTGATATCGTGCAAGTTTCTCGTAATCAATTGCAGTTGCAATCTCTTCCACTCGTGACAGTGCGTCAGCGACAATGTTTTCTTTCCCAGGCAAGTATCTAATGTCAGTTGTAAATTGTGAAATGAAGTCTAGGTATCTAAATTGACGTGGAGTACAAGTGCTTTTGTTCGCGGAAAAAGCAAATGTCAACGGCTTGTGATCAGTGAACACGACGAACGTTCTTGCCTCCACCATGTATCGGAAGTATTTGACTGCTTCATAAATGGCTAACAATTCACGGTCGTAAGGACTATATTTCTTCTGTGAAGTAGAAAGTTTGCGTGAGAAAAAGGCTAAGGGTTTCCAGTCTTGATCAGATTTGCAACGTTGTTGGAGTACAGCACCTATAGATGCGTCTGAAGCGTCCGTGATCAACGCTAATTCTGCAGACGGATCCGGATGGTTGAGAAGGGTAGCTTCTGACAACGAAACTTTACAGTCTTCGAATGCACGTATCAGTTCCGGAGTCATTTCGATATGCTGTGATCCTTTGACTTTGGGTCCGGCGAGCAAGGTATTAAGTGGAGCTTGAACTTGTGCAGCGTTGGGCACAAATCGGCGATAAAAGTTAAGCATTCCTAAAAAACTTCGAAGTTCCTTAACAGTTTTAGGAATGGCGTACTCCTGTATAGCCTGAACCTTGGTATTCAGAGGCTTAATACCAGCTGCCGATACAGAATATCCGAGGAAAGTCACTTCTGATAGACCAAATTTGCACTTGGCTGTGTTGATCAGAATGCCGTATTTTTTAAGTCTCTCGAATAATTCACGCAGGTGTTCCTTGTGCTTCTCTGGAGAAGGTGAAAATACGATTATATCGTCAATGTAACCGTAACAGAATTCGAGACCACCCAAGACTTCGTCGATGAACCTCTGGAAAGTTTGTGCAGCATTCCGAAGTCCAAAAGTCATATACGGGAATTCGAACAATCCGAATGGTGTCGTGATTGCGGTCTTGGGTATATCCTCAGGATTGACGGGAATCTGATTGTACGCCTTCACAAGATCAAGTGTGGAGAAGACTGTAGCTCCAGCAAGCTCGTAGGTGAAGTCCTGTATATGTCGGATGGGATACCGGTCAGGAATTGTTCTGGAGTTCAGTGCTCTATAGTCACCACAAGGTCTCCAACCGTTGTCTTTCTTCTTGACCATATGCAGTGCTGAGGACCATTTACTCTCTGAACGTCTAGCAGTTCCACTTTCCAGCATGTCTTCAAATTCCTTCTTGGCTGCTTGGAATCGAACTGGATCGAGACGTCTTGGCTTGGAATAAACTGGAGGGCCTTGCGTTGTACGGATGTGATGAAGAGTGTTATGTTTTGTTGTAGACTGTAAGCCTGCTGGTCTAGTAATTTCGGGATAGTCACGTAAAATATCGTGAAACTCTGTTTCTCCCGAAACTACTTTCACCGAGGAGATGCCATCTGAACTTTTAGACAGTTGGGCGTTTGCAGTTAGCGACGTAATACTGTCGATCAGGCGCTGATGTCTACAGTCCACTAGTAATCCATAGTAGCTCAAGAGATCCACTCCAATGATGGGTTTCGAAACGTCAGCTATTATGAAGTTCCACACAAAATCTCGTCTCAACCCAAGATTTAAATGAAGCCGAATTGGTCCATATGTGTTTATAACCGTACCGTTAGCAGCTACCAACTCGAACGATGTTTTAGTACAGGGCGTCTTGACTGCTGCTCGCGGAAAAACACACAAGTCGGAACCAGTGTCCACCAGGAACTGCATTTTTGATGCGCGATCAGTTACATATAGACGGCCTGTAGTGGATGATGGGCAGTCGCTGGCCGCTACTTCCGACTGCCCTTCGAGTTTCCTGACCCAAAGCTACATGGATGTTTACATTTTCTAGCTCTGTCAGCAAATGTGTAGTGGTAATAACAGTATGGATGATTCGGTGGTGGCTGTCGTGGACGAAAGCGACTTCTTGAGCGAGTCCGACGCATATCTGCTTTCTGGCGGTAAGTGGTGCGACTATTTAGTTTGGCAGAAAGGACTGAAATCTGCTTCGCGAGCTCTGTGACCTGCGCTTCAAGATCATTTTGGACAGACGGTGTGGGCTTGGATGTACTTGCCACTTGTGGACATGGAGGGACAATCTCGTGAATCTTGTCAGCTAGTTCTGCGATTTTCTCCAGGGTCAAATCGGACTGCGATGCTACAACCGTCTGAATATTGGTCGGTAATCGGCTAGACCAAATAGTGAAAAGGAAATCTTTCGGGACCAACGGACCAGCTAAATCTTGTAGATGACGCAAGAATTGTGATGGCTTCCGATCTCCAAGCTCTTCATGCATCAACAACTGCTTTACTCTTTTTTCTTGAGATGCTGAAAGGCGCTTAATCAGTCTTTAGCTTTAAATATTTATCGGTCTCCGGCGGGTTAATTATAATGTCCTTCACTTCAGCAACGTAGCGATGCTCCAGTTGTCCGACAACATAACTGAATTTTGTCTCGTCCGTAGTTATTCTGGAGAGCAAGAATTGGCTTTCAATTTGAGCAAACCATAGTGCAGGTTCTTCTGGCCAAAACGGAGGTACTCTGGCGTTAATCCTGACGATCTCTTGCCTATCATCGTCTGCTGAGGCCATCTTTAAATTATGCTGAAAAAACGCTCCGCTTATGGTGGCACCGTACACCAAATTTCTTTCTTCCGAATGAATCTTGCGGTTTCTATTAACTCACAACTATTCTGTGAGACGACGGCGGTCATCAATATGTGACATGGTTGTATCTGCGCGTCGTCGGTGGTCACCAATATGTGGGACATCAGCAGTACCACATTTATGCTTTTGCATGCATTCGGATGTAGCCAAATGAAATAGTCAATAGCTTGAATATTATATTAACTGATAGAATTGACAATAATTACATTCTTAAATTAGCCTATGTACATAGCAAAAGTCCGGTTGAAAATCTATATCACAATAATATTTACAAAATGTTGACCACCCCTTTTATACACAAATTTGACATGACAGTTTATTCGTTTTCATAATTTCGAATCTTTTCTTGAATTTTCAAATCTTCTATGCCAGCGTTAGTGGAAGAGGTTGTATAACTGTGGAGTATCGCCACAATAATAATAAATCTTAACAATAACCTTGTGCAAACAAAAAATCTTTCTTCTATTTATTTACCAACTATTTGTGTATTATGACAGATAGTATATTTGCCAAAACCCAATTTAACACATCAATTGGAAATTGTGTACCTACAAGAAATCCAAATGAAATTTGCACCAAGGTCAAAACACAATGAATGAACGTGGGTAACTATAATTAATCAGCGTTAGGTATATGACTCAGCAAAATGTTAATAAAGACCTGTCTTCCATTTGAATTTATTCGTCACTATTGTGGAAATTCGTAAATTCATATGAAATTCATAGATGCTTAATTATAAATGTACTAACTACCCAGTGATATGTTAAGTAAGTACTAGATTGAGCACTCCCTACGATTTATTGCTAAATTCATGTTCCAACGCGGAAGGTGCGAGGGGGACGGCGCGGCAGTAGTGTCAAGGTCAATACATCAAGTCGTAGACAACTGAATATTAATATGGCCGACCCGATAAGCACGTCGGTTTTAACAAATTAAATGTTAACCTATTAAACGTTTCAATATTAATAAAACTTACCTATGGAACGTCACACCAGCAGTTTTACCAATATTTTTTGTTGTATTTTTGCAATATCTCATCACACAAGACGGCATTTGTATTGGTTTTGAAAATAATAACGCGCCTAATCTCTACGAGCGCGTACAGGCTGTGAACGGGTAGGACGTCGGAACTCCAATCACTTGGAACACTCATCGCGTCTTGAGTGTTCCATCTAGTAAATAGTACTTAACATATCACTGTAAATACCCAACATAGACATAGATGATAGACATAGATGTAGACATAGACATAGATATAGATCTGATTCAGATCTATATCTTTGTAAATTATATACTAAAACCTTCCTCGAGAACCACTCTATCAGTTGTAGATGCAGTAGTTTTTGAGTTTATCGCGAACAGACAGACAGACGCGACGGAGGATAATACGTAAGGATAAGTTATGTTCGCGTATCTTTATAAAATATAACCAACATGGGTTATATTTTATAAAGATACGCGGATTCTATTGGTGAAAGAATTTTCAAATTCAGCTGAGTAGTTTTTTTAGTTTATTATTGGTTTATTACCATAATTTTAAACAAAAATAAAAATCTTTTCTCTTTATAATCAACTATCAAATGCTTCAAAATTTCAATATTAGGTGTCATATGATTTTATTTTGGATAAGTAATAATATAAAATTTCTAAAAGTAACATTAACCTTTAGAGTAGTTTAATATAAAAAAAAACGAGAAATATTATTCCTTTAAAATCTTTTCATGCCGCAATTCGGTCTTGGCAAGATAAATCAAATTCCAATATTGTGCTAATCTCAAAGGAATTTAACAAAATCCTTTCGATTTTATCTTGTTTGCGTCTCAAAGCGGTTGGAATTTTCAAGTTTTTTCAGCACAAGATTAATAAATTCAATATTATGAGGGTTAAAATCCAGGCGGGACAACTTTCATACAATATATATTTTTTCACTGTAAGTATAAAAAAGCTTGCTTTTTTCACGACTTCACTACATTTTAGCTACTTTAACATATATTAGAATGTCCAAAATAAATTATGTTAGATATGTTTCAATCAAATAGTTATGTAAATATTAAAAATTAAAAAAATAATAATAAAAAAAATAATTTTGATAAAGGCTAAATACAAAGTCGCTCAGAAATGTTACCATAAAAGCAGTACATCCATCCGTATCCATACTTAATAATAATATTATTAATATTATAAACTAGCTGGTACCCGCGACTTCGTCCGCGTTCTCTATAGCCTAGCCTTCCTCGATAAATGGACTATCCAATACAAAAAGACTTTTTCAATTCGGACCAGTAGTTTCTGAGATTAGAGCGTACAACCAAACAAACTCTTCAGCTTAATTTGTTTATTTTATATATTTATTTATTTATTTATTTATTGAAATACACCAACAGAAGACACAACAATACAACACAATAATACAATTTATACATTCGGTCCTGGTCTGAAGTGATCTCCAATGACAGGTATACACAACATTTAACATCATTATCAACTCTTGACATTAGTTACATGCAAAGATTTAAATCGAGAGATGCGGCATTACTAGCGAAACAGTGTTACAAAATACAACATATATTATACTAAACACAAAAGTATATAATACATATACCTTTGTCTAAACACACTTTTAAACACAGACAACACATTCCTTACTTCAAACGTGACTGTGACGATAACGACGCTCTCAACAAGCGACCGTCACTCACTGTAGCTGGCGTGCAAATGTAGTTGGGTTGAGCGCCTGCGCCCAACCCACTGTTAAGAATTTTCGGTGTGTTTTTAGTATGGCGCGAGGAGATTACGCCGTATCTTTCGATTTAAATCTTTGGTTACATGTACAGAAAATACTTAGGGCCTCTTTCACAAACTACATGTAAAGTGTTGATTAGTTACTTTTAGAAATCATTTTCTGTTATATTGAATTATGCACTCGATTTACTGCATCAATCGATAGCCGATTTTTTTATTATTATTTTCTATTTAATGTTTGGGACGTTTACCGTATAAACAAAGGTATATCAGCTCCCATTAACTATCCCCGGTTATCGGTGACTTTAAATGACAGTTTGGCCTACTTGACGTTTGAGAAAGAGGCGCTTATACTAAAAATAAGTTCCAAAATTTTTGCTATTATATTCAATTTATATAATAGTACTAGTTTATAGTTTATAGTAAATATGTCTGTCTGTAATGTGCTGCTAGTGCTCTGCAGACCATAGAAGGATTAAGGAAATGGGCTCTGCCATACTTACTCACTCACCGAAACACAACAGCTCATAATATAGGTAATAAGCTATTATTTCACGGTGCTCTTCTGTAAGGGGTTATGACTGCGAAATGTAGTGTGCCCTGCCACTACTTTTCAAATCCAGATCTGAGCCAACTTTGAAAAGTTTATTTCCAAAATTGAACCTGCCGGGAATCGAACCCGAGACCCCTGAGACAGAGCGTTGGCAAGCTCCCTTACAATTCAGGCCGAAGCCTAGCCGAACTTTTCACTTTACCCTCGTATTTATATGGGTTGTTTGGACTTAGGGCGGAAGTTTGGGAATCTATCAGTACCTACCTTCTTATGCATCTTAAATCAATACTAGTAATAAATCTGTAAGGGTTGGTCATGGAGTAAGTTACTTTGTTTTCAGATATCGTGTTTATAGGCTCTATACACATCGAAATAAAACAATGGAATTTGCGTCACAAATGCCAAAGCGGCACATAAAAAGAACGCCTTTGACAGAATCATGGCGGACTCTTGCCTTCACGCGTCAATGGTAAAAGGTAGTAACGATCAACTTCTACTATTTTATTTTAAACTCTAATGGGTTGAGGTAAAGTCACATTTTCTTTAAATTACGTACTTATTATTATGTTTGTTTTGTTTTAAATGACTGTTCATGCTCTACGCATATGTCACTTTTAAATGTTCCATAAAATTCGTAGTGTTTTGTATGGCACGCGGGTTCCATGTTGTAGTAGTTTGATGTCTATACATCATACTGAAACTAAATTGACCATTTTAAGAAATTTTTTCTGTATGTATGTATGTATGTATGTAAGTATGTATGTTCCTCTATAACTCTTAAACGAATCAACTGATTTTCATGAAACTTGGTAGATAAACATTTAGACGTACGGGACACAGGATAGGCTACTTTTTTTTTCAACGCGGACGAAGCCGCGATCGCCAACTAGTAAATAAATAAATATCTTCACACATTCTACACAGCACCATCTATATAGTTCCATAGTAAGCAACTATAGGCTTGTATTATGGATACCAAACAGTTGATATACTACATAGATTCCTTTTATTTTTGAAAACACATACATATTATAAATACAAAACATCCATGACTCAGGTACAAAGGTAAAATGTTAACACATAATTATGTAAACATTTGCCCCTAGCGGGATTCGAACTCGCGAACTTTTGGTTAACAGCTAGGGTTACAAGCCACTAGACCAAACGTGTCGTCACTGGTACTGGTACCGTTATTTCGCCTAAGATGTTATTTCACCTAAGATATGTGTATCTATTTAATCAATCTGGCTACCATTAACGGTTAACACAACAGGTTTTAATGGGGCATGACTCAGCTGACAAGAAATCGTTTTAGGTATATTTTTAAGCATACAAAGCCGTCCCGACGAATGACTTGCTGTAAATTTTCTGTCATTGTTCCCATTTTCAGCGCAGCACTAAAAGCTGAAAATGTATCTTGATATTATTTAATTGTTTGAAAGCAAGAAATAATTTTCTCCTGCAAAACCATCGTGCAGAAAAATCTAATGAATCCTATTGGGGTCTCTACTAACGACATTCGTAATCAGTGGTCTAATACGAGTATATGTTGAAATTTCGATTTTTAGTGCAAAAGAGGATTTTTTATGGCATGCAACGAAAGAAAAATCTCTTCTATTCGTTTTAAAGTATTTTCTAATAGACAAAATGTGAGGAAACGAGTAATTTTCCTATGTAATTTGAATGTAGCGTAGGTAACGCGAGAACTCACACTGCATAACAGACGGTCTCCAAGCTACAAGAGAGTCTCCGTCAGGCGCCATACTCACCAGACCACATAGGTTTCAAGATTCAAAGTTCTATTAACTCAAAGATTTAAATCGAAAGATGCGGCGTAATCTCCTCGCGCCATACTAAAAACACACCGAAAATTCTTAACAATGGGTTGGGCGCAGGCGCTCAACCCAACTACAGTTTCACGCCAGCTAAAGTAAGTGACGGTCGCTTGTTGAGAGCGTCGCTATCGTCACACTCACGTTTGAAGTAAGGAATGTGTTGTCTGTGTTTAAAAGTGTGTTTAGACAAAGGTATATGTATTTTATACTTTTGTCTTTAGTATAATGTATGTTGTATTTTGTAACACACTTTCGCTAGTAATGCCGCATCTCTCGATTTAAATCTTTGTATTAACTTGACGACACGTTTGGTCTAGTGGCTAGTAACACTAGCTGTTAACCAAACGGTCGCGGATTCGCATCCCGCTAGGGGCAAATGTTATGTGTTAACATTTTGTCTTTTTACCTGAGTCATGGATGTTTTGTATTTATAATATGTATGTATTTACAAAAAAATAGTAATCTATGTAGTATATCAACTGTTTGGTATCCGTAATATTATTATTTGCTTACTTCGGAACTAGATGGTGCTGTGAGGAATGTGTGAAAATTTAACTAGAAATGGAAAGAAAAAATGAAAAGAAAATCTTACATTGATATAAGTACACAAATAAAGATTTGACAATTTTATATACCTACATTTGTATTTATAACTTAACACAACGAGTATATGAGAATTTGGGATAAATGACGCCTTTTGTGAAGCAACATGACGACCAGGAAATGAATAAAGTAATTTTTTAAAACTTCTAAGTAAAGTATAAATTAATAAAATAATTAAAAATGTTAATTCCAAATGTGAGTTGTTTACAGATGATTTTTTAATTATTAAATTAATTAACTTTCTATTTCAACAAGGAAATAAATTATCTTTGAGGCAAAGGTGGATTTTAAGGCTGGAGGCAATTACTTTTACAAAATCAAAGACATCGACGCAAAATGGCGATCAAAAACTAATTTTTCATCAATAAAATGCCGAGCTAAACGGATTTCTTAATAACTCGCCAAGTTGCAGCAATATCGGAAAGTAATTAAAACGGGTCGCAGCCGTTTATTGAAGACACGAAATTAATAGACATATTGACTGATATTATTTTTTATTTATTTATTTATACAACATAATGTTACATTTAGTTTAACAATGGTGTAAACGCAATCTCAGTTGCACCGCGCACCATGTTCAGACAGACAGATTTTTTTTTTTACTAGATCAAGGCAGCGCTTGGCCGCGATCTCACTTATTATTAAAAATTATTATTATTAAAATATTATTAAAAATAAAAATAAACTACGTACCAGACAGAAGCTTACCAGAAGTCTTGGTAACGTTTTTTTTTTTCAAAGTAACTATATGGTCGGCAAGACTACAATTTTAACCAATGGAATATATTGGTGAATATAAATTTGTATCTTTAAGAGCCAATCGGTTGAAAAACCGGATGTTCAGAGGCTATCTCCTCTTTCATAAGTCAAAATATATACAGAATTTAAACATAAAACTTAAACACGTCACAGCGTGGTATTGATAAAAATAACTTTATTCAGATGTTGACATTGTCGGAGTTGACGAGGGAATCCTCCTGATTTGGATTCTCAGTTACTTTTAAGGGGCCGGGAGGATGCGTCACAGGTTAACTTCTTTGCTATCGCGAATTCCTGAAGAATCGTGGCGACTAGATGACAATGACACCAAGATGCAATCGTTCTTTACTGATATCTTTCATTTTGGGTTTTACGACGTCGGTGCATCTTGGTCAACAAATGGGAATTAGTTACGTTGATAACTCGGATTCCATTCTATCAACCTATGACAGTGTGACTCATTACAAATTGCAAAGAATTGGAAGGTCGTAAATCTGGACGTGAAACAGATTTCATTGAAATTAAACCCAGAAGTGAACATATGATACAAGTAATTGTTATGAATCCAATTGTAATATAAGTGGAAATAATATTAGAAAGAAAAGAAATACACAAAGGAGTAAATCTATGTCCGAGCATTGTTAGTGTTAAAAACAACACCGCAATAACAGCGTGTTTAAATTCAACAAACGAAGTCTTTGAGATATGGGAAGTAAATATTCGATTGGATCCTATCGTTAAGGGAAAGAAATAATATAATAATGAATCATTAAAAGTGTGTAATATTCAGATAAACAACGTAAATAACCGTTTAGACAAACTAACGAAGACATTAAGGACAGAACACTTAAACAACGAGGAAAAGATATCGTTAATTAATTGATGTCAAGAATATAGCACATATTCCATTTAGAGAGGTATGAGTTAACCGCAACAGAAACGGTTCAACATACAATACCTGCACTTAGCAATATTCTGATTAATACAAGGTCTTACAGATATCTTGAAGCTTTAAAAGAAGAAGTGAATAACCAAATTGAAAAATTGCTAAAGAACGAGGTTATCAAACCTTCGAACAGCCCATGGAACTCTCCTGTGTGAGTCGTTCCGAAAAAATTGGACGCATCTGGAAAAAAAAATGGAGATTGGTAATAGATTTTAGAAAATTAAACGAAGTAACTATAGGATACGTTTATCCATTACCACAGATAAACGATATTTTAGATCAACTAGGACACAGTAAGTACTTTACAACCCCAGACATGGTATCCTGGTTTAACCAGATAAGAATGAAAGACCACCCTGAAGACCCGACCAAAACAGCGTTTAGTGTACCTTTAGGACATTATGAATACAATAAAATGCCTTTTGGATTGAAAAACGCACCAGCGACATTTCAGCGGTTAATGAATAATGTTCTAGTTGGATTGTAAGGAAATGTGAAATGTTGAAGAAAGGAAATGTGAAGCGTGAAAATGTTTTGTTTATTTAAATTATGTAGTTGTATATATGCAAGCTCGTTACAAGATCATAACTTAAAATTAAAGGAAGTCTTGGAAAGATTATGTAAACATAACTTAAAATTACAACCAGACAAGTGTGAATTCTTAAGAAAGAAGTTAGTTATGTGATAAGTCAAGAAGTTATGTGATAGAAACGTTTGATAACTTAAGACGGTGTAAAACCAGATCTAAAGAAGATAGAAGCAGTTAAGAATTACCCTGTTCCAAAAAAAACAGAAAGATAATAAATCTTTTCTAGGTCTTGCAGGAAATTATAGGCGCTTTATTCAAGATTTTAGTAAAACCACCAAAACCATTAACAAAACTTTTAGAACAAACTGAACCTTTCATATGGTACAATTTTCAACGGGAATCATTCGAAACATTAAAAATACAACTCTGTCAAGAACCAATATTAAAATATCCAGATTTTTCAGAAGAATTTAATCTAACTACAGACGCGAGTAACTAGTAGTGTTTTGTCACAAGGAGAGCCACCTCGTGATTTACCAATAGCTTACGCCAGCAGAGTTTTAAACAAAAGCGAAGTCAATTATTCTACAACAAAGAAAGAACTTTTAGCGATTGTATGGTCCGTTAAACATTTTAGACCCTACCTCTATGGTCAAAAATTAAAATAACCGATCATAAACCTCTCGTATGGTTAATGAATGTTAAAGACCATTCGAGATTAGTTAGATGGGGGCTTTTGCTAGAAGAGTACGAATATGAAATTATTTATAAACAAGGGAAATTGAATAATAATGCAGACGCCGTAAGTAGAATTAAACAAGAACAAACTGAAAGAAATATACAAGTGATCACGAGAACCCAAGAAAGCTACGCAACCTTTTTGAAAGAGATAGAAAGAAAACCTATTGTGTCCAACAAATTAGAGGAAAGTAACGAAAACATTCCCATTAAAATGTTCAAAGTAGTATTCACTTCTTGCGATTAGGACACTATAAATGATAACCCTATAGCAGATTACAAAGACTATATCGAAGATTTAAAGTTGAAAAAAACCAAACCAATTTGAGTGTATAAAAGTTAAGTAATGAACAAAATTCAACCATATTGTTCTCCTTTGTAAAAATTAATAATTGGGATAGCGTAACTTATAAGATAAGAATGTCAGGTACATATTCAAGGATTGCTACATAATTATTAACATTTATCACGACGAAGTTAAAACTCCAAAGAAGGAAGAAATACCAATAATACTAGAAGGGAACCATTCGAATCCAATTTCAGGATATATAGGATTTCATAAAACCTATAAAAAAATTAAAAAAACAGTTATAGTTGGAATACAATGAAAAGGGATATGGTGCAAGTCTTGCCAAGAAAATAAATTAAACAGGAAAACGACAAGACAACCGATGGAGATAACGTCGACATCAACCGACGCGTTCGAAAAAGTTTGTTTAGAAATTGTCGGTCCCCTACCTATCACAGAAGACGGTAACAGATATATATTGACCTTACAGGATGATTTGACAAAGTATTCACAGGCTTATGCAATTCAAAAACACGATTCTAAAACAATAGCCAATTGTTTTGTACGAAATTTTTATTGCAAATTTGAAATACCGCAAATTTTATTTACTGATCATGGAGCCGATTTCATGTCAAACCTAATTAAAGAAATTTCAGAACTATTTAAGATGAAGAAAGTCAACACAAGTGCTTATCACCCACAATCCAACGGAGCATTAGAAAGAAGCCACTCCACGTTAGCAGATTACCTAAAACATTATGTAAATAATTATCAAACTAGATTGAGACAAATGGATCGACATGGATTCGCCATGTTCTCTTATAATACGAGTATTCACACTTTTACTCAATATACACATTTTTGAACTAGTATTTGGAACGCAAGCAAACCTACCAACTTCGATTGTCAAGGAACCAATATTTAAATATAGCTATGAAAATTACTTACACGAATTAACGCTAAAATTGAGAAAATCAAGAGAAATTGCAAGAAATAAACAATTACACTCGAAATTAGTAAATAAGGAAAATTATGATAAGAAATCTAGAAACGTAAGGTTTAAAATAGGAGACTTAGTATATTTAACGAACGAACAAACAAAACTAGGAAAATTAAAAAAACTGTCACTATATTGGACAGGTCATTTAAGATAATTAAGGAAAATTCTAGTACGAACGTCACTATATAAGAACAAAAAACTTAAGGTCCATAGGACAAATAGACAAATGGACAGGACAAATAAACTGAAACACGCCTTTGTTTCAGAATGAAATTCTTTGGAATCGCGTTGATTCTCTCGCTATGAATAACAGAAACAATCGGACGAGAATTTAAATTGAATAACCAAGGTATATATATATATTGAACACATAAGTAAGATAAATCATTATAATAGTGAATGGACATTAATTATAGTTATTTAGACATATCGAACATACATAAGAAAATAGACTTAATAATTGATAATACTTATGAGAAAACGAAACAAATCTGTAGACGTGAAAGATTTAGTAATTTTTCACTATGCGAAACATATATTACTATCCTAGAACATACAATTCCACAGTTATATAATCAAGAGAAGGTTTTGAGAGAAATAACTGGAAAGGACACCGAAGTTCACAGATCCAAAAGATCATATATCGACGGTGTAGGAAAAATATTTAAAGTATTGTTTGGTATGTTAGATTCAGAAGACGCTGTAAGATATAATGTAGCTATAGAAAAACTTGACATTAACGAACACGACATTTTAAATCTTTTGAAAACTCAAACCAATGTAGTTAAGACAACTCTAAATAATTTTAATAACACAATTACAAATTTGAATAAAAACGAGAAACTATTTAATAAGAACTAGTAACAGAAGTTAATAACGAAATTGCTAATATCATAAATTCTATTCTATTTGCAAGAAACAATATTTTACATCCTTTTATTATAAGCCCAGAACAATTCATTTCCCAAATAAGAAAAACAATAACGCATTTACCATCCCAAACACAATTGAACTTTGAACTTAGAAATAAACGAACCACCAGAATTGTTGACACTTGTTGACTTAGTAACATATTATATGGATAATAAATTAGTTTTTGTAATTAAAATTCTTCTAGTAACGCTGATGGATTATGATTTGTACAACGTAACTCCAATCCCAACAAAAAATAGAGACGGAACTTATTTTTTCGTTTTGCCTAAAGAGAAATACTTTATGATGTCCAAAAACAAAATCTATTATAGCTACATTCAAGATCTCAAACTGTGTAAGAGAATCTCTAACAGAGAAATATGTAGATTAAGTAACCCCTTGTATTCTGTAAATGGTAATCCCACTTGTGAAACAGAATTAATGACTAAAAATAGTAAAATTCCATCAGAATGTGATACAAGATTATTATACATAAGCCACGAACAATGGTTTAAATTATATACAGGTAGCACTTGGTTATAATATTCTGCCTAAGGATGTGATAGCCACCTTAAGTTGTAAAAACAAGGATCCAGAAGATCTGAGGTTATCAAACACTGGGTACTCGCATTGTTGCAATTATTATCTATAAACACATGTAAATTATTTTTGTTACCGTCTTATCCGTTTACCATGCGTTCCGCTAAACTAATAACGATAAAACTTAAACTTAACTCACAATCGTTTTCTGACTTAGACATCTTTTTTGGATTTTCCCTTTTCTTTGAAGGTCCCGAAGTTGTGGTGACTCGTAGTGGTAGTGGCACGAACTCTTGGTTCCCTTTTCTCTGAAAGTCCCGAAGTTGCGGTGACTCGTAGTGGTAGTGGCACGAACTCTTGGTTCCCTTTTCTCTGAAGGTCCCGAAGTTGCGGTGACTCGTAGTGGTAGTGGCACGAACTCTTGGTTCCCTTTTCTCTGAAAGTCCCGAAGTTGCGGTGACTCGTAGTGGTAGTGGCACGAACTCTTGGTTCCCTTTTCTCTGAAGGTCCCGAAGTTGCGGTGACTCGTAGTGGTAGTGGCACGAACTCTTGGTTCCCTTTTCTCTGAAGGTCCCGAAGTTGTGGTACGAGTCATCGTAGTGGTACCAGAGCCACCGATGAACCACTATTGAGATGGACACTGTCGCTTCTCAATAGCATTGAGATGGATAATGTTCTCGTAAACAAAATTAATGTTTTTATTGTGTTTCTCTTGTGAACATCCCATTTCTGACACCAATTGTAATGGGCAGATACGTGGTGAGTTAAAGTCACAGGGTGGTATTGGTAACTTTATTCAGATGTTGACATTGTCGGAGTTGACGAGTGAATCCTCCTGATTTGGATTCTCATTTACTTTTAAAGGGCCGGGAGGATGAGTCACAGGTTGACTTCTTTGCTATCGCAAATTCCTGAAGAATCGTGGCGACAAGATTACAATGGCAACAAGATACAATGATTTTTACTGATAGCATTCATTTTGGATTTTACGACGTCGATGCATCTTGGTCAACAAAGGAGAATTAGTTACGTTGATAACTCGGATTCCATTCTATCAATTACTTATTGTGTGACTCATTACAGTAGAACTCATTGCAATTTTTTTATTTTGTTTTATTATAAAGATAGTAGAACCGTTGGACGTGTTCAAACAGTTCTGTCGTAGAACTAATAGTAGAACTGTTTGGAATAACCCCCTACCGCCTATCTATAACACAAAGTATAACGCGACAGGTGCCGACTATAAGGGATTGTGAAAGGATACTGGTATAGGGGAATGGGCTCTTATATTAATTTTCTCTTAAAATTTAATTTTAAAGATCTTTGCAATATTAACATTCAAATAAATACAAAAGAACAAAACTGCCACAAATCAATTGTTCGCACGGCACAGAGGCTTAAATAAAATACCTTTTTATCTATTTTGTCCAGGCAAACAAATGCGGAACCAATATTTTAAAAAGGGATTTTTAACATGAATGGTGAATTTCGATTATATTGATCACGATGTTAAGGCGCTTAGAGTCGGCATTAGCGACGCCCGCTCCGCATACCGCAATTAGTATATCTCAATGGTTTGAATGAAAATGTTGATTGATTTCTGCTATTTTGTGTTCAAAGAACAACAGATTCTTTATTTTTTAGCGTGTAAATACTAAGGGAGTGAGTGAATTAGTGAGTGAACAATCAATCATCGCCTGTTTTCCTACCCTAAGGGTTGGAATTTTTATCCAAATTTATATGGAACCACCTTCGAAGTACACCCTTTCAAATAAAAAAGAATTATCAAAATCGGACTACTCTGTAAAAAATTATGCGTGATCATACATAAAAAATAAAAATTATACGCGTTAAATTCAGAACCTCCTCCGTTTTGGTTTTTTCGTTTTCGTCGGTTGAAAATGGATGTAGGTCAATCCTTTTAAAACCTCATAGTATAAAACAAAATCGCTTCCCGCAGTCTGTTCCTCTATATGTACGCTTAGTTCTTTTAAGAGTGGGTATAAAGCAAACAAAATTTGTAATTTCACCCGCGTGGCCCCTTGGACATGACAGTGACACAAAATACGTAGAACTACGCACAACATGCGACGGAAGATAGCGCATCTCGCTCAATAAAAATGTTATAAGTGCCAAAAGTATTAAATATTAATTATTCGTAAACTACGATGTCAAATGAAAAATTGTTACATACAGCCTTAGATAATATGTGAAGTGAAATTACTGATACACTTTTAGTTTTGTAATGTGTGTCATTTTGAAAATAAAACTAAAATCGATGGAAATGAGAGCTCACTTGGTGATTTTTTTCTATCGAGAAAATTTCATTATATTATGTTTTCTGTTACAGTCGTCACTTTCATTTATAATGTATTTACCTATTTAAAAAAATTAATTAAATTAGACTTTCTTTACTTAGATAAAATTCAAGTCTAGGATTGGCTATTTCTTTTTATACCCGCTCTTAAACTACGCTACGGATTTTAAGGCGGTTTTTAGTATTGGAAAATAAATTAAACGAGTAACCTTTCTATATTTATAATTCAACGCGGACGAAGTCGCGGGCAGCAACTAGTAATATTATAATTGCGAAATTTCCTGTTCCTCAATAACGGTAAAAGAGCTGAATGGATTTGGAAGAAATCCGGCACACATATAGTTCTTTTTATCTTTTTTTTAGGAGGGGACATGACATTTACACACTTTCCCTCATCGACGGGGACAGTCGACGAGGGGGAGTGTGGGACTCGCCCGGTGAAGTGACTTATCACTGGGAATACCCACTAACTCCCCCCGGATTCCACCATCAGCGGTTATGTGTGGGTGCACACATGTGTTGAGATCACAGCGAGGCCTTATCCTCGGATCCCCACACACCGCTATGTCCGCTTCGGACTCAACTCGTGGCAAGTGGCAACTCGTCTCAGGATACTTTTTATCCTGAAAAAATATAAGATTCCCGGAGATTCGTTTAAAAATTTAAATAAGATGTTACGCACAGGGCCTCTTTTACCATTTGTCAAGTAGGCTAATTTAAAGTCGGTTCATTTAAAGTCACCGGTAACCGGGGATAATGGAGCTGATATACCTTTGTTTGTACGGTAAAAGTCCCAAACATTAAAAAGAAAATAATAATAAAAAAACGCCTATCGAAGGATGCAGTAAACCGAGTGTATAATTTAATAAAACATAAAATTAACACTTTACTTGTACTTGGTGAAAGAGGCCCATAATATTATTAAAAAAAAAAAAATTTTTTTGCACGTCCATTAATTTTATAGGAAACAGGCAGCAGCTAGGGATAATTTCCTGAGAGGAGAAATTATTCGTGAATCGTGGATCACTCGGCTCTTGTAGGGAAAAAATAAAATTTGACCTCCACGTTGGAGCAGCAGTTATTATAAACTCATCGGGGGAAAAATACTAGGAAATATATCGTTCTCTAAGTCAGAGCTATTTAATCTACCGACTATGTATAAAAATTAAAAATAGTAAAAGAGTTACTTTTGTTGTAGAGGTGAATTTTATCTTTGGTTTTGTATATGACTTTTTTTTTAAACCAGAACGTTTTTAAAAATATAAAATAGAATATTATGCCATTGAAGACAATGTCTAAAGTAAGAGTTTTAGTTTCATGTTGTTTATAGAAGCAGAGATGATTTTATAATGGATTTATTAAACAAATATACATTTGAAGAAAGTTTTACACTGTTTTCTTTATTGAAGAGATAAACGGATCTCAAAAGTCCATGAAAAATTTTTGAAGTAAAAACTTCTATTAGGCGTATCATAGTTAGTCATAGTTCTTTCATAGTTAGTCTTGTAAATATTTTTTTAATTTAATAACGTTTTTAATACATTTCTATTTTTATTTACTATATTATTTATTTAATACATAGATATTTTAAGTTTAAATCATTTTGAAAAAAATTGTAAGTCATGTCCTTGTCTTACTGAAGGTGCGATATGTAAAGTTTAATCATTTGTGTATCAGCTCCAATTTCCCACAGCAGTCTGTAGTGACACGATGTATCGATATTGCATCGCGTTTCAGTGACTTCAAGCTCTGAGCAATCAATTGCAGCATAACAATAGCACTTCTAGTGATTGAATTCCATGCAGCATCGGGTTTTAGCTCGATATCCCATCCATGTTCTAATAGACTAGTCCAGTACAGATAAGGAAGAAGCCTGTAAAGTGTAAAGGCGACTTTTAATAAAACTACGTTGTGAACGCTCAAAATATTTACCCATAAATAAGTTTGAATGTAAAAAAAAAAGATTAAAAAAAACTTGACATAAATCTACTCTTTTGTGATTTAAGTTCACATAAGAAACTCTAATATGTGAGATAATAGTTTTTCTTATGTGATTTGGGATAGTCTACCTTCACTAATAAGGCTTGAAGAAATAAAAATAGGTACTATTTTGTGTAGATTTTTTTTAATCAGAGATACGAGTATAATATATTAAGTTCACAAAAAGAAAAAGGTGTTTCTGAGACAAAATATATTGTCAATTTTTTTATCTGTTTAAAGCATATACTTCGCACCTATCGTATACCTACTAAGTAATATAAGATCTAAATAAAAGAGCCAGTTCGAGTAAGTCTTTAGGATTAAAAACATATGTTCCAAGGAAATTCTACCCTAGTAATATGATTCAAAATTGTACAAAGAAATTTTTCTGATTTCAGAGTTCCAGCACATTTCAGTTTCTGCGGCCAACTTTGGACGGTTATTCCATTAAACTTTTCGTTTAGGCCCTTCCATTCCAACGCCTGCTATCATGTTACCAACTATTAGATGATTTTGGTAAAAGTTTTAGGAGAAAGCGATATTTTATCTGACATAAGAAATGGTTAATAGGTATGTACTGCATGAGAATGAATAATAAAACATAAAGTTAATAAACAGTTGGATAAACTGTCAAATAAATAAATATAAAATAAAGTCATTTTATTACCAAGTATCAAACTTTTTATAGTTTTTTTGAAGTGAAAACTTCTTTAAGCGTTTGGACATTTTTGAGATGGGATAAAATCATTGAACTCGTGACAGTGTCATGCTATGTTACTTTACGTAATATAAGCGTTAAAGTAGATGATAGTAGTTTAAAATAAAATTTAAGCTCATGTTACGGTCTGTTTTTTAATCTCAGAGACAAAAATGACACATGCAAATGTCAAGTTTGCATAATTATAATGATACCATGAAATGACATGAAATGTATGTAATGCATGTCAAATGTAATGTCATTTTTGTCTCTGAGATTAAAAACAAACTATAGCTTATCTTACCGAAATTGACAAGTACTAAATAGACAACTGCATATGAAAGTAAACTTACTATATATGGCGACAAGGATCAATATGGTATATACCTATTACCAATAAAATAGTTTTATACGAATTTTAAACCATTTTAATGGTTTGTCATTATCAATTTATTATTGTTATTGTGGGGATATATATACACTATATCTAGCATCCCTTACTCACTCACCAAAACACAACAGCACATATGCTGTTATTTCAATATGGTATTTAGAGAATACCTCCTCACCCCCTTACAGAGGGGGTGAGGAGGACGAGCTACCCAAATTTACCTAATAATTTCTTTCATATTTTTTTCTTATTATGCAAACATTTTTACTCAATTATGGAGACTGTGAAGTTGTCTACCTACTTTCGTGCCTGCCTTAATTAGGCCACATGCCTGAAGCCTGTAGCTCGCTCCAAACTCCTGAAA
Source organism: Synanthedon formicaeformis (assembly GCA_945859745.1). Taxonomy (NCBI): domain Eukaryota; kingdom Metazoa; phylum Arthropoda; class Insecta; order Lepidoptera; family Sesiidae; genus Synanthedon; species Synanthedon formicaeformis. Next base: position 3,419,629 of record OX243978.1, read on the forward strand.
CTCCATTGCTACTAAGAAATGCGGTCAACATTAATTGGCAGTCCGAACGAAACTCCGTAATAGGCTGCGAACGAACACAATGAAAGTTCGGATGTTTTGCCTAGTTTTCATCGGTATAACCTATTTTTAGGGTAACTAAGATAAGCAGTACGGATAATGAAAGGTTTTCCTTTGTTTTTCATGCTTTTTAGAAGCATTCATTCGAAATTCGAAATACCTACATACATTACATAGACAGTGCCTATATCGACACCAAATCTGATTAGGACACCGCGACCACGCTAAGGGCGTGTCCCGAGTGACGGCGTATCGCGGAAGCATAATCTTAATCGTACTCGATTTGTTTGAACTACGTTAGTATCTACTATTTAGCTTGTAGTTTGAACCTCTATGGTTTGAACCTTTCTGACCTACTTACAGGGCGCGGATCCCACACATAGGTACTTCGTGCGTGGCGGATTCGCGGTCACTCCGGACACGATCTTAAAGTAGATTAGCCTCAACGTTATATTACCTAAATGGAACTCAACAATTTTAAAACTAGCAAAGAATTGTCGCAATTTCATTCTCAAAAAGATTCCTTTAAATTGAGAGTTCGTAAGATACAAACAAGCGCTTCATTTTCTTATATATTTTCTCTCCTGAACTACAATTTAAATTGTTTTTGTTTAGACTTAGTTATGCAAGATACTTATAAAAGAGTAGGGACGTAAGATAACTTTAAAAAAACTATTTTGTCTTAACTTTTAAATTTGATACTTGTAATTAAATATACAATTGAAACATATAGGTAATACCGGTTCGTTTACGATATGAAACAACTAAAAAAATTGTCGGAATTGATTTTGCGACACCATCGAAATAAAATTGTATTACCTATTTAAAGGATAATAAAAAATTTAAATAAATAATTACTCGCACTAAAATTATATTATCTTGTTTTTTTATTTTACATGAATACTAGATACTATTCGAGAACATCTTAAATATATCGATATTTTGTTTGTTGTCGATAACGAAGGGACATCTCTAAAACTCAAGTATATCAATGTCTAATTGTCTATGATTGGGATCATGGAGAATAGAGGTAAGGAGGATAGGTGTTAAACTGATAAGGGGCCCTAGGGCCCTAGACAAGTTGCATTCGCTCCGTAGCGATTCGCTATTGAGTTCGTCAATCGTTTCCGAGATAACGAAAACAATTTCCTAGCCAAAGTGACACTACGATCGTTATCGTTGTGACGAATGGGTTCATTCGCTAATAAACGAAAATTGGCTATGGTTGCGAAGTAAATATCACAATTAAGCCGTCAATATTGTTGGAAGTATTTATTGGAATAATACTAACTAGTTTTAGAAAATAAAATAGTTTGAAAAATAGATTGGGAGATGATGTTATGTTTTAAAGATTATGTTTACTATTGATTTATAAGATGTAAAATGAATGTGAAGAGTATTGTAATTGAATTATGAAAATATAGAGATATGTGCGCACTGAAGATCGAATTTTTCTAATAGTTAATGGATCCCATATAGTGTATAGTGATGAGTAATAAGCAGAGAATGAAATACTAGACCAAAACAAAACACTGAGAACTCCAATAACAAGTGTCAAATGTGCTCACAAGTCAACTCGTTTTTAAAAGAACAAAACAAACAAAGAAAACTTTCACATCATTTGAAATGACTCAAAATTCAAAAACATCTACCAGCTAAGCCAAATATTCATGGAAAAAACTCCTGTTTTTTATTTGGTAGCCTGGTGTATGTAATGAGTTGCTAATTAATATGTAGGGATATATTCTTGAACTTTTTAATCCAATAAGACTGACAATGTTGTTCAACTATGAGACAGATTATGTTTTTTCAAGTTTTGCACAATATTTATCAAAGGTAAAATACCCCAAAGGTATTATCGACTGAGATTTATTTCAATGATAGTTATTTAGGGTTATGTTTAGTAAAACTTATCTACTTAATACTTCCTAACTTAATATCTTCAATATTAAAATTGAGAGGTGATTTTTACTATTCAAATTTTATGTTTGCTTAATAAAAAGTTGTCTGTGTCATAATTTTATTTACCCTGACTTATAATTACTTACATTACCTCTATATATAGTTTTGTTTTAAATTGTACACAAAAACAAAACAATTTTTAAATATTTTTATTATAATACAAAGTAAATGTAAAAATATGTAACAATAAAATAAAATTGTGAACTTCACGTTTCATTACACATGACACATATTATGGATCAAGTCATAATATTTCCAAGTTTGCTAATCAATTCTTCTTGATTTGGGATCTCTTGTGGTGTTTGTGGAAACACTATCCACCTACTACCCATACAATTATGGTTGAGGGCGTTAACAACCTCTCTGATGTAGATACTTGTTGTTCTTTGCGTAAGATATTGGCCCTGAAAAATACAAAAGGCAATTTAATAGGCACTAAAACCAAATTTATAATTTGTTGCAGTCATCGATGGTTGCAGTTTATAATTTTAGGTGACACCATCATAATAATACGTAGGTACCTATCATTACAATAAAATTAACATTGTTATAAGAAGTTAAAAAGACGATTGGGTTTTATATAAGCTGGCACTGCTTTGGTTATGACTAGCTAACTGTATGTAGGTAATATAGGTAATCAAATAGGTAGGTTTATTAATGTGAAATTTCTTACCTTTGTTTCAAGGGGGAATTTCTTCAGACCCTTTTAAACCGCTGAGCTTTTAGGTCGTCACATAATTTTCTAAAAGTTATTTTATTTAACCGAAAATGCTGTGTAAACAATAGTTCCGGCATATCGTGTATTTTTTCCATTTGTCGTCGCAATTTAAACCTCCTTTGGCCTCAACCAGTTTTGTTTTGTGCAGCCCACAATAAACGTAGAGAATGCATTTTTAAATATGTACTCTTTGATTTTTAACAACTTTACCACGAAAAATAACACTCGGCGAATGAATTGTGTCGATATCTACAGCATCTTGGGCTTCGTTACATTATCGAAGACGAAAACGAAAACGAAATCGAAAACGAACGTCAAAAGTGCCACTTGGCTAAGCATATGTATGGGAATAGCACTAGAACCCATTCGCTAATAAATCATTTCGATTCGAAAAGCAACATTTGTCTACCAACTTGGTTATCGAATTCGTCGTACCACGTGACATATGTCAATCCCATACATTTTTTATTTAGCGAACTTCGTTATCGTTTTTAAAATGGCACTTTGTCTAGGGCCCCTAGACAAGTTGCATTCGCTCCGTAGCGATTCGATTCGCTAAAAATAAAATGTATGGGATTGACATATGCCTTCGCTAAATCACGTGACACTTCCCATACATTTATAACTATCGAACTTCGTTATCGTTATCGTTATGGCACTTTGTCTAGGGCCCAAGGTGGCAAGCTATAATTTTTAAATTGTGGTCTAGAAATTGACCACAATGGCGCTAGTGTAGCTTTGATGTTTTATAGGTTGCGTAGTTCATGAAATAACCGAGTGCGTCACATCCCAATGCTACTACAGCGCCGCCTGTTGCCGCCTATTTCAGCGTATTCGACGGACACTTTCTCATGTACAGAGTTGGGCCTCCTTCCTTACTTCCTCTTCCTTCCTCCTGCCTTCCTCTATTCACCATGATTAGGACCATAGAATAATAATTAAAGCATAGAAGTAAGGAAAAAATAGCAAGAAAAATACATTATTTCATACTCTATTCAGTTATGGCATTGAAAAGGTGTTAGAATGAGATGCATATGCAGTAGTACATTCGTAATTTAGACCGGCTGTCACTAGGTCAAATGGATAATTGATGTCTTTTTTTGATGTAATTTTAAACAAAAAAAAAGCTCATCTTTCTTGGGTGAGTTTTTATCGACATAGGTACCTAAAACTAATGACGACCTTCTAAATTACGAATATACTACTGCATATGCATCTCTTTCTCACACATTTTCAATGCAATAAGTGAATAGATTATGAAATGAACTAATGTAACTTTTAAGGTAACTTAGTTGCTGTTTTTTTTCTTACTTCTATGCTTTAGTTATTATTCTATGGTTGGGATGGATGATGATATTGTCATTTCTCAAATTCAACGAGCTGTCTAATGTCATTGATAATTCTTGACATTGACAATTGACTTGTTGACTTGACAATCTTCATCAATCTTGTGAATCTTGTTTTCCAAAAATTCCGATCGTCATTCGTCGGTGTTTCAGTTTTTTTATAGAAAATAAAATTTTCTAAAGAAACTAACTGATTAATTATCAGTTTTAATAAATCAGATCAAAGTAAAGATAAAGATGTCCTTTCTTGTAAAACAAATCTGTCGTAGGGTTGGTACTTTATTTTAGAATGTAATATAACATAATGCATTACATATATTTTTTATTGTAGCCTAATAATGATTCTGTTTTGTTTTTAATTTCTACTTACAGATATTGCCTACTGCAATTTCAGCGACGAAAAGAAATAATTTTTCCACTAGTAAGTACTTAGCAGTTCATTACATAACCTATAAAACATTAACATTACATATTGTATTTGATATTTTATGTAGGTAGTATTGAAAATTCCTTCATGACTTTGAAGAAACTATTTAATTAGTGGAATTACCTCATAGAGAATTACCTACTTGTTTAATGAAAGTGCATTTCAAGAGACAAAACGTTAACTAAGTTGTATTGAACTAGCTGTTGCACGCGACTTCGTCCGCGTAACTTTATAACATATAGCTTATGTTACTCGCTGATAATGTAGCTTTCAATAGGTGAAACAATTTTTAAAATCGGAGTTTATCCCATCATATTACATTACCATCACAGGTTGAAGGCCCTTAGTGTAAAGAGTCAGTCTAGAGCCCCATTATACTTACTATTGTTTCCCAATCCTAAAATAGTCAGTAGAGCACTTGTAGCACCTGTGGCTTATGTTATAGGCGACGGTAGCCACCTACCGTCAAAGGACCGTCAGCCTGTCAGCCGAATGAAACTAAAGAAATATATATGAAAATTTTCCATTACAGGCAGTATTGTATTGGCCCCAAAAGTACAGAAGCCAGCTCCAGACTTTTCAGCGACAGCAGTTGTAAATGGGGAGTTCAATAATCTCAAACTGGCAGACTTCTCTGGAAAATATGTTGTTCTGATGTTTTATCCTTTAGATTTGTAAGTATAACATTTTACACATTCTCAAGAAGAGAAGAGAAGAAGACTTCTCCATGTGAAGATCATGTAAAGTTTAAAATATCTATATAATATAAAAATTACGTGTTTGTTCACGATGAACTCTGAACTGAAGCAATTTTGATAAATGTGATGATAACCGTGTGTAATTTGGTCCAACTTAAAAGATAGGGTTTATAAATTGCACCCCGGGCGAAGCCGGGAGCGGGTCATTAGTAATAAATAAGTAAATATTTATTTGCACAAACACATCGCACCTTCGGTAAGACAAGGGCCTAACTTACAAATTTTTTTAAAATGAGTTACTTAAAATATATGAAAAAATATCTTAAAATCATTATTATATTAAAAAGCATTTACAAGACGGGGCTTATTTGATGAAGAATTGTTTAAAAGCAATATAAGCAGAAGAATACGATATTCAATGCAAAAAAAATAACTTTAAATGGCCCTTGTCTTGCCGAAGGTGCGACATGTCCATAAGATCTTAATTAATTATAACTAATTTCCTTTTTTTAGAATTTTCAAAATCGGTCTAGTAGTTTTTGAGTTTATTCATTACAAACATTAAAAAAATACAAATCTTCTCTCTTTATAATATTACAATGGATTGTGCTACAATCAAGTGTACCGTAAAAAAAAGTGTATATAAAATCCAGTAAATATTTAATTTTCAGTACATTTGTGTGCCCGACGGAATTGATTGCATACAGCGATAGATCGAAAGAATTTGCTGGCATCGATTGTCAAGTGATTGGAGTTTCGACCGACTCGGAGTTCAGTCATCTCGCTTGGATTAACACACCCAGAAAGGTTTGTATGGCTTGTAACATTTTTAAAGTAAGGAAAACACTTGAGATACTTCTAATATATAAGCCAAATATATTGTTATACCTATATTTCAAATATATATACAATTTTTGGGTGATTTTCAACATTTTCCCAGGCTATTTCAACAATTTCCCAGGCTATTTCAAACAATTTCTCAAGCATTTTCAACATTTTGCTTTGGAATTTGCTTATGAAAATTTTGAATTTGCTTAGAAAAATTTTGAATTTGCTTAGGAAAATTTTGAATTTGCTTAGGAAAATGTTGAATGAAGGAAAAGGAAAATGAAGATTTTAAATAACAATTTTTTATTTTATATAATATGTATGTATTAATATGTATTAATTAATAAGCAGCTAGTAATTAATAAAACGTTTTATTAAGACCCGAGTCTTCTAGACAATATGTGCGAAGCAAAAAAGTATTATACTTACATATTGTATACTACCTGCTGCCCGCAACTTCGTCCGCGTAACTTTGTAAATTATATACTAAAACCTTCCTCGAGAACCACTCTATCCATCGGTGAAAATAGCATGAAAATTGGGGCAGTACTTTTTGAGTTTTTGACAAACGCAGTGGAGGATTTTGTTTTATAATATGTAAGGATTTCTGAGACAGTGTCCGTCTGACATTGAAGAGTATTATTGCTCTTGTATTGGACACTAAGCAGCTATGAACTTGTTTAATGAATATTTTTTATTATCTAAGTATTATTGTATTATCTGGCTGATTATAAATACTTGGAATTACGATAAGTATAAGCGGATTAAATGTCATGATATCTTGTTATTATTAATTACTAGCCGTTGCACGCGACTTCGTCCGCGCAACTTTTTATAAAATATACTCACTGATAATTTAGCTTCACAACAGTGAAAGAATTATTCAAATCGGTCCAGTAATTTCGGAGCCTATTCAATTGAAACAAACAAACAATCAAATCTTTCCTCTTTATAATATTAGTATAGACTAGCGGCCCGCCTCTGGCTTCGCACCCCATGGTGTTGTCTGTTCGTAGAACTCTCACTGTTATTGACTGCGTTAATAACATTGATTATTGTTAATAACGTTGTTATTGACTGTTATGCTGCGTTTTTTAATTTTAATTCGTATTATTGTTATTTTTAGGTTTGAATTTCGTTTAACTAACGTTTAACGTATCTTAACTAACGTATATTTTTCATTTTATGATTAAATCACTAACCAAAATGTCTATTATCTTAATTAATAAATAATTAACAATAGCTAGATTTATACATAATAAAAAGTGTAGGGTTGTGGGTTGTGGGTAGGTATTACTATAATATTTAATTATAGTTTATAAAGCTAAAAGTAGCTTAGAATGAACGTTCACCTATTATTGTATACGCCCACTCAACACTTGCTGTCCTTGTCTTTTGTATGGAATTGAGTGAAAGAGAAAGCGGCTACATAAGCTTGTTTAAATGAATAAGGTTTAGAAAAATATCTTATTCTTGAGTCTACCTAGAGTTAGGAGTTATAATGTCTTAACATTTATCTATTTTCAGGATGGAGGCCTGGGAAAAATAGATATACCCTTGTTAGCTGACTACCAAAAGAAAATATCACGAGATTATGACGTACTATTGGATGATGGTTACGCATTACGAGGTATTGTTTAATAATATTATATATAGTTATTAGTTTTATGTTATGTCCAAATATATATGTATGTGTAAGGTGTTAAAGATGTTAGCCAATCAGTAATTGCTCGACTAGTAAGTATGCCATTTGGAGGGATATGTGATCCCATATAAACTAAATAAAATAATAATAATAATAATAAAATAAGATAATTATACGTAACATGTACGTTACGACTATTTTTTTTGTTGTAATAAAAACAAATTTGCGCCTTCTATCTGTATATAGTCTATATGTAGTATTCCTTGCGATGTATAGCTTCATTAGTTTTCATATATTATTGTCTGTGCCTTACCACTCTCTCTCTCTGCTCTGTAGCCATTAGCATCACTAGTGAACTGTTTTGTCGTTTCTCTTATTAAAATTAGTTGTGTACAAAACAAGCATAGTTTTATTAAATAATATCAGGTTATGGGCCCAGAAAGCCCGAGAAATAAAATCAGTGCAAAAGTAAATGAAATAAATGTGATATCCACTGTTGCAAAATACCTAACCTGAAAAGTCAACGTGCTTTGTGAGAACAAAGGGCTGCTATACAAATTCAAAATGTCGTCAAATAATCAACTGGCATTAATTGAGAAATTAACCGGCCGTGATAATTATGCGACATGGCGTTTTGCTGTAAAAACGTATCTGCAGCACGAAGAGTTGTGGGATTGCATTGAATGTGAAAATTTAGATACGCTTGACAGAAAGCGTGACACAAAAGCCAGATCGAAAATAATACTTCTTGTCGATCCTGTTAACTATATTCATATTCAAGAATCAAGCACTGCGAAAGGGGTTTGGGAAAATTTATCTCGTGCATTCGATGACTCCGGGCTGACACGCCGAGTTGGTCTACTGCGAGACTTATGCAATACTACACTAGCTGGATGCCTAAATGTAGAGGAGTATGTCAGTAAAATAATGACAACAGCACATAAGTTGAGGAACATTGGCTTTAATGTAGATGACGAATGGCTAGGCACACTTTTGCTATCCGGTCTACCAGAAAATTACAAGCCAATGATAATAGCTATTGAAAGTTCAGGTATGAAGATTTCCTCTGACTCAGTAAAATCTAAAATATTGCAAGACGTAAAACAAACTGAGAGTAATTCGTCTGCTTTCGCTACAAGTCAGAAATTTCATTACAAAAATAAAAGATTTTCGAAAGGCCCCCGCTGCTACACATGCAACAAATATGGCCATAAAAGTCCTGAGTGTAAATCAACAAAATCAAATAAGGATCAGAAGAACATAAACAAACATAACAGTTCGTCTTATGCCGCAGTATTTATAGCTTCTTCTGAATTCTCCGATGCATGGTATGTTGATTCTGGCGCTTCTGTACATATGACCAAACACAATAATTTGTTTGTAGAAGAAACAACGTCATACATTAAAAGCATTAAAGTTGCAAATAGTAAAACATTGCCTGTTCAAAGCTGTGGAAAAATAAGCTTGAAAGTTTACGATGAAAGAGGCCAACAAAATGAAATATTGTTTACAAATGTATTATATGTACCTGAACTAGCTACGAACCTGCTGTCAGTAAGTCAAATTATTAACAATGGTGGCCAAGTGAAGTTTAATAAGAGTGGCTGTGTTATTCTTAATAGAAAGAATGTAATAGTGGCAACAGCAAGCTTAATAAATAATATGTACCGGCTGAACATGCCTGATGGCTATGCATGCATATCAGATATTATTGAGCAAGATACTTACCTGTGGCACCAGAGAATGGGACATCTGAATTTTCAAAGCATGAAGAAATTGTCCGAGAACACTGCCGACTTAAACTTAAGTCAAGTTAAAGAGAATGTTAAGTGTATAACGTGTCAGGAAGGAAAACAAACACGTCTACCTTTTAAAAATCAAGGGTCTCAGAGCAAAGATCTACTTGAATTGATACACTCAGATGTCTGTGGTCCGATGGAAACTCAGTCTTTGGGAAAAGCCAGATACTTTGTGACATTCCTTGACGACTACTCAAAGAAAATATTTGTGTATACTATGTGCAACAAGTCAGAAGTCCTAGAAAAGTTTAATGAATTTAAAAAGCAAGTTGAGAATCAGTTAAATCGCACTATTAAAATTCTCAGATCGGACAATGGACTTGAATATGTTAATGAAAAATTCTCAAACTATCTCAAAGATGCTGGAATAATACATCAAACAACCACGCCTTACACACCAGAACAAAATGGAACCGCTGAACGCATGAACAGAACTTTAATAGAAAAAGCGAGATGTATGATGTTAAATGCTAACTTACCTAAAATCTATTGGGCTGAAGCAATTCATACAGCTGCCTACATTGTCAATCGTTCTCCGACAAAATCTTTGTCTTGTAAAACTCCAGAAGAGATGTGGACTAGACAGAAACCTAAAGTCAGCCACATGCGTACATTTGGTTGCGAGGCAATGGTTCATTTACCAAAAGAAAAAAGAAAGAAGTTAGATTCAAAATCACAAAAATTAATTTTTATTGGCTACTGTGAAAATACTAAAGGGTATCGATTCATATTACCTAATTCAAGAAGAGTAATAAAAAGCAGAGATGCAATATTTTTAGAGTCAACTGTTAAAAGAGAGTATGTACCGATTGAATTAACTACAAATACTACAAATGAAAACAGTAATAAAAGTAATGATACAGAAGAAACTTCAAGTGATGACTCATTCGACACTGTGACCGAAAACAAATCACAGTCGGACAGCGAGTACATCCCCGATGAAAGTGAAGAATCTTCACCTGAAAGAGAAGTGATAATAAAAACCAGAAGACAATGTTTAAATGAACAGAAACCAGAAGAAAGCTCTTACCTGTGTTATGAAGACCAATTATTAGAAAATGAAATTCCTGAAAACTATGAAAAGGCATTAAAGTCTATTGATGCCACAAAATGGATAAAATCAATAAAAGAAGAGCTCGATTCTCATCACCAAAACAATACTTGGACATTGGTTAATAAAACTCCCAATATGAGAATAATTGGATGTAAATGGGTGTTTCGCATCAAAGAAGAACCTACAGGTCAACGTTATAAGTCCCGACTTTGTGCGAAAGGGTACTCACAAACTAAGGGTATTGATTACCAGGAAACATTTGCTCCGACTGTCAGGTATGATTCCATACGTCTATTACTCTCAGAAGCTGTCCAACACAATCTTCAAATAATTCAACTAGATATTAAAACAGCTTTTCTATATGGTGAGCTTGAAGAAGATATATATATGTCCATACCCGAGGGTTTAACCAGCAAACCTAATAAGGTATGTAAACTCAATAAATCGCTATATGGTTTAAAGCAGGCTCCCAGATGCTGGAACTCAAAATTTGATGCCATTTTAAAGAAGTTTGGGCTGGTCAATAGTAAAGCCGATCAGTGTGTGTATGTTGGTGCTATTGATGGGGTTAAATGTTACCTGTGTTTGTACGTTGATGATGGACTGTTGATTGCAAGAGATACATCAACCTTATACGAGTTAATCAACGCCTTGCAGTCAATATTTAAAGTAAAAACCTGTTCACTGAGTAATTTTGTTGGTATGGAGATACAGAAATGTGACAAGTACATTTTTATACATCAGTCAAACTATACTGAAAAGTTATTAAATAAATTTAATCTGCATAATTGCAAACCTAACAGCATTCCAGTTGACCCGCACATGAAGTTGGAAAACGGAGGAGGAGAAACTGAAAAGAACATTCCATATCGGGAAGCCGTTGGCTCGTTGATGCACTTAGCTACAGTAAGCCGACCTGACATAATTATCATTCGCCGTAAGCCTGGTGAGTCGATTTTTAAATTCCTACAATGAAACACATTGGAACGCTGTAAAGAAAATTTTTAAGTACCTAAAGGAAACTAAAAACTACGGTCTGTGCTACACACCAATGTCAGAAACAAATGTAATTGGCTACAGTGATGCAGATTATGCTAACGATCCTAGCACAAGACGTTCAGTCACAGGGTATGTTTTTACCAAAAATGGAGCAGCTGTGACTTGGGCTTGTCAGAGACAACAGACAGTGGCTCTCTCGACCACTGAAGCGGAGTTCATGGCAGCCTGTGCCGCCACTAAAGAGGCTATGTGGATTAAACAATTGTTATGTGACATCGGTGAATTTAATCAAAAATCAGTGTGCTTGAATTTAGACAATCAAAGTGCTATAAGTGTAATTAAAAATATTAACTTTCACAAACGATGCAAACATATAGACGTTAAATTTCATTTTATTAAAGAAAAATATTACTCTAAAATTATTGAGCTAAACTATGTGTGTAGTGATGAGCAATATGCTGATATTTTTACAAAACCTTTGTGTAAAATAAAGTTTTGTTATCTCAGAGATAAAATTGGAATTAAATCCTGTCAAGTAGTCAAGGATATTAAGGATACTTAAATGTTAAACTTATTTTCTGTTAAACTGATGTTTTGGCTTTAAATATAAAATGTAAAATTAAAAACCTGTAAAATTAATAGAAGGCATTAATTTAGGGGAAGTGTTGTAATAAAAACAAATTTGCGCCTTCTATCTGTATATAGTCTATATGTAGTATTCCTTGCGATGTATAGCTTCATTAGTTTTCATATATTATTGTCTGTGCCTTACCACTCTCTCTCTCTGCTCTGTAGCCATTAGCATCACTAGTGAACTGTTTTGTCGTTTCTCTTATTAAAATTAGTTGTGTACAAAACAAGCATAGTTTTATTAAATAATATCATTTTTCTTTGAGCGTATTATAATGTATGTGTATATGCAACCCATACGAATATACCATAGATATAATATACCAAAAAAATCTTTGTATTGTAATTAAATTTTGAATGCAGATGACAGATACGTAGTTTCTGATTTGCCTCCTAGGAAGCAAATTTAAAGACGTATTCCATAAAAAAATTTATGTAATTTGTTACCAATATTTACTCGCCTCTTTAGGCGCGAAGCCCACACAAGAGTCGCGTCGCGTCGCGTCGAGGAACGGGCGCATAAGCGGCGCGCCGCCTCTAGCTTTCCTATAGAAATCAATGTTTGTGCGCCCACATACTGGAGAGGCGGCGGCGAGGCGAGGCGAGGCGAAGCGCGAAGAGTCGAGGCGAAGCGCGAAGAGTCGCGGCGCGGGCGCGAAGCGTCGCCAAGCGTCGCCGAACGGGCGCGGCATTTTGTTTGCGGCTGTGTTTAGACGTGGTCGTGTATTTATTAAATAAAAGTAAAATGTCAGACGATCTAAATATAAAAATCATCGAACTTGTTTGATGTAACCCGTGTCATTATGACCTGACACGTTCCGACTATAGCAATAGAAACAAACAGGACCAGAAATGAGGTGAAATAGCGCAACAATTAAACGAAACTGGTAAGTGATTTCTTGTTAAGTGAAGTTGACTGTGTAAAGAAAGCATAGCCGCCTCCGCCGCAACTCTTCACGCCTCGTCTACGCCGCGACGCGCCTCGACGCGCCTCGACGCGCCTCGACTTTTCATGTGGGCGTAGCGCCTAAATAGTTCAGAACAGCGTATGAGATCAGAAAATTATTTTGAAAAATCACTTTTATCGTTTCAGGTCTATTCATAATAGACAGAAACGGCATTCTTCGTCACACTTCAGTGAACGACCTTCCGGTGGGAAGGTCTGTCGAGGAAACCCTCCGGTTGGTTAAAGCCTTCCAGTTTGCAGACAAACATGGGGAAGGTCAGTATTTATTCTCTGTTGAAAGGTACCCTATGTCCTTTCTGGTTTCCCAGACAACGTGTATGCAAAATTTCATGGTGATCGGTTCAATAGTTTTTGCGTGAAAGCGTAACAAACAAACAAACAAACTCACATTCACATTTATAATATTCGTAATTAGTAAGGATTATGTTCATCAAATTCACATTCATTGTTAGTCCATCCAAGGACAATGTATAAATTTGTTTATTATTTTTTTGCAATTGATGACAAGTAAAGATAGATATATAAACATAATCTACTTATTGTTACGACCGAACATTCTCGAAGCGTTTGTTTATCATAAACAAACAGCGTGTTGTTGTTTATCATGAGACCTGGGCGTATGGAAATTTCCATACGTAGAAGGAAGCCCTCCTGTCTCAGAGAAAACTGTTCCTTATGTTCGCGACATAAGGTTCACATTCCCTTAAGCCAGAGAGTTGTTTACGATGTTTGTTTTTTATGACTTGTATACTTGTGTACGAGCTTGTTTACCTTAAAGTTTCTAGTGTTTTCCAAAAACATCGCGGCTGACTGCGCGTGTATAAATACGGGTGCCATCGCTCGAGTGGGACAGTTCTGCGACAACAAGCGATACGAAAACAACTCTTGGGAGCTTTTGCGAAGATATTTGCGACAGTGCATTGTTGACACATAGAGTGAATTATTTACGACTTTTGGCAAGTTTTACGGTTTAATTGGAAAAGCTCTGATATTTTGGAAGTCATCTTGGTCTGCGTAATAAATCGTGTTCTTACAACCCTAAACGGCATTTTAACTCACCCCGCACGTAACAACTGGTGTCAGAAGTGGGATGCCGTTAATGCCACGGGACGAAGGAACTCGTACTCCACGGACCAGGAGGCAAGTGGAGATGGATGCTGCGAGACAACGAGCACATGAGGAGCCGGAGGAAGGCACCGATGCTGATTTGCTTCCTACGGCAGTACCTACATCGAGCCCGTCGATGGACCTCGCTGCGCTGCTAGCTGCTGTACAGAGCATACAGGCTAGTCAAGAAGCCGCTCGCCGGGAACAGGAAGCCGCTCGCCGTGAACAGGAAGCTGCTGTGCAGAGCATACAAGCCAGTCAGGAAGCCGCTCGCCGTGAACAGGAAGCTGCTGTACAGAGCATACAGGCCAGTCAGGAAGCTGCTGTGCAGAGCATACAAGCCAGTCAGGAAGCCGCTCGCCGTGAACAGGAAGCCGCTCGCCGTGAACAGGAAGCCGCTCGCCGTGAACAGGAATCTGCTAGCCAAATGCTGCTTTCGAAATTGGACACAAGCCTTGAAGTCATCTGCGATAAAGTTAAAAAGGTAGAGTCCGAAGTTAAAGGGGTCTCAGTGAAAGTCGAAGGCCTGGAAGAGAGACTCGACCAAACCGACACTCGCCACCAGGCGCTCGCCGAGAAAGTGCAGAAGTTGGTGACGAGGGAGGCAGTCTTCACTGCGCCGGTACCTACACAAGGTAGGCTGGACTTGCCACGGTTTGATGGCACATCTTCCTGGACAGCCTATAAGTACCAGTTCGAAACCCTCTCTAACTGCAGCGGCTGGACTGAGGATCAAGCATTCATGGCGTTGACTCTAGCCTTAAGAGGAGACGCCCAACTGATTCTGGAGCGACTCCCTACAGAAGGAAGATCTCTGCAAGCCCTACTGGAAGCTCTAGAGACACGATATGGTGACAAGCACATGGAGCACACGTATAGGGCTCAACTACGCGATCGCACGCAGAAGCCCACGGAAACACTCCAGCAGTGGGCTGACGAAATCGAGAGATTAGTTCGTCGCGCCTATACATCAACACCGAATGCAGTAGAAATAACTCTACTCCAAGCTTTTGTGGACGGGATAAGGGACGGCGAAGTTCGCGCAGCGGTACGTTTAGGTCACCACCAGACCCTGAAGAGTGCACTGGCACATGCTCTGGAAGTGGAAGCTGTGCGGCGTGACACGAGGCCATTCAAGGTCAGGGAGCTGGTAGTCGAGGAGCGAAAGCCTCGCTATGGCCCGACCTGCTATGGCTGCGGTGAAAAAGGCCACATAAGGCTGGACTGCCCAAAGAAGAAGAGAAAAAGGGTCTCAGAGATGGAGACCCAAGTTGACGAGGGGCAGTTAAACTAAGCGTTGCCAGGGCCGCGGGGCAGGCGCTGGCTGGGAGAAGGAAAGCCCCTGCTATTACTATCAGACAAGCTTCTAACGGAAACAGTTTAAGCATCGAGGGTACGCTGAACGGTAAAAAGTGCAGGTTCACAATAGACACAGGAGCATCGCGCACCATTGTAAGACCTGAACTCTTAAAACGAACTATCTCATGGAAGCAACGATCTCCAACATGTCAGCTACGAACAGCAACGGGCCAGCCAGTACCTGTCCTCGGTGACTCAGACGTGGAAATTGGAATTGGTAGTCAGTTGTACTCAAACTCAGTGCTGATTGCCAATATTACTGACGACTGCATATTAGGACTGGATTTCTTAAAAAATCACCGTTGTATTTTGAACGTCGACCAAGGAGTACTCGAATTTCCTGATCAAGAAGTTTTCTTAGAAGGCTCGACCCCATGTACACTCTATTGTTTAAGGGACGTCAAACTAGCTCCCAGATCAGAAAATCTAGTAATGACGAAATTCTCATCCAACGTCAAGAACGGGTTATGTGTCATTGCGGAGGATGAAGGAACACATCCTAATTGGATAATGGCCAGAACACTACTAATGACAAGCAGGATAGGCAGAGTAAGAATTTTAAATCTCAGCAATGAAGAGGTACAGCTCAGAAGAAACAGCGTAGTTGGAAAGTGTCAGGAAGTGAAGTATTTAAGACGTATAAGCAGTACAACAAACGCAGTAAATAGCACAGACTACCAGGTATCGCAGTTATTGGATTCGCTGAAAGGAAATTTGTCGTCAGTTCAGTTGAGGCAAGCTCAGGATCTTTTAATGCGGTTCAAAGACATATTTGCCGTTGGAAATGATTGCGGTAGAACAGGACTTGTGAAGCACAGAATAGACACCGGCGATTCAAGACCTATACGACAAAGACCTCGTCGAATCCCGTGGGCAAAAGAAGCTGAAGTTGCGGATATGATAAGGGATATGGCGGCAAACAAAGTCATCGAACCATCTACAAGCCCTTGGTCGTCACCTGTGGTACTGGTGAAAAAGAAAGATGGCACAACCAGGTTTTGTGTAGACTACCGAAGGCTGAACGACGTTACCAAGAAAGACAGCTATCCTCTACCGCGTATTGATGACACTTTAGATATGCTCAGTGGAATGGAATGGTTTTCTACCGTTGATCTTAAAAGTGGGTACTGGCAGGTGGAAATAAGTCCAGAGGATAAGGAGAAAACAGCATTCTCTACGGGCATCGGAAATGGACTTTGGCAATTCAATGTCATGCCGTTTGGTTTGTGTAATGCTCCCGCAACGTTTGAGCGCCTTATGGACAGAGTTATGGTGGGTCTTCTGGGAGATGTTTGCCTGGTGTATCTGGACGACGTAATCATCATGGGTCGTGACTTCGAGGAACATCTCCAGAACCTTGAAAAGGTGTTCAACCGTCTACGCGAGGCAAACTTAAAACTAAGTCCTAAAAAGTGTACCTTCTTCAGCAACGCAGTTAGCTATCTGGGGCACATAATCACTAAGGAAGGAGTTCAAACAGATCCAGAAAAGATCAAAGCTGTAAAAGATTGGCCTACACCAAAGAATAAAACCGAAGTCAGATCCTTCCTTGGCTTATGCGCATATTACAGGCGCTTTGTCAAAAATTTCTCAACAATAGCCAAACCCCTCCATCGCCTGACTGAAGATAAACAGGTGTTTGCTTGGGACGCAAATTGTGACAACGCTTTCAAAGAACTGAAACAGCGTTTATGTGAGTCCCCGATATTGGGCTATCCGACACGGAATGGAAAATTCATTGTGGATACGGATGCCAGCAACACGGGTATTGGTGGAGTGTTGTCACAAGTGCAGGGAGACAAACAAGTTGTGATTGCGTACTACAGCAAAACGCTTTCCAGGCCAGAGAGAAACTACTGTGTTACACGTCGAGAGTTGTTAGCTGTAGTGAAGACCTTGCAGCACTTTCACAAGTATCTCATTGGACGTGAGTTCACCTTAAGGACGGACCATGCTGCACTTAAATGGCTTCTTCAGTTTAAAAGTCCTGAAGGACAGGTAGCACGGTGGATTGAGCAATTGCAGGAATTCCATTTTGCAACAGAACATCGAAGTGGTAAAGGTCATGGTAATGCTGACGCTCTATCGAGAAGACCATGTCCTGAAATCTGTAAACACTGCAGGAAACAAGAGTCTCAGGAATCAGTAAAAATTATCCGTACCCAAGGATTAGACGATGACTGGTCTGGAGAAAATATGAGGAAGGCGCAAGAGGAAGATAACGACCTGCGATTGATCTTAGATTGGATAAAAAAGGGAGTGAAACCTGAGTGGGCGGATGTATCAGCTTCCAGTCCTGTTACAAAAAGCTATTGGGCTCAATGGGATAGTTTGACCCTGGAAGGCGGAATCTTGTGCAGGAAATGGGAGTCTAATACCGGACATCAGGTGACTGTACAGGTTGTAGTCCCTCGAAGTAAGGTATCTCCTCTACTACGTCATATCCATGATGGGGTGTCTGGTGGTCATCTTGGAGTGAAGAAAACCCTTTTGAAAGTGCGACAGCGGTTCTACTGGGTCCATTGCCGGGAAGACGTAGAAGATTGGTGTCGTAAATGCAACGCATGCGCTTCAGTCAAGGGACCACAGACAAGAAGTAGGGGAAAACTGAAGCTCTACAATGTAGGAGCACCATGGGAACGTATCGCTATAGACGTGGCCGGACCATTTCCTGAAACTGAGGATGGGAACAAATACATCGTTGTAGTGCAAGACTATTTCAGCAAATGGCCGGAAGTGTTTGCGACCCCTAACCAAGAAGCTAAAACTGTTGCCAAGAAGCTAGTTCAGGATGTAATCTGTCGGTATGGCGTACCTCTGGAAATACACTCCGATCAGGGGAGAAATTTCGAATCAGCCCTATTTCAAGAAATGTGCAACCTTCTCGGTATACATAAGACCCGTACGACACCAGCTCATCCTCAGTCTGACGGAATGGTCGAAAGGTTTAACCAAACATTGGAAAATAATTTGGCTAAAGTAGTCGACTCACATCAGAGAGACTGGGACCAGTACATTCCTCTTTTCTTGTTGTCTTATCGCTCCGCTGTACATGATAGTACTAGTTTTACCCCTGCCAGAGTGAATTTTGGACGAGAAATAAGACTACCAGTCGATGCAATAACAGGGTCTCCGCCGAATAGCCCAAGACTTGTGACGGATTATGTCAGCGATCTTCGAGAACAGCTGGATGAAGTGCATAAGCTAGTTCGCGAGTGCAGTCTCAAGACTGGTGAAAAAATGAAAACCCGTTATGATAGGAGATCAAACATCAACGGTTTTGAAGAGGGAACTCTCGTATGGCTTCATAATCCCTTCAGGAAAAAGGGCAAAAGCCCAAAGTTGCAAGCACGATGGGAAGGACCTTACAATGTGGTTACAAAAATCAACGACGTCACCTATCGAATCAAAAAGGGGCAAAGAGGAAAACCGAAGGTCGTACACATTGACCGTTTGACAAAGTATCACGGCACGAATGATGATCGGGACGATCATAACTAAGAGGGGGGTAATGTTACGACCGAACATTCTCGAAGCGTTTGTTTATCATAAACAAACAGCGTGTTGTTGTTTATCATGAGACCTGGGCGTATGGAAATTTCCATACGTAGAAGGAAGCCCTCCTGTCTCAGAGAAAACTGTTCCTTATGTTCGCGACATAAGGTTCACATTCCCTTAAGCCAGAGAGTTGTTTACGATGTTTGTTTTTTATGACTTGTATACTTGTGTACGAGCTTGTTTACCTTAAAGTTTCTAGTGTTTTCCAAAAACATCGCGGCTGACTGCGCGTGTATAAATACGGGTGCCATCGCTCGAGTGGGACAGTTCTGCGACAACAAGCGATACGAAAACAACTCTTGGGAGCTTTTGCGAAGATATTTGCGACAGTGCATTGTTGACACATAGAGTGAATTATTTACGACTTTTGGCAAGTTTTACGGTTTAATTGGAAAAGCTCTGATATTTTGGAAGTCATCTTGGTCTGCGTAATAAATCGTGTTCTTACAACCCTAAACGGCATTTTAACTCACCCCGCACGTAACATTATTAATGATTATTAAGTCGATAAATATTTTACAACGTTTGATATTTATTATCAAAGTTCACAATTGCACCATAAAATTAGCTCCACACAGCAATACCACAGTTTTAGAATCGATACAGTTGTCACAAAATTGAAAATATAACTCTTTTTTAACAAAAAATAAATATATACACAGTGCTCCGCCGCGTCTGTCTGTCTGTCTGTCTATTCGCGATAAACTCAAATACTACTACACCGATTTTCATCATATGTTCCTTATTTTTCAAATTATCAATAATAATAATAAATCTATAAGTGTACTTATTGTATGTATGTGTGTATGTATGTATGTATGTTCTTCCATAACTCTTATGGACCAAATACACGGTCAAGCCATCGCGTCAAATTAACTGGCGTGAAGCCAAAATTTGATCGTGAATGGTAAAAACTAATGGCTTGATGTCAAACACTGGATTTCAAATCGCGCCGTTGGGTCACGTCAGTTTATCGCGCCAACTGAGTGAGTGTAGAAACCAAGGAGGATAGAATACATTTCTATTCTCCTCGGTAGAAACACTACGCCGTGGCATCATGCCTTGCTTCCCGTGAATACGAAACACCATAGAGGTATAATTCCAACAAGTAGGTACATACGAACCACATCCTTTTTGTATCATTCCGCGCCGACAAGATATATATATATCTTTTTTTTTAGTCATTCTTTGCACCATTTTTTTTATCGGTTTTCGAGTTATTATATGATGAAAAACAACAGCTGCACAAATTAAAAGTTCTTCTTCCGAATCAGAGCTCATGTGAACGTCTCTCGACCCTGTCAAACGTGTTATAATGTTATACAACCTTTACGGATGATATATTAAAAGAGTAACTTGAAATTGTCAATGTGACTTGGCAGTTATTAAAGAGACGTAAAAACTGAAATGTCTTTTACTAATATTCTAAGAGCTACTCAACCATCCGAGTAACCCGCGAAGCACAAGGCTAGGAATTTTTTTATTGATGATTTATTATCGGTCAATTAATAAAATACCAGTCTGGCAGGTATCTCGCGGTTGCGTCGTTATCTAATAAATTTTTGAAAATGTAAAAAATTTTTTTTTCATAACCTCGCACAAGGCTGAAATTTAAAGGGCATATTCTATCAATAGTTTAAAAAGTTTATGCAAAGAGCCAACCTGTTTTAGCGGTTGCAAGTGCCTGCCAGACCAGTATAAAGGACGTCCCAAGACTATGCGACATGAAGGGAAAGTACCTTAAATATTGTAGATGGGATATTCTGTTCAAAGAAGACTTAGTAATACTGCATTCAAAGATTTTCTAAAAATTACTTGCTTCAAGTATGCAAAGTTGTTATCGGGACAGTAATTCATAGCCTTATAGAAACATTATAGAAAAAAAATTCAAAAATACTTTAATGAGTAATACTGCATTCAAAGATTTTTTGAAAAATTACGTCGTCGTCGGCAATAAATAAGATTCTTGAAATTTGAATCAAAATTTTACGTTATTCTTTTCTTTTAAGATACTATGTTACTTAAGAAGAATTATTATTTTTTGTCCATTCTTTCGATTCGCATCATAAAAATACGAGTGATTTTTTTTTTCACATTTAAGTCGGTTCGATTCCCAGACGAAGCAAGTATTTTTTAGAAAATCTTTGATTAAAATTAAAATCTACAATATTTAAGGTACTTTCACTTCATGTCGCATAGTCTTTGGACGTCCTTTATACTGGTCTGGCAGGCACTTGCAACCGCCAGAACAGGTTGGCTCTTTGCATAAACTTTTTAAACTATTGATCGAATATGCCCTTTAAATTTCAGCCTTGTGCGAGGTTATGAAAAAAAAATTTTTACATTTTCAAAAATTTATTAGATAACGACGCAACCGTGAGATACCTGCCAGACTGGTATTTTCTTAATTGACCGATAATAAATCATCAACAAAAAAATTCCTAGCCTTTTGCCTCGCGGGTTACTCGGATGGTTCAGTAGCTCTTAGTCCATAAGTAGGTATATAATAAAACAATAAAACGCATAAATGACAGAAAATTTAACTGACCGTGTGTGGGCAAATTTTTTGGCGTGGCTCCATTTGATTTAAATCGTTTGGAGCCACGTCAAACGCTTGACCGTGTATTTGGTCCATTAGCGCCTGTTTCACAAACGTCAAGTAGGTCAAACTGTCATTTAAAGTCACCGGTAACCGGGGATAATGGAGCTGATAATATATCTTTGTTTGTACGGGGAACGTCCCAAACATTAAATAGAAAATAATTTTAAAAAATCGGCCATCGAATGACGCAGTAAACCGAGTGCATAATTCAATATAACAGAAAAATGATTTCTAAAAGTAACTAATCAACACAAAACTTGTAGTTTGTGAAAGAGGCCCTTAAACGAATTACTTGATTTTCATGAAACTTGGAAGATATATACATATATATACATATATAGCCATACACACACATATATATATATATATATATATGGTGTAATTGTTTGTTTTCCCTAATAAAATAAATATACTTTTTCAGTGTGCCCCGCCAATTGGAATCCAGACACGAACTCTGCTACAATCAAACCCAACCCAAAGGAAAGTAAACAATATTTCCAAAATTCAGTTACTAATTAATTATTATTATATAACATTTTTTCGTCAGGTTGAAGGTAGTTTTAAAACAGCTCTAACGTAATCACAATACAAGTGAATTTTTTAAACGAATTGTATGTTTCTTTTTGAACTGTCTCAACATTGTTAATGATATAAGTTAATTTTATTATATTATAACTGGGAATATTATTGATACTCATAATTTAAATATTATATGAGTTAAGTCTGCTGTTGTAATATTTTAAAGCAAAAAAAAAATTCTAAATATATTTATTATAGTTTTGTCTAATAAAAGTGATTTTTTTTTATTAATGTTAGTCATAAAATGGCAATAAAATATATTTTTTTCAATAGTGGAAAGTCGTGCGTTTATTGTTTTTCAAAGATCACAAAACGCTTCTAAGGAATTAGCGAAATTGAATCTTAACATGATTGCAGTAAGATCTAATCTACAATGTTTTAAAAATAACACTTTTATTAACTTAATAAAACAGATTTTTGCATTTGATGGTTTCTTTTTAGAAATACATTTTATTCAAAAATAAAGTTTGGTTTTAAAAAGGGTCTATTGCAGTCAATTTTGAATATGTAGTTTCAAAATTCTTGACAATTTATACTTATTAGACAATAAATAACCTTTATTTGTGACAAATGAAACAATAATGACCTCAGTGACTGAAAAGTAGCGATAACATAAAAAAAAATTACACGAAGCTAGAAGTAACAAAGTACCCACAAAAAATTAAGTTTGAATACTAAATGGTAGTGGGGGTTATAAATAAATATAATAAGTATCTAAAAGAAGAAATAAAAGTAGCCTAAACTACTTCCTATAAAATCAGCTATCAGGCAGTGGAAAGTTTCTTGAAAATCGGTTGAGCCGATTTGGAGTACCCACACAAAAATTAAGTTTGGGTACTAAATGGTAGTAGTAGGGGGTTATATATAAATATAATTAGTATCTAAAAGGAGAAATAAAAGTAGCCTAAACTACTTCCTATAAAATCAGCTATCAGACAGTGATAGTCTCTTGAAAATCGGTCGAGCCGTTTTGGAGGGTAACCGGAAAAAAACATAGAAAAAAATTTAAAATTGATTTTTATAAGTACCGTATATATATACTTTGATTTGCATTTAGTAAAAAACAGTTATTTTGACATTACATACAGACAGTTAATTTTATTTATTTTAGTATATTATAAGTAACGATGAATTGTTTTATTTTTTTTATCAAATGTTTATGCTTATCACATATTTTATTACGGGTTAACTAAATAGGAAAAAACATTGAAAATATTTACAGCCTGCAATAAATGAGATAATGCAAATCACATGTTGTTATTGCAATTTAGGGTAATTTTATCAGAAGTCATAAATATGTAATAATTGTTAATACATTTCAAGTGTCATTGCAAAAGAGAATGGTTGCTGCAAAATTTATATTGGGGTAAATATTAATTTTTAATATTATTGTTTATGTTTTGTAAAGTTGTAAGCTAGTAGTTGCGTCCCGCGGTTTCACCTTTCGTTAAATTTAATTTTTCAAAGGCATGCACGTTTCGGTTCTTGTCGGTAATGCTCGTTTCTAGTCGGTTAAGTTTCTCGCCAACGCTTAGCAACTCGTGGCTCACATTAGCGTTAAGATTTTTTTTTGTTTTCGCTTTAAATTCTTTATCTTCTGATAAAATAATAGGTTTTTAATAAAAAAATAAATAAAAAAAATCGCTTTTAGGTGAAAATAGATTTTGATAGATACGTTTGACGGTAAAGTCGGGGTACGAAAACCTTCGTCAGTTTTCAAATTCATTCCTTTATCAAAATCGTAGACTTTTAGTACTTTTTGAAACTAAAGCACTAAACGGCCAACTGACAGACGTTTGAAATGAAATTTTGGCATGACTGACAATTGTCCTGGTGCAAGAAAATGTCGACTTAAAGGTGACGAACCTTTTATTACCCCGACTGTACGTAATTCAAATGACATAAGTAATCTCAAGTCACAAAAATTCCATGAGAAGTTATCAATTTCATCGTGGACTCTTGCATAAAGTCACTTCTTAAGTTGTGTTTGGACTAGCTTTTGCACGCGACTTCGTTCACGTATCATTATGGATTATAGCCTATGTATTGTTCCGGTGTTTAAACTATATTACTGTAAAATTTCATCAAAATCCGTTCGGTAGTTTTCGTTTGAAATAGTAAGTAGTAGCAAGTATCTGCTCATTAATCATTACTAATTTTCGTGTAAGATTTGTTGGTAGCGTTGTATGTTTCATTTTATATACTTCTGTAAGATCATTTGTCAGAAATGAATTTCTCATTTTCAGTTTCCTAATATCCTCCATCACTGTTACAAATGTGTTGGCAAGGAAGAAGCTTTTGGAATTTCCAAAAGATTTTACTTTTGGTGCAACCACAGCTGCGTATCAAGTTGAAGGGGCGTGGAATGTCGATGGTGAGATTTTTTTAATAATTATCTCAATCATACTTTCTTCATTTCATTTCAGAAATAAATCTATACAAAATTATGGAAAAACCAAGAATAATAATCTGAGTATTATTTCTTGATAGCCCTAACATAATTCTTCCTATATGTAAAATCAACATTAATTTTGGTTTTTTTTTTTTCAAAAGATTAAAAAAAACAAATAAAGTATATGAAAAGTTTTTGTAAATGTTTTCGAGATATTTAAGTTTTATAATAAGTGTTATATATAGGTTATGCAAACTACCTATGATAAAATTCATCAAATTCTATTTAGGGGTTTATGAGTGATTGAGCATCAAACATCTTCAAAATCTTTTACGTGTAGCGAGATTTTACTAAAACGCCCAACCCTATTTTTGTTTTTTTTTTTTTTTGGATATTTAACAAAAATATAATAACTTGACTACTACTAACTTATTCGACATTTATCTGCTCTCTTATAGCCGTAACACACGTTCGGATTTGGTCCGGCGGATTTGGTACGCTCCGAATCAAATCCGCCGGACCAAATCCGAACGTGTGTTACGGCTATTAGGGCCGGCGCTCACTATCAGCATCGGCACGGCTGAGGATTTTAGGTGGCATATAGTAATATACTTTAATGTCATGGCAATAAACTAGATATTTCAAATATCGTAGTTTACAAGATCGTTGTAACAAAAATACCGCTTCAGTACGCTTGAGGCTGCCGCGTCGGCAGCCTTGAGGATACTTCGGGATGTTTCGGCCTCATTCGGCACGCCGAGGCAACACTCTGCACTCTGGGATAGGAGAACGCGAAGAGACGCGAGCTACAAATACGATTGCTTAAGGATGCCTCGGCATCCCTAAGGACGTTGCAGCATGCCAAGGCATAGTATCCGACAGTGTGCACTTGCATGTAGAGATGCCAAAGGATGCTTTTCCTTGCCGATGCCGATAATGGGCGCCGACCCTTATACTGTAAATTGACAAAAATCATAGCCTATCTCGTATATCACATTTTTCAGGAAAGGGAGAATCAATTTGGGATCGACTAGTCCATACCGATCCAGATTTTATCCTCGATAGGTCAAATGGCGATGTTGCTTGCAATTCCTATTACAAATACAAACGCGACGTCGAAATGCTGAAAGAATTGGGAGTTACCACGTATCGATTCTCCATATCATGGCCTCGAGTACTTTCCAACGGCACCATTGAGAGTGTAAATCCTCTTGGGATAGCTTATTACAACTCATTGTTGGATGAATTACTCGCAAACGACATAGAACCGTTTGTGACTATGTATCATTGGGATTTGCCTGTACACTTCAGCGATTTGGGCGGTTGGTTAAACGAAAAAATTGTGGACTGGTTCGGAGATTATACTCGATTCTTGTACCAGACCTTCGGTGACAGAGTGAAATATTGGATGACAATAAACGAACCTTTCATCCATTGTTACATGGGTTATGGTTACGGTTATCACGCGCCAAGATATAATTCTCCAGGTGTTGGTTTTTATGAATGCGGAAGGAATGTGCTATTGGCGAATGCTAGAGCGTATCGTATTTACGACGAAGAATTCAGAGCAACCCAAGGTGGAAAAGTGGGTATTGTAGCCAGTATGGAATGGCCAATAGCCAGTTACGATTCCGAAGATAATAACGAAGCTGTTCTTGATTTTAAAGCGTTTTATGTAAGTATTCAATAACCTTTTTTTGGTATAGGCCACATCAAAAATCTATTACGCCCTGAAATTTTCTCGGATTGCGTCCCAAACAGATATCGTTGTGGATAACTAACTTCTGCCAATTCTAAAATTTTCCTATCGTGTACTTATCGTGTAATCTTTGCAAAAATATTTTATTCTTTCATACTAGTGTTATTACTAGTCGCTAGTTGAAATTTGCCATTACCACATAACCAACCACCGCTACTAATAAAATTGTGGTCTCCATCCATTCCAAGACTCGTCTACCCAACACTCGTCCCCTGCATCACACAAATATCCCTTATAATGCTAATATTATAAATGCGAAAATGACTTTTTGTTATGCTTTCACACCTTTACTACTTAACTTATCATTTTGAATTTACATACACGTCGTCAGGTATACCGAAAAGGTAATAGGATACCTTTCATCCAGAAATTTAATACTGTTCCCGTAGGATCGTCTAAAAATAAAAATTTCAACGCCTGAAAATATATATGAACATTAAATAAATGTTTTAACAGTTAAGAAAGAGGCGTGCGGGCAAAAGTTTCTTATACTTCTTCATGCTAATTCAGTTTTGAAAAAAATAATAGTTTTTAATAATTTCAATGTTAACATTCAACAAGTAATCGACTTATCTCTGATAAGGTTTTCATTGGGGGTGCTTTCATTTGTAGTTTTATTATCTTTTATAACCGTCAATAAAGAATATCAGCGTCTTTCGACCATCAGAGCGTATCAATAAACAATTTATCCGTTACCTATCTGTCCATAGATTAATATTATTACTTTTTATCTTTTTTACTCATGAACTATATTTCGTAATGACATAATATAAATAAATTAAATTATATAATAGGTATTATGTGGTTTTAAATTATAAAAATCGAAACATAACATGAACATGGGGGCAAAATTCACTGGTAAAAATTTTGAAAAAGATATACATGAATTATCAAAGTTTAGACAAGACGGTAGAATTTTTTTTTTCTTATTAGCCAGTGTTTTTTGGCTTGAATTCCCTACTGCTCCCAGGCCTGTGTTCCTGAGTACGGCGATTCGAAATATTTACGCGCTTAAAAATAAAGAATCTGTTTTACTTTAAACACAACATAGCATATTATGTAAATCAATTCAGCGCGGGTGTAGCGAGCTACATCCCGCCCAGATGGCAAACGCCATTGACGATTCTAAGCGCCTTAAGGAGTGCTACAGGGGTTTCGACCAAATTATAGTTTAACTAGCTGCTGCCCGCGACTTTATGCGCGTTGAACGATGAAAGGTCCTTTCTGGTGTCACAGACAACGTGTATGCAAAATTTCATGGCGATCGGTTCAGTAGTTTTTGCGTGAAAGAGTAACAAACATACATACATTCATACAAACTTTCGCTAAAAAATGAAACTGCAACCTAATATACAAATTAGTTATGGATATTTAGTAGTTTAAGTA